>JAWWTY010000158.1:1005113-1033889 GCA_035222235.1 Margarornis squamiger | reverse complement strand
TATTTATATTTATAATACATGAACATAGTAGCTTGTGGTAGTTTTATTTCAAGAGGAGAAGCTGAAGCAAGTATTCTCATAAAATTTGTCATGGTTAGATAAAAGCTTTTCCCCTTCTGTTTTCCCCATTCCTTGCTCAGTCCTTACCAGTTGTCCCCAACCCAGACATATTAGGGAGAAGTACCAGCCTGCACAAGCTGATTGCAAGAGCAGAATCAGTAAATCATGGCAGAGGAGATGCCTGCAGTGACCTGTTGAGCAGGTGCTTCTGTGTTCAGTCCCAGTGATGGGTCATAGCTGGTCATGTGGTTGTACTTTCTGGAAGGGTTTGATCACAGACTTTCTAGTCCTTCTTCAGAGAAAAACACTGACTGTGGTGGCTGCATCCCCAGTGCCTGACTGTTTACGTGGCCAGTTTTGTTTGAAGCCTGGGCTATTAGCTCCAGGGGGGTCAATAGTGAGCTCCCCCCTCTTCTTCCCAGTAATGGGTTTTAAATAACTGACCTGTCTTTAAGCACTGAGCGGTGCCGTAGGAGGGCACTGACAAAACCAGGATAGTTGGAGCAGGATGTGTCACCTTTAATACACAATGTGTTGTAGCTCAGCTTTTTTTCTTGCTCTGAGTAGAAAGGATTATATTTCCTTGGATTTCAGTCTCAGCTGAGTAAAATTTATCCTGTTTCCATTGGTACTTAGGGATACCTACATATTTAAAGAAAATAGCAATGAAACTCAGATTATACTGCACTGTGCACTTTTTCCTGGACTCTGCAAGATTAAAATAACTTCTTTATTTTAAACCATCTTGTCTGTTTTCTGTTCTTAGACCTTTGAAGACAGTGACTTGTTTCATTTGATTGGTGTTGTCTGTGGGCTAGCAATATATAATTTTACTATTGTAGACCTTCATTTTCCTCTGGCTTTGTACAAAAAGCTATTGAATAAGAAACCATCCCTGGATGACTTAAAAGAACTGATGCCTGATGTTGGCAGGTAAGCAAGAAACAAAAGTGGGTGTTGCTAGAAATTAATTTTAAAGTCAACATTTTCTTTTAAGAATATAATGATTTTAAAAAAAAAATCCCATTAACTGGATAAACAGCTCAGAGTAACTTGCAGCCATCGTGTTGTTTTGGAAAGAACACACAGTGTTGTTAAATACCTGCTTCTGAGTGCTTGGTGTTAGTGTTTGTGCCTTTTACTGTTCTACAAGAAATTTAGGGGAAAAAATGTTTGAAATTCAAACCCCTTAAAGTTGTAGCCATTAATTTTATAAGCCTAAATGTGAGCATAGTTTTAGTTCCAAATGGCTCATTTTTGTTTAATTCAGGAACAAATACATGTTAAATATTTGCCTTTGACTAGGGATTTGAATAGGACTAATGGCAGGAGGTTCGGGTAAGTGAAAAAGGATGTTTGAGTTGGCACAGTGTTGTGAATGCCAAAGCTTTCATAGATTTAAGGAGAAATCAAAGATGTTAATGGAAGAGCCAGTCAGTGGTTATTGAATACTTACTGCCTCTGTTTGGGAATCCCTTACCTGAAGTCTTAAGACAGGAATCTTCTCTCTTCACACCTGGGGAAAATCAAAAGGAAATAACACTACAAATAATAATAAAACAATTGCTTGAGCTTTCCCAGCACTGCACAAGGTGCAAGTCAATGAGCTAATAAAGGATAGAACAGGAGAAGGGTATTTTCAAAACTTGAATTATCAAAGCATAAAGAACACTTCAGGCAAATAAGTTCACCTTTCTTTCCATGGGTACAACTTATTCTGTAACTTACTTTGCAGGGGACTGCAACAGCTATTGGACTATCCAGAGGATGACATAGAAGAAGCGTTTTGTCTTAATTTTACTGTAAGTGTTTAAAATATGTCTTATCAAGCTCATACCATCTGTTATAATTGCCTCTGATGGGGTGTTTGAGCAAAAGCATCAGCTGCTGATTTCTATGTTTTAGCTTCTGTGTCTGCCATTCCTCTTGCTCTTAGCTGAGTGGTGGGAAGAAGTACTTTGTGCAGTAAATAAGATTTATGCTATTTTTGTTTCAAATAGATCACTGTGGAAAATTTTGGTACAACAGAAATTAAGGAGCTTGTTCCTAAAGGTGCTGACATTCCTGTAGTCAAACAAAATAGGTGAGTCCTGTGGGTTACGGGGTGGTTCAGTGCTAGTTCTATCTTGGGCTGCTGTAAATACCCTTTGCCAAGCTCTTACACTCCTCGTGGAGGCAAAACTACTTTGGCTGTTTTCTCAAGCTGTTCTCAAGTGTATTGTTAAAATAGCCATGGTATTGACACTGGCACAGGCTGCCCAGAGAGGCTGTGGCTGCCCCATCCCTGGAAGTGTCCAGGGCCAGGTTGGACAGGGCTTGGAGCCACTGGGATAGTGGGAGGTGTCCCTGTTCATTGACTGGGATTGGACTAGATCTTCAGACATTCCCTCCAACTCAAACCAAAACTATTGTATAAGATGAAAAATGTTTGTGGTTCTGCAGGAAGTTACATGTCACTGAAATTCAGTGAGTAATGATGAGAACTTTGACCTGAGTGCCGTTCTGTGGCAACTATTCATACTTGAATATGGTTTCAGTGAAGTCTTCTCTTTGCAGAGCAGATAACATCAGATAAATTAGCACAGTGTTATTGACAGAAGAATGTGTGACAGGTGGGTTTTTCCCTTGGTCAGGGATTCTGTAACTTTCATTTATAAAGGCAGCCTTTCTCACCCCTTTGTTCCTTCGTGCTCTGGGAGGACAGGTAGAATATATCTGGTGTAGAATACTACCATTTTCCTCTCTGTCCATTCCTCTCATGTATTCCAGTCTGTTCTTTAATCTTCATGAGTTCTCTGTGCTTGTACTGTTCCCAGAGTAAAGGGAGAATTGCATGGAAAGAGCATACACCTGAATGCACATGTAAAACCTTACAGCTGTGCAATTCTCTGGTGTAGGCTGGATGTTCTGTCACAAAGTGACAGTAAAATTGGAGTTGAATTGTGAGCAAAGTTTCAAGGTGCCCATGGAATGCCTGCTGCACTGTCATCACACATTGCCTTGCAACAGTGAAGAATTCCTCTTTCTCACCATCTAAATATTCTGTGATGCTTTAATTAAGTTTCATAATTATTAACATACACCATACACTCTGCCAGTGTAGAAACTAACAGTGTTCACTAGGGCTGATTAAGAAAAGCTCCATTATTTTAAATTATCACATGAAGGAATTTTAGTTCTCCCCTAAATGCTGCAGAAGATGTTTCCAGCAAGAACTCCTTGTACCGAAGCACAGATAACAGGCCATCTGTTCTTCTGTATCCCAGCTCCTTGGCACTGATGGTTCTACTGTATAAGACTCAAATGTCCAGTTGAAGTTGATTACAGTTTTAGTGCTAATATGGTAACCTTTTTAGTTAAAAAAAATACAACAGCAAGTTTAACCCCCTGGTTTCAGGACTCTGCATGGAATTGAGGCCTTGCAGGCTGTTGCCATTGGGTCCAGTTCACTGCAATGCATACAAATAATGCATACAAAAAAGTGTTTAGAGTGCCTGAAACAAGTAACACTGCTTGTTCCTGCTTTTCTGTTCCACGTTAGGGACTCTGCCTTGCGGGGCGTGGTGGGGAAATACATTCATGTCCCGTTTTATTTTCACTGTGGTTGTAAGTAAAGCAGGGAGTGCAATGTATGAGGCTCCTTTTTGCTTCATTTTCTATGCTGTGTTCTATGCCGACATTGCTACTGCTTGATTGATAATGATGACACGTGCGTCTCTTTTATTTTCTCAATTCTTCTTTGTACAGGCAAGATTTTGTAGATGCATATGTGGATTACATCTTCAACAGATCTGTGGCTTCCTTATACAGTGCATTCCATGAAGGCTTCCACAAAGTGTGTGGAGGTAAAGTTCTTCAGCTCTTCCAGCCCAGCGAGCTGCAGGCAATGGTGATTGGGAACACAAATTATGACTGGAAAGAACTGGAGAAGGTAAGAACCATAGTTAGCTCTTGGTTTCATATAATTTTAATTGCAGAAGCAACTAAGTGTCCTTTTGAGCTCTTTTTTAATCAGTATGACTTCTGATCTTTATCAGATTGATTGACGTCTTAAAACATCAGTGAATGAAGACCCTAAAATATTATTTACCTTCCTTTAGCTTTAAAAAAAAAAAAAAGGCTTTAAGCTTTTCCATCTAATTTTTGAAGGAAATCAGAAGAGAAAGGAAGAAAAATCCACAGAGCCCAAAGGCAGCTGTGTGCAATGTATTGTGTTAGAAGGGGGAAGGTGAACAGAATGCACACAGTTCCTAAAAGTAAATATTCTTGATTGCCAGAACTCAGTGAGACTTTGTTGGGGTTGAAGATGCTTTGTAGTACAGGCATCTGTCCATAGAGCTGACTTCAGGGTGAGCAGGTGAAGAAAACTGACTGAGGAAGGTAGTAGTAAGTCACCTGCTGTATTTGTTTGCATGAACTGCACTCCTCCTGCTTCAGTGCCAGGTTATCCTGCTGTTCTGTGAGTGAACACTAACCCCATTCCCTGCTCCTTTTAGAATACAGAATACAAAGGAGAATACTGGGCAGACCATCCTACCATTAAAATTTTCTGGGAGGTTTTTCATGAGTTGCCTTTGGAGAAGAAAAAGCAGTTCTTGTGTAAGTATTTGCAATTGCTTCACAGAAGTTTCTCACTGAACAGGGCTATTGGGGTTTCGGGCTCTTGCTGTAGGAGGGCAAGGATGTGATTAACTTTACTTGGAAGAAAAATATCATAGTAAGAGAGATCACTTCTGAGCTTGTCTCTGATTTTGCCGGGGCTGTCCTGAGTAATTCTGGGTGGTGAGTAGTTGCAGATCACAATAGTCCAGAGTAGCATTAAAAAAACAAACAAACCAATAATCCTCCCAAAACCCAGCAGCCTAAACCACTGCTGTCATTCATCTGAGGAGGAGGACTTTTTCTTCTTGTGTTTTGACATAAAGTTCACATCCTCTACTTTTTCACTGCACATAGATGGAATCTGGGAGTTGTAACTGATTGGAAGTATGTCCAGGTACTCATGTGAGTGGAAACGTACAGATAACAAAGTCACCAAAGCTTCCTGTGAATGAGGTTTTGTTGAGAATAGATCACAGATTAGTTTCCAATGCTGATAAATTGCTTATTGAACATATTAATGCTGTGTGTTTACAAGGTAGTTGAATTTTGAATTAAAAGTTCTGTTGCATGAAAACCTTTATGGTATTTCCTTCCTCTCCCTCTGTTTTTTTTAAGGACTGTTTGGTTTCATGTGCCAACATGAAATGCTTTCCTTTAGCATCTGTGTTACAGTTGTGAGTTTGTATCTGTAAAGCAGAGATCAGGTTAAGTCATTATTCCCTGTTTTTCAAACTTAACAGAACTTCAGTGTGACAAGCCAGCTGTTGCTGGAATTATTAAAAAGGCCAACAGTTATTAGAACTGCATATGTGACATTTCTAATGTTAGTCCTAAACTAGTTACGAGACCGTGTTTTTTCTTGGCAGTGTTTCTGACAGGCAGTGATCGTATTCCAATTCTCGGGATGAAGTGTCTTAAACTGGTCATCCAGCCAACAGGAGGAGGAGAAGATTATCTGCCGGTAGCTCACACTTGCTTTAATCTTCTTGATCTTCCAAAATACACAGATAAAGAAACCCTAAAATCTAAGTTGATCCAGGCCATAGATCACTACGAAGGTTTCAGTTTAGTATAAGTTCAGAAATGAGAGTTCTGTGTAATGTGGGATCATTAAGTTTTCGTGTCTTTCTTGTGATGGTAAATTCAGTGGATTACATGATGCAGTTGATAATATAACTGGTTATTTGCAAAACTGTTCAGTGGTACGGATATTCTTGGGAGCCAAAAAACATTTCCAAAACTGAGGAACTGTCTTAATACATTCTTGTACAAAGCCATGTGGATTTTGCCATCTTACAATAAAAATGAGAGTATTATGGGAGTCAAGTTTCACTAACATGAGTTAACATTTCACCTTATGCAAACAAACAATTTGGCGTGTGAGTGCATGGGAGACTTGCTTCAGTTTTTCAAATCACTTAGTAAGAACATTTAACTTTTTTCCCTGATTAAATTCACTTGGTAACTTTTCATTTTGTAAATAATAAATTTTTGTGATAAAATAGTTATGTTCCAATAGCAGTATGGTTTCTATTGCTTGTAATTGAATATGAGCTTCTTTTATGGCTTTTAACAAAAAAAGTGACTACTCTGATTTCTGAAGATATCTATTTTTCTGGTTTGTTTTAAGAACCTTAATAATGAAAGTGATTGTTTAAGAGACATTCATCTTCACACTGTACAATCCATGAAGCAGTCACTTAGTGCCGATACGATACAAAACCGCATACAGTGGCATCTCTAATATGTGGATGGACAAGCTGACTTAATACACTGTTTTATTTTTAAGGACTGATTCTGTAATTAAGCGGACACAATTATAAAAGAGGTTAATTTATCGTTTGCAACCTCTGCAGTCATGTGTCAAGAATACAGCTTAAAAGAAAAAGTTGCACCAGCCGATTGTTGCTGTCAAGAGGTTAAACGTTTATTTTTAAATGCTGAAAGCGTAGTTTATGGTTTCTAATAGAATTTTCACTTTTTTCCAGATAAAAGCATTTGAAATAACCTTTAACACCCCTCTCCCCTTTTCTTAAGATTTTATTTTTAGTATAATTGCCCTGAGACGATTGTGCTTAGCTGGACACTTTCGGATTTGACTTTTCCTTCTCTGGTTAAATTCCAGATTTTGTGGTGTTAATGCATATGTGACTTGCAGCTGTGAAACAAATATTTATTTTTTTTAGATTTTTAAATGCAGTGAAAAAATTCAAGCTATAATAAAAGACTTGAATGAAACCTTTGTTGGTTGATGTGTACAAGATGCTTGCAGCATGCATATTTCTTCAAGTGGAGGGCAACTTTTGCATGCTTTACATCAAGAGTACAACTAGGATACCAAGATCTCACTTGAAAAGCAGGGAAATCCAGTCATTGTAATAAGTTATGTAACATGCAGTTTCTGGCTATAGATGTACTTATGATACAAAACAGGTCAGTACAGTTAAAATCACTCTTTTTCCTTAACACTGTTTTTACAGCTTTCTCATCAAGTGTAACCTCTTAGTGATTTCTTGTATGCAGCCCATAATCCTTTTCCAGCATTGTTACCTGGCTGGGAAATCCTCCCTCTTGTTAAAATCAAGAAACCAACAGATATGAAAGCAGCTTAATGGAAGAAAGAAAAGGAGAAAAGAAAAGGGAAAAAAAAGTATTGTGCAATCATTTTACCAGGTAATATTAAAACACCACTTTTAAATTATGAAGCACTAAGATGGCGAAGGCAAATAGCCCCAAATTAGGAAGTGGCTAATGTGAAGGTGTCTTCTCCTTTTTCCCCTGTGTATTATTACATACCCACAGGCTGTTGGTTTTTTTCTGTGGGAGTCTTGCTTCATTTGGTATACGTGGTTGATGTCCACTGAATAGCAGGGGGTTTTATGCTCGATTGTGCAGGTCCAAGTCTGATTTATTGTGTGTCATCTAAATCCATTTCTTGCTCTCTTGGAGCATTAGTGGGATATGAGTAAATGTTGGGAAGGTGGGGGGTCTTGAATGGTTGGTTAAACCTCACCCTAAGAACCCCCTGGCAGAGCGGGGTTAGAGTCACATTCCTCAGGCCAGTATTCACCTGAGAATTGTTTCTGCAGTTTTGGCCTTGGTTCTCCTCACTTCTGCAGGAAGTGGAGATGGGCCCTACAGTGTTAAATGCTCCTGATTATCTTACAGGTGTTAGTTCACTCTGTGCAGGGAGGCAGGTGCCCAGTCACAACACATTGTCTGCATAACAAGGTAAAGGACTTCTGTGTAGTACCAGAACAATTAATGCTCGTATTACTTCTGTCAAGAAGTTCAATACTTTGTGCAATGCTTATGTTGCCCTTCGTTCATTTAACACTCATAACAGCCCTGTGAAGGAGATCTGCTGAAGTTGAACACTTAAGTTTCCTCAGCCTGGCAGAAGGTAGGCAGCAGGAGCTGCTTTCTCTTGCTTGGATTAAGTATCATTTTGCATACAGTATTTGATGCTGTGCATCATGTAAGGGGAAAAAACCCAAACCCTTCTATCCTCTATAGAGTCTTTTTGTCAGGTCTTCAGTTAACCAGGAAAGCTTGTGTACCACTTTTTAAAAGGATGTTGCAACCAACTGGGGAATGGTAGTAGTTTGGGCTGCAGTGTGAACATTTAAAAATAATTAAAATGTTTTAATAAAGTATTTTTATTTGATATCAGATTAGCATTTGATAAAAATTCAGCACTATCACTGTAGGAGGCCAGTTGCACATCAAACTTATATCCATCTCCACCATGGTTACTGAAGAAGACTTGCTGTTGTCGTCACAGTGCAGCTATGGACTGGATTTATTGCATGTCATGTTAATACAGGGATGAAGACTGAATTTCCATGCCAGAACTACACAGGCTGCTTGAACTACAGGTACAGCAGATGTTTGGCCCTTGTTTTCCAGGGCAAAACTAAGAATGTAGTGTAGAACTATTAAAGCAGTGAGCCCTCCTTAAGCACAATGAGTCGTCTCCTTTGGCACTTTATGGGAGTTACTATTAATGAGGTTGTTACTAATCATAGAGCATGAAGCCATGGTATTCCCTTTAAGAATGTTCATAAGCTACTTTAAAGAAAATTTTAATTCATTGCACCTCTCTGTGCTGCAATAAACTTGATTTATCAGTAGTAAATGAAGCTTAATGTAATCAAATATAAACCACTGTAAAAGAGAGCTCTTTAAAGGCACATGGTGTTCTGCAGGTAAATAGAGATAAAAGCTTCTAATAATACAGTTTTCAGCATGATAGACTGGTGTATAGTGAGCACCTCGAGAATGGCTATGTTGGCTTTCCATGTGCAACCAGAACTGTGTACTTGCAGGTATTGTGGCCAACTGCCTTACCCAGTTGTTGAAGGGGAGAAAGAAATAAGAGGAAGAACAAAATGTTTGTTTCCTCTGATAAGTGACAGGTTCCCATTGCTTACCAAGTGGGTATTTCGTAATTGCCAGGTCAGAGTGGGGTTTGGGTGGACTAATGATCCGGTTGCTGTTTCGGTCCTTTAACCTGCTGTTCTTGTTTGTGTGCAATGACTTCAGAAACCCTACCTAGACCTTGAAAGGTGTAGAGCATCCTCTGTCACTTGCCGTGGCCAGATCTAATACTGCACCTTAAAGCCCCAGGAAATGGCCTTGGCCTGGACTATGTGCACAGCTAATCAGCAAAACACCACCAGCAGCCATCATTTCTGTAGGCTTGAGTTCCCTGACCATGTGACTGTGTCCTCGGGTTCTTTGGTTTTCTTGGAGCAGGGAGTCTGTTCATACTATACACATTATTTTACTCTGTGCTACCTGTTACACTGACTTCCTTTGTGAGTATCCGAAAACTTCCCAACTGCAAGCCTTTGCCTGCCCATTTCTGCACTGATGCAGGTCTGGTGAATGAGGAAGATGTTTTATCTTCTGATCACAAAACAGCCTGGGGTGGGACAAAGGCACCAAACCCAACTGGCATAACATGGGCACCCTAGAAAGGTGCAAAAGTACTGTATGTACAGACCTGCTGTCTTCTTGTGGCCGGTAAACAGTTCCAGCAAATCCCCTCGGTTTGATCTTTATTGATCTTTTACGAAACAACAAGGGAATGTGTTGCACGTGCCGGGACTGTCATCAAAGCCCCTTGGCATGAGCTGGGGCAGCAGTCAGCATTATGTTTTGTTCTCCAGCCAAAGGCTGGAGTTTCAGATTATTGGGAAATGGAGGTGTAGGCATTGCTAATTTCAGCATAGTTAGTGTGTATGGTGTTACTGGGGATCTCACGGAGGCTCCAGACTGGTCTTACATACCCAGGGCACGTGAATCCTGCACAGGGCAGTGAATGCCTACAGGTATTTACTGCTTCCCCCCACGTGCCTGATTACACAGGGAAACAAAAGAGTAATGAAGACCAGTTTGAGTGCAAAAGTCAAGTTTCCTCCCCTTTTTTGAGCAAATACAACAGCTTGTCCATTAGAAGGAACAGAGCTGGTAGACTGTAGCGAAAACCCACTTTCCTATAGAAATTTTACTTGTCATGTCTTTGAAAAATTTCAAAGGTGAAACTAACGTAATTAATTGTGGCTTAATTCTGCACAGAGGCTCTGTGTGTGCACCTGCTCGCTCAAGCAGTGCTTGAGCCCTCTGGGAGCTGCGTGGAGCATCTCAACGCGGCCGAGGCTCTCTGCTGGCAAGGTACCATTAGTGCACCCCCAGGGGCCAGGGCTAAGGAAGGGAGCAAAGGGAGAGGGTGTGAGCAGATCCGAGGAGAGCCCGGGCTGGGACCCCCGGGCACATGGAATTGGGCCGGGCAGGGACACGGAGCCCCCCTTGCTCTGGGGGGGTAGGAACAGAGCAGGGGTCACAGAGCACCGGGGCGCTGTCTCTGAAGGAACCTCAAGAGAGCTGGGGTCTTCTGTGTGCTCCCACCATCTCCAGGGCAGCATGACCAGAGCCTTAAGGTGTGCCTTGCTTGGGCTGTAGCTTAAAAGGGTTTTATTCTCCAGTCGCCTGGTAGAGAAGTGTATTGTGCAAATAAATGCAACAACTGCTTTTCAGTTTGGCTGTTCTGGTTTGGTATTTAAGCATAGATACCAAACTCACTGTGTCTTCCTTTTCTCAAACTTTTCTCCATTTTTCAGTTTGATTCTGAATGCTGGTTTTGTTAGAATTTTGTACTCTTACAGCCCCTCTTAATTGGATGTTTTCTGACATTTTGCTGTTTCACGCATTTAAAAACATGATGTATTTTCCATAACCAAAACCACTTATTAAAAATGTACTGGATTCAATGCAGACCCATCGACAATACATGGCCATTAAGAAATAATAATGATGAAATTTTTAAATACGGACTTCTTTTCCATCACTTGAAATACTTTTGCAAGGTCATTATTGTGCCTAATGTATGAAAATAGGTTGGGACTAGGAAATGACTTATTAAATGGATATTTGTACTTTGCTTTTTGTCAATGTATCTGCTTAATATAAATAACTAAGGGCTAAGATGCTTTCCTAAGGTAGTAATGCAAATTACGAGGAAAATAAGTTATCTGCTTTATTGAGATTGTACAAATTACAGCTGGACCTGAACATGCTCTTCCATGCTTCCAGACCAATTCCATGTAAGGTGCTGAGTACTTAGAAATAACAAGAAACTGTCATAGCAAATGTTTCCTCTTTCCCAGCATTTGCCTTATTATTGTGTATTCACTTAGGAGTTGTGCTTCACGATCTTTGTGGGGTCCCTTCCAACTCAGAATATTCTGTGATTCTTGTGACTAAAGTTTGGGGTTCCTCTGCTGTTCAAATAATATTAGCAAAGACACAAGAAAGGACAAAATGCAGAACTTCATTCAGGCTTTCTCTTTGCCCACAGGGCAGATGGAAAAAAGAGATTCCCAATGTAATGCCTTCCATGAGCTAGGATTGTACCTTGACTGTATAGGACATCTTTGTTAAGTTTTTAAGGTATAACTAGAAATTAACAGAAACCAGAAATCAAATGACAGTTTTAATAGACTTTAGAACAGAGTGTACAAGTATAAAACACTGGTTTTGTATTTCCAAAAGTTGCAGGAAGATAGCCAGTCATTTTAAACAGTCTTCTACAAAACATATGCCAGTAGATTACATAAAAGACACTATATACAATATAAAAGAGCAGAAAACAATCCTCACTGTAAAAATAATTTAAAACAAAGTATTTAAATTTAAAATATCTCCTATAGCACAAACTAATACATTGTGACATGCAAGTGAAAACTAAACATATTGCATTCTTTAGTGTAGCCAAATAAGAGCTGTATTAAATTTGGACAATGAGACAACATGCCAGCATTTCCCGATGAATACAGGAGGCTGTTCTTAAATATTTATTAACTGTTGTATCTTATGTTCCAAGAACAGCTACTATACATCTTCCAAAATGTAATAAATATTAAAGCAAAGTATATGAATAATCTACATTGTAGAGTTCATTTGGGCCAATGTTGAAAAAGTGGTTTGTAGAAAAATCTTGCTTCATTTACTACTGCACTGTGCAATTTTACAAAATAGTTCTAAAGGCTTGGAAACAATCTGCACTTGAACATTTGCAACATCCAGTTTTAAGGCAGCCTAGCACTTGAGACATCAGAATGGGAGAAGCTGCTTTGCTTTTCATATGCCAGGTGAAGCTAAAGCAGCTGGGAAATGACTTCCCAGCCTGAAGCACGGCCTCAAACCAGCAGGTTGTGGAGGCGCTCGGTATTTGAGTCAGTTTCGCCTGGTTTTGTTGCATCAATAAGTACAAAGGAAGAGCTTAATTTTTCGTGCCTTCTCACATGCTGGTAGCAACACCGTTCTGAACTCTGCTTCCACATTAGAGCCTTGGCAGTTTATCAGATGCTATTTATAATGCAAGCTGCACTAGATGTGGCTGCTGTATACAGCGTGACAGGCTCCTGCTGGGGGGATCCTCTTTGTTTAAATGCCAGATTCTAATTGCTGAGGAGCCAATGTCAGCATCGCTTCATGTCCACAGGAAGTGTTAAAGTCAGCAACCTAAGCATTTTCACAGCACTTCTCAATCTGTCTAAAAACATTGGATTCAAGTACTGCCTGTCTTGTTTCCATTTCACTATCTGCTCGCATTTAAGGAGGTCTCAAACATACAAAGTAACTGTTAAAGCAAAAAAAAAAAAAAAAAAAAAATTAGCTGCCACAGTAGGTCTTAGAAAATGCCAGTGTTTAATGACAGACTAGGCGTAAATGAAAGGTTTAGCAAAAGCATAGGAAGGTTTTAAATAAACCAAAGTGTTACAAAGCAAGAGGTGTGAAAATACCAGTCTTTGGTCTAAATTAGCTGTTCCCTTTATATTAGTTTAACATTCCAATGGCTTTTTCAAAACTGTTTAAAAATAATATAAGCTGAAATTTATTAAGCAAAAATATGTATTATATACATGGATGCCTGATCAGACAGATGAACTTAAAAGTGAACAGTGACAGTTGTTTAGATAATCCTAGTACCTTAAAAAAAAGATGAGTTAGTGTTGAGTGCGCAGTAATAGATTTTTATTGAAAAAGGTAAAAAACTAAGCATGAAAATCTGTTTTAGTTATTTATAAACACTACATCCTTATGGTTTCCTTGCTCTAAATTCAGACGTAAACATTCATTCTGACATGCCAAAGCTCCTAATGCTGGTGGAAAGTTCCTGTAACCAGTCAAGGATCACTTTACAATGCGTTGCCTGGATGCTCAGTCCCTGCAGCTTCGCTTGGATACGCTGCCGATCCATCTTGCTCGGCTCCATCCTCCCCAAATCCAGGTTCCTCTTCCCTGTTGGGAACATCCTCGTCCTCTATGCCATTATAAAACTCTTCGATCTCACTCTCGTCCTCCACGTCCAAGCTCTGGCTGCGGCACGAGCCGCTCTCGCTGCTGCTCCCGCAGGAGCTGGAAGATACGATGTCGTCTTCCGAATCCGAGTAAACCTCAGCACCGTGGAAAATGTAGCGGTTGGGTGCTAGAAACAGGTACTGAGTACCTGAAACAGAATTTCAGCAGTCAAGGAAGGGCTAAAATAAAGGATTCATGCAAGATCTGGCAGACTTCTGCGTAGAAGGTATCTGCACATATGTATTTTTATTTTCAACAGTGAAGCTTAACCCACAGAAGAGATGACATGAGAGAAGCACTTATGTCAATGTATGTGTATTTACTACGAAGCACAAACCAAACGCTTCACTGGAAAGCTCAGTGTTCCTTCTCCCCCATCCCTTTGACACCAAAGAGCATTTATACTTAGTGTTTAGCAGCTTTTTCCATCAAAACAGGCACTTCCAAGCAGGAATCCTCCCACTGTAAGATAGATGTCTAACACAGATTAGATGAGGCAGCTGCTGGAGGGCTGATCTCTCTCCACTGACTGCAGAGTGAACCTTGCATTGGACAGCAAACTGCTACTTGGTTATAATCAGCCCGGGTGACACCACTCCACCTCAAAGTAATTACATTAACAACAAGTGTCAGTCCAGGTTTTTCATAGGAAACATTCACAACTAGATTTCCATTACCCATGACAGAAGGGGAACCTCCTGCACAGAGGATCTGGCAAAGTCTGAAACCAGCCTTGGCTTTGGAAAATTGCAATTTAATACCTAACTCCTTACATCAGTTAAGAGACTGGAGGGCTTCCCTGAAAAGTCGAAAGTTCCCTTCAAAATGTGCCTTGCTCCAGCTGTGAGACTTGCTTTTAACAAAATCCTGTCATGACTTCATCTTTCAGCTCTACTGCCCTGCCAAATCATGACCTACTGTGACCAGTCTCTGAACACCTGAGCATCAAACTAGTTCTTCTGAAAATGCATTTGAAAATGCTAGAAATGGATTTATTTTTTGCTATCTACCTTCAGCCTCCTCAACTTTGATCTTCTGGGTAAAGATGTAATCACTGATTATAAAACCTACTATGAAATACAAAAACCATTTCCTACTGCCTTCTCCAAAAGAAATAAATTGTACAATGAGAGTTATGTAGGCACTTGTCTGAACAAAAATAACCACTAAAACCCACTTATTCCCTCAAGAGTAACTTAGTTATTGCTTTAAAGTAAGTCTAGCATAAACATCTTGTCCAAAACAATGCAAAATACTGAAATGACTTAACACTTACCATCCAGCCTTTTGCTAATCTGTTCTTTTGCAGGTCTGTTTACCCAGCACTTCTTCAGTATTTCATTCTTTTCTTTATTTTCTCCGTCATTAGATCCATTTTCCTTCATTGTTTCAGAGTTCATTAGCTCACTAGTGGGATTTTCAGGGGTTTCTGACGACGTCTGTGTGTCCTGAAGCTTCTCTTCTGAGCAGGTCCCTTTAGTTTCTGAGGCAGGCTCACAGTTTTCCACCTTACATTCAGGTGGGTGTTGTGAGGACAGCACGGAAGGATCTGGTGGAGTTGTTCTGCCTGGTGAGCTGGAGCCTTCGGAAATGTTCAGAGGGGTAGGCGGGAGCTCAGCCGAGAGCACGTCGAGCTCCTTGTGCGGTCGTGGAGGCTTTTCTGTTATTTCTGAAAGTTTGACTGAGTTGTAGCAAAGTTTTGTGTATTCACTACCCAGCCTTTGACATAATTCATTAATAATAACGTCACAGTCTCCGAGAAGCTCCACGTCAAAGTGTAGATGAGGCAAAGGTTCCCTATTAATTAAGATCTGAGGCACTTCATGGGGGATGGAACCTAAATATAGAAAAGAGAATTCAAAGGTAGGCGCTTCAGTTTTACTTTCAGCACAGAGCTACAGAGAAACCTTGACTCCTCAGGCTTCTCTTCATGCCTTCACTTCCAACAGGACCAGAACAGCCAGATCAGGAAGAAGCCAAGCAAAGCCCAAATGTAACAGCAGCAGTCTGAGGTGTTACACCTATTGTAGCCTAGACATTTCGCCCCCTTCTTTCCAGATCAAAGTGTTCCTCAATCACTGAGAAACACAGGCACAGAAATAATGACTACAGTAATGTTTGGTCAAGTGTTAGAGCTTAAAATTAGTACTATAATCTCTTAGAATTATGTTGATTTTGTGCATTTTTTTAATGTAGTTAAGTGCACATGAAGAATATACTGGTGGTAGATGACAACCCCTTAATTAGGTCAAAATATTTCCAGGTTGTACAGGTTGTTTAAGCCCACTGTGTGTCATTTAATAGTAACTTCAAAATAAGCTACAGCTCACATACCCAATGTACCTGATCTGATTTTTTGATACTACATTTAGGTCTTTTGACATGACTCCTTTCTAAGTGGAGTCTTAGAACAAAGCCATTCAAGTTTTAGAGGAGTACTTTTTCAGATTATAATTTCATTGCCTTGAGATCTACCTGGAGTAAAAACACTTAAGTTTGCTACTTTCTCTCTTTTGCATTTCAGCTTTACATAGGCAAGCAGCTTTAATCTTAGATGCTTAATCTAGTTTCCTCAACCCAAAAAGCACTTCTTAGTGCTCTTAACTGAGAATTTCACTTCTGACCTGAGTTTTTAGGTTCTGACCTATTACCAGAGAGAGTCACTTACTTGGAATCAATGCTACTGGTCTCACTTTCAGTGAAGACCCAATGACAATAAGGAGATCAACCTCATTTTTGTCATACTTCATGGCACGGTGGAACTGCTCGGGTAAGTTCTCTCCAAAGAACACGATGTCTGGCTTCATGATGGCGAGCGGCTCGTCGGGTGGGCACCTGGGACATCGGGGCACAACCTGCACCACAACACCCTCTGTTACTGCAGGACAAGGCTGGCCCTTTGAAACTGTCAGACATGCATTTCACAGACACTTGGCAAAAGGCAGGGAAGCTTCAGTGATATTTTCTCATTTCATTTTTCTGTGGATGTACAGACAAGTCCATTTCTTACTCTAGCCTGCAGCAACTGCAGAGGGACATAAAGCTGCAGCAGGAACAAAGAGGGAGAAACCAGGCAGTTCTACAGCACAATTCTTATCTGACAGTTAAGGCAAAGTCCAGCAGTCATGCTCAGCACCAATAAGCAATCACCACCATTTGATAGGAATGTATTTTTCTTGGTTTAATCGGAGCAAAAACTTCAGATTTCGCTGTCAGTTTCCATCTGAGGATCTGACACAAACCCCTTCCTATACAGAGTCTATTGCAGAGCTTTACCTCTAGTTTCTCCTCTCCTCCCAAAGGGCACGTTATGTGTTATACACACAGAGCAACATGGCACTGTGGCAGGCAGCTGGCTAAAAGCAGGCAGGACAAGGACAGAACTTTTATTAGGTCTCCATTGAAAACTCTTCCGATTCCTCCAAAACCAGAGCAGAATCCTCATTCACTGGCAAAAGTGGATGAGAGCTGTTTGTGGAGAAGCAGACTCCCTCTTCTCCTGAAACCAGAGGGTTCTCTGATCTCTGGGACCTCTTTCAACTCCTTCCTACTTTAAGACTTCTCCAGAGAGAAGAGAAGCAAGATGGTCAGTGATAGATCTACAGACAAGACTTCAATTAGCACTGAGCAATTTTCCTTTTAATAGTTCAAGTCTTCTCAGCTATAGTGTTAAAATACGATATCCCAGAATAAATCTAAGGAGCTACATGTAGCTGCAATCCTATAGCAATCATCACAAGCTATAAATTAGAGCTATAAAGGTGTAAAGAGATGTGTATTACCTATTGTAAGAGGAAGAGATGTGAAAACTGACATTTAATTGCATAACAAGTCCCTCCTGTACAGAGAACAGCTGCAGAAAAAAAATAATACAGAATGTAGAAAGTTTAAATCAAAGAATTAGTTCCGTGGATGTCTGCAGTGGGACAGAAATACTCTCCAAATGAGAAAACACCACAAGTAGAAGGCCTTCCTCTAGTGTCAGAGGACCTTTCCCGAAATTTAAGTCTTTGAACAAAGAAAACCTTGTAGGAGGGATGCCTAAGAGGCAATTTTGCACAAGAGCTGGGGAACTGGCATGGAGGGAAAAAAACCTTCACCTTGTACCCAAGCTAAACAGCATCCAGTAACCCCACACTCAGGGGAAACAAACTAATGAACTCCCCCAAAAGGAGCAGATGGCTAGAATGAATATTGAACTTTTTCCTCAGATCATTACATATTAGAAACCTTATACAAACAGCTTATACTTTCCTTAAGCTTTTTCCCATGCTGTCTCTTTCGTTGATGTCAGTGATGCCTTTGCTCTTTTTGGAAGGTTGAGGAGGGTAAATAATTTGCTCTGTATTAGAAGGAAAATGAAATTAAGAGCTCTAACTTCTGATGTAGGAAGACCAAGTAGTATTAGTTCTGTTTCCATCATTTCTCTCAGCAAGTCCAATGACTTGTGACTTAGTGGTTCTCTGTTCCTATTGAAATCATCCGAGTCAAGGTGATGGACCCATAAATGCATTTCAGCACTACACTACTCACCAGCTTTTCTCTGCTAATCCTCAGAGAGATCATTAGTAAAGGGGAAGATTTATTCCAAGAGCTGAAATTGATACCAAGAGGTTAAAGCTACAAAATTGGCCTCTAACAGGGTCCTCTGTCTCTCCAGCAGCAGCTCCCCCAAATCCCCATCAGCTCTGCTGATGCATTTCTCTAATTGAAATGGAATTTCTCACTGTTATATCAAAACCAAGATTAGGAAAGATTACATTAGCTTAAGAGTAGCCAAAAACTGGGGCATGTTTTCCACTTCTTGAGCCCTTTCTTCCTAAATCTGAGACCCTTTCGCTAGTTCTTGAAGCTGCCAAAAATAGCCAAAAGTAAAAGTGGCATTTTTGGAAGTGACTGACAGTTGTTTTACTTGGATGTTCTTCATGCTTTATACGTGCTGCTGTTTCTCATCCAGAGCGATGGTTGTGAACAAGAGAGAATCATTGTACAGGACACAAGCACTGTATCTTGGAAGTGGCAAATGAGTGAAGAGCAGCATTTTTCTGAACAGGTGACCTCGAACAATTCTCAGTATGTAACCTGTTGAAAGGAAGTCCTGGCAGAAAGATGTTAGCCAGACTCACTGCCTTGTGAAGCAATAGGTCCATCGGGGATGGACCACAACCAAGGAAAAGTATTTCTAGTGAAAAGCAAGAACCTGGGGCCGTGTGTAAATGAACTGTCAAGGAGGGGAGCACAGCAGAGACCAGAACCTGGACATCGGGACCCAGGTGCAAAACCATCTTTGTGAAGCAGGACTTGTTAGAGAACAGAGCTCTTGAAATGAACAGTGTTTTGTTCCATAACTACAGAAAAGGTTTCTTTTGATATGTGAAGAACCAAATTCCACATTTTAGAGAGGCAACAGAAAAAGGTACTGCATAGCACTGGGCTGAGAGATGCAGCCTACAGAATAAAGATAATGATGATCAATAGAATTCTTTTCAGGCATAAAGGAGGAAGGATATGTTTTCTTTCAGCTGCTCTATTCCTTACTTTGTGCAATCATATTTGGCAATACCCATATTAATTTGCATCATGAAAACAGTTCAATATTACAGCTAGGGCCTGCCCTGGGAAGATATACCTGGCAACAGTACTGCAAGAGTAGGGCTGAGTGACTGAGTGTAAGAAGCTCCCTGAGGCTCATCTTGCAAGAGAGAACCCCCTCTTTGCCCCCAGTAGGCAGAATTCTCTGCTCCCCATCACTGCCATTCCTGACCCTGGCAGGGCCTGGCCATCACAGCACAAGTTTGGTTCAGCATAGGAACACACAGTGATTCAAACGGTGCTTGGGAAAGGAGACCAACAATCCAAACAGAAAGTTAAAACATGCTTAGGAGGAAGAAAACCTAAACTCCAGCCAGCTGGTTTTGAAGGTAAAGGAGCAGCAAACATCTGGAAGATAAAAAGTTCTCAAAAATAATATTCTTAATAGTAAACCATGTTTCACGTTCAGTATTTCAGTGTTACAAGGCTTCAGGCTTATGAGATTCATGTTTCTCAAAGTTTTCACTCAAACATCTCTTCTGAAAGGCTTTCCTTGAGTTCTATTTCAAATGTAATACCTGAAGGATTTACATCCTTTCCATGTTTCGCATTTAAAGTTGCAACTGTGGACTCTAAAGCATTTACCAAAACCCCATGAGCCTGCAGAAAGAGTCCCCTTTCATTTGTACAAACAAGATCTTTTTGATCACAGAATCATCAGCTCTGTTCCTTCAGAAGAAGGGGAAGAAAGGCAAAGAGGGTCTCGTCAAGTCAAGGGTTCATCTGCTCTGACAGAGCAGAACCAGCTCCTGCCTTGGCCCAGGGCACTTCCCACCCAGATGGGGGCAGTTCAGGCTAGGGAGCAGTTCAGGAGTCCTAGAAAGTGACACCCACCATCTCATTTGATCCTTGCTCTGTGCTTAGCAATCTGCTGTTTAAACACATTTTTAACACGGGGAAGTGCTCAAAGAGCAGCCAATGTTCTAAAAGGCTAAGAGTGCTTCCTCAGTGTGACTGTGAGTTCAGGTTAACACAAAACAAGTATAAATCCAAGTTTCTACTTACCACTTAGCCTCAGCTTTTCTCACAGGTGCCATTAAAAATAGACTCTTACGGTTTTGTTCTGATTTTTCCTATTACCTAATTTTTGCAGGACTGTATTTGAGTATAGGTTTAAATACCAGAGGAAATGCTAAAATACAAAGAGGCACTTTTATGAAATAGTTACAAAGATATGGAGCCTTTTAGAAGCAGAACTTTAAGCAATCCCAGCGTGGTGTTTTGGGGTTTGGTTTTTTGAGAGAATTACGTATTAGAAAGCTGTGAGTTCAAGTAAATTTTTTACCTGATTGAAAATATCTTCTCGAACAACTTCACAATCAACCTTGTATTTACAGATCAGGCAGGAAGCTGTTGCAAAGGAACCTGAGGGGGAAAACCCATATGGTAGAATCAGAATCGGTCGTTCAGATTTGGTCTTTTTGCCCAAGCTGTTTTGACACAAAGGCTGTTATGTTGCAGTGCATTAAAAAAGTACTGTAAGAGGAGATACTTGTAATACTAGAATTTGTTCTTCTAGACGTTAGTCAGCAGAAATCTTGTTTTAAGAGTAGCTTAAAGTAACAACCTTTATACAGCATGTTAGGGACATGCTTGTCAGGCTAGCAGACCTAGCCCTCCCTGAGGCATCTGTGCTACCTACTTGCAGCTCTATTATGTGAATTACTTCTCACCATTAGAAGGACTTGACCAAGAAGTTTGCTGTCCTTCACACAGGTCATGCAGAGCCAGCAGCCTCCAACCACTCAGCTACAGCAATGGCAAGGAATAGAGTCTAGTTCCAGATGTACTGGTTGAGTGCAAAAGCCATTTTCAATACAGAAAATGCATCTCAGACACCATAGTTTTCACGGCAGAAACTTTACTGCAGGTCTGCAGTGAGAAATGGGTCTGAAGGTTCACATATGAAGTCCCCAAATCACTTCAAGGTTCCTTGTTAACTACTCTTGCCATTGCCACAGCCAGAGAAAAAAGGTAAATACAGCAGTGTATTTAAGTGTGTTAACCCTTACATAAGTGTTTCAGTTTCTCTTTAGCCACTACCATTAGTCAAAGACCTTTTGGTAAAGAGCAGCAACTGTATGTCTCATGAAGCTTGATGTGCTTGAAACAACCTTTACTAATTTCCAAAGGCCTCAAAATCTCCAAGTCCATAGCATACTTTTTAAAAATCTGTTTCATACAAAGTCACCTTACACAGGACATACACTAAAGATGGTCTGCAGTGTCATCACTGCAGTGTGCAACTGGAAACATGGGGAGCTTGAGCAGTGATGTGCCTTACAAACATGACAGCACAGTGTTTAGACAATTCATTTGCCAGAAGTTTACTAGATGATCCAAACGTGCACTTTGAGAACTAATTTTCTGCATCCTTTCCTTGGAAATGAGACTTTGGACTGTCAGCTTGACGTACGCAAGTCCTTGAAAATGGAAAGCATATCAAGCAACTACAGTGATTCCACTTAATCTGGCATCACAGCCACAGAACATGTATGACACTGAAGGAGTAACAAGATGATCTTCAGTTCAGCTCAACTGGTGATTAATCCACAATGTTTTATACATGAGCTGAAGTCACTGAAGTGTCAGGATATTTCAAGATTTCAGTGGAATATAACCTAAATAAAGAGTCAGGTGACAGCCAGACTCCCATTTCATTGACAGACAGTGGAAGGGACCCATGATAAGACTGATTTCCATGTTCTTGTACAGATCAAGAAGCACCAAATGCATTTTAGAAGTTATGGTCTAAGCTTGTGCAAGCTTGTGGATCTTCACTGATACACAGAGACCATTGTTTATCAAGTCCAGCTTCTGAAAGAAGCATTTCCACTTAAAATGCTTCTGATTTAGATACTTAAGCTATCTAAAAAAATTTTCCAACATTTTAAAAGCAGAATATTTGTTGGCAAGACACAGGAATTCAAGGAGAAAAGGTTTAATTCCAAAGCAGTTACCTTGTCACATGCACCAGTAAGAATCATTCCTACACATAAAAAAGTGAAGCTAAACCCACTGACCATGACACTGTATTATCCTCTGGATTCCTGCAACCTGTTCCAGTGTGTCGATGTTCTGAGTATAGTTGCGAAGTAGCTTGCCTTCTTTATCCATCAAAGCTATGAACTTGTGACAGAGAGATGGCTGGAACTGTCCTGGATAGATTTCCTAGGGAATTCAGAAGCACATTAGAGAGTGTAAATGTCTATATTTTAAGGGCACTGAGCTAAATCCTGTCACCAGGGATCATGTCAGCAATTAATGTTGTCCCTCCCTGTGCACTTTGCCACTGCTCTGGATCCAACCCTTCCTTCCACAGCAGAAAAGCAACATTTAGATCTCTTTCTGGCTTTGATAATTATGGAATAGGAAAGCTTTTTTTTTCCCCTTCTGAAGTGTCAGGTAACATTGATATTTGTAAATAGAAATATATATTCTGATAGAAAGAAAAGGAGAAGGAAGAATAAAAAAGTAAAAAAAAAAAGTATCAGCTAAATTGGATTTGGACTTTTCAGGAAAACCTTTGTATAAACACACTTCAAGTATGTTTTTTTGCTTGCTGGGGCATTTTTTTTGTTTTGGGGTCTTTTGGGGGCTTTTTGGTGTTTGTGTGTGTGTGTAACTGAGTATATTAATGAGTATCGAAATACAGTTATGTGAATAGAACACTTTCAGAGAAAGCCAAGCAGATGAGGAATGCATTGGATTTTCTTGTCCAATCTTTGTAACATAACAGAGCAGTGTTATAAATTGTGAGCAAAGGGAAGAACGAGTGAGCACAACTAGTGGTGACTGATTTTTACAAGTCCTTACTGGTCCTGTAGAAATTCTTGTTTTGGGTTTGATTTTCTTTTGATCCAAGGAAATTGCAGGCTATATGCAATTGGGGTTTTTTTGTTTCACGTGTCTACAGTTTCTACAATTCCTTCTTGTCCAGGAGATGTACTCGCTGCTTTTGAAACTGTTTAATATCACTAACATCTTTTCAGCTATCTAGAATGGGTGTGTGTATTGTGAACTTCTAACAGGAACAGTAAAAAGAGAGAATGTTGCTAAATATTTTTAGTCTTATATCTGATTTTAGTGTTGTTACCTGTCTTTACTGACCAAGAACTGTTGGAAAACCATACCTTTGAAAACTTAAAAAATGGCCTGGGATCCTTTCTGAAGTATTCTATATCAAACATTGCTTGAGGGTCTGGAAGGTCTGGGAAGTCTACAGCAAGGCGTGCATAGATGCCATCTCTGGATCTAAAGTCAGGTATTCCACAGGACACAGACACCTGAAACACATTTTTGCAGTCTGAAGTAAATGAAACTACATACTGGGCTATAAAGAGTTGCTGTGATAGAAACTCTGGGAAACCACATTTCTGTGGGCTCAGAGGCATTAAGAACAAAACCAGTCAACCTGTCTGGGTTTTCTGTGTTTGTTTTTCTTTCTTTTTTTTTAATTTTTGTTTTTCCTTTGGGGGGGCAATATAACAATTCCCAAATCACAGGCAGGAGAGGCAGTACAAAGTTTGACAAGTGGACAAAAACCCTTTAGTACAGTCCAGGACACCAGAACTTGCTTTTACCACTGGCAGGTTTGTAAGATGTGAACAAAGATTCTGAATACTGTTGCATTAAATTTTGGCAGTAAGTGTTCACTGATCTGCCAACTCAGGCTTAGGCGAGGTGGTTAATATTTTTAATTTTTTTGTATGTGCTAACACAGTTACACAGTAAATTCTTTCTTCTGAAGGATAAACTTCTTGTGATAAAAATTGCTTATTGGTAAACAGTGTTTATCAAAGCATTGTAGTAGTCAGTAAGGACAAAAATTATTGCCTCAGACTACCTCAAAATACCATCAGAAGAGCAGAAGAAACAGGTGTATGAAAGTATAGAGAGCAAGACTGGATAATAGGAATAACAGTGCTTCTCTAAAACTGATCTGAATGACTTCTCTGAATTGTGTCACACCATCTGTGTGTGAACAACAAGCAAACAATGATCTGGCACACAGGTAAGAGTTGCAAATGTGCAACTGGTCAGAAATGTTCTTTAATAAAACAGTAAGTAACCTTATTACCATCATAGAGCAGCATGTGCTAAAAGTGACATTCAGTCTCCTGAAATCTGATCAAACCTTCCTTATGATCCTCCCCCCTGCCAACTCTCTTTTTAATTTTCAAGTCCTATTCTATTCCCCCAAGCTCCATCTGGTATTGTAAGAGATCCACTGAGATTTTATTGAAGAAATCATTACCTTAGTTTGAAATGAAAAAATGACTAGGATAGGAAATGTTCTGGACAGGTACTGTGTCCTTATTCCATAACTATTTTGGATGAAAGCAACTGTTTCAGACTACAAATGTCTAGGAATTTTTTGTTATGAGAAGAGAGATTGTGTCATTTCCAACCTGAGCTCCAGTCCTTCCTGTGGCCTTTCCTGTGCCTCCTCCTCCCACCCAGCACAGTGATACAATCCTGTCATCTGCCTGCTGCAAGTAAGTCTTTAACCCACCTGTGTGCCTATTTTCACACTGCCACTGCAGGAATACGTACCCCAGCTCCAGTCAAGACCATTATCTTCTTGCATTCTTGTAGAAGTTTCACAGCATCATCAATGGTATTAATATCTTTCCTTTTTTTCCTTTTTGGTGGCTCTGACAGGATGTTTATGACGATTTGCCACAGAGTCATATCATCCAGTTCGGGCGGGGGGATCGTTTCTGGCAGCAGGTCCTTCAGAATCGTCCGTGGGTCTGTACCTAACATGAGATGCTGCTGAACAAAGGTGTAGGGACCTAAGGGAATAAAAAAAACAATTAAAAATATTGAAAACTCAGTCAAGTAATGCAGATGATTATGGTCATTGTTAGGTTTATTAATGCTTGCTGCTACAGTTTTATGAATCCAGTTTAATGCTCCTTTCATCAAAATCCCTTTATGTTTTGGTCTAAATTCTGAAGTGATAGGACAGCTAAGGATTTTATTTATTTACCACTATTTTATGTTAATCCATTAAGGATTTCATAGAAAGTCAGTCAAAGTAGAAATCCCAGTTCAGAGCAAACTCAATGGCTTTTAGAGGTGCACTTATGTAGCAGCAGGATTTTCATAATGTGTCTCCATTTTATGGCTTCATCTGTATTTTCCCAGCGTTTGGTATTTACAGGAAGAAGTTGAAGTGACAACAAATGTACCTATATCTTCTAGTGGTGTTATAAATCCTCACTTTAAATAGACAAATAGGGCCCAGCAGTCCATGGAATTTGTTGTTCTTTTGGTCATCTAACCCTAATTATTTCAGTCAAGACCTCCTAAAGCCATCAAATATATCTTTCCAGAAACACTTGAGATTAGGGCTGTAGAAGGAAAACAGGTGCATCCTAAAAACCTAAATTAAGAGGACCCAAATAGCCATCACTAAGGCAAGTTACATGTAAAGAAAGCAAATGTTATACATGTTTACCCAAAAGGTCCCAACAGTGATCTTGTAATGAGGGCTCAGCAAAGACAACACATGGGGAGGGTTTAAGTGGAACATTGTGTTCTCACAGTGTGTTTCCTTGCAGCTATCCTTGTCAATAGTGCCAAAACAAATGCTGTGGTACTGTCACACCTGTAAGCTCCA
Source organism: Margarornis squamiger (assembly GCA_035222235.1). Lineage (NCBI taxonomy): Eukaryota > Metazoa > Chordata > Aves > Passeriformes > Furnariidae > Margarornis > Margarornis squamiger. The sequence continues at coordinate 1,008,139 of JAWWTY010000158.1, read as the reverse complement.
ACCCCACTGCAACTTGGACGTCACTGTCCCTACAGATCTGGCCCCTGTGCAAGGCAAGGACTTTGCACTGAGTTCCCAACAGCCACACTTCTCCATTGCTGAAGTGCAGTATATATTACCAAACCAATGCCACAGTCAATCTGCAGGGCTCACTCTCCTAAAATCACACAGGAGTCATCCTCCTTTTCCTTACAGGATCAATACTAAATAATTAGGGTAGAAATACGCCATAAATCAGTTCAATTTACAGAGTCTGTGTATGATTTTAATGGGGTTCATGGTGGGGTTTCTACTCAAGAAAAAAACCAAGGCATTGACAATTTTAATCAAAATACAGTAAGTTTCAAGAGGTTCATTTTTAAACTCCTTAAACAGCATCCAGAATACAGTAAACAATGCTAAGCTGCTCAGAAGCACTAATTGCCAGGTTTTTTTGTAACAGATAAAACTGTTTGCAGTGTGGGGAGATTTAAGTAACTGTCCAGAGGCAAAGAGCATCTAAGACCATCAGATGGGCCTGTACCTATGCGTGGTCTTGGGGTCCAGTCACTAGAACTTGCATGTGAGGCTCTGTCGTCCTCATCGCTGTCGCAGGAGTGAAAGCCATTGGCCATGATTTCATCGCTGAGCAGGAAGTTATCTGCAAGACAGCACACCAGGAGGGTTACAGCCCAGCCACACGGGCACCAAATGCAGCACAAAAGTTATCATTTTACATCTGGTTAAAAAAAACAATGAGCAGTTTTGCCACTCAGGCACAGAAAATGTCTACTTTTCAAGCCATCAGTAGATTCATTGCAGGATTTGCCATCTTAATGCTGGGCTTCAGTGGGCTGGATGCTGGCCCTGGTGACATTTCATTCTACAGAGTGTTGGGCATTATGGATATTGCATCTTGGAAAAAAAATCCCAATATTTTAAAATTATAAATACCTTTGTCCTACAATTCTAACTTCATTCAGCTCACTAAAAAACTGGGTAAAATGAAGACATGTCACCATTACAGACCACTCTTTGATTAGGTTTTAAGAGCACTTTGAAAGAAACCCACAAATACACATTTGATATAGCCAAGATACATGATTTCATGAGGGTGTTACCTTGCAGCCGAGCTACAGGTGACCACCTACCCACTTTATGATATTTCAGCTATGACACAAAACGTGTCCCCTTGAACCACCTTCACTAACTTATCTCGCCCATTTGCCCCTGAAGCTGGGTTTGGCTCAGAGTGCCAGAGTCACCCCAGCTCAGCCTGTGGCCTTAAGCCAGAGTAACTCAATCTAACTCCATCCTGGATCTCCATGAGGGAGTCCAAAGGAGAACGAGACACTTGTCTCACAGCATGTGTCACTGAGCTCACACTGAAGAGGAAATCTAAATTCTAACCTGAGCAGCTTACTAGAATTTAGACTACGAAACCTTTTTATTATTGGCTTTATTAGAAATAGCCACAGCACCTGTAGGTTCATTTGTTGAAAATCTAAGATATGAACAAAGAACAACAAATTTCAGTCGTGCTCTCTGAACCCCGCCCACATTAGCTGTTACTTCACTTGATGCTTAAATAAAGAACACCACAAAACACCAACACTTTTTTTATTCAGAGGTCATGTTGTCCTTTCCCTTGTTGGCATAAATGCTTTATTCTGATTAGAACAGAAGAGGCTGAGGACAGAAATTTGCTGTGTGTTTTGCTGTCTTGTTCTTCTGAGGCCACAGGTGCTCATGGACATTATTATGTCTTATTAAATCTACACATTTATAGCATTTCACTTCCGTCTCGTTATACGTGAAGTCAGTGAACATATTAAGCATTAGGGAGAAGGAAAAAGTGGACTAGTACACATCAATAATTGTGAGGTGCGAGTTTAACTAAAATGACCTTTATGGTTTCTGTATAAAGAATCAAAGCTTACATTGTGAGAGACTTGTCACATACAGGCCACAGTATCTGGGATTTAAGAAACAGTGACAGATACAAGCAGGCTAAAATAAGTTTATATTGTAACAGTCCCCGTGAATTAATGTGACTCCTCCAAGGACTAAAGGGAATAATGCTTGCCAGAACTAAGCCAGACACAGCCTAACAGGCCTGAGAATCTGAGGCACTTAAGCAAAAAGGCACTGGTAAAGGATCACCAGCTTTGCTCTTTGCTGTTCCAGTGGAGTTTGTAAACGCTGAGGCTGTGCCAGGTTGATCCTACAGCTCTGCTCCTTTTGCAAACGCAGAAATTTACTTCTGTAGAGTTTTACTAGGAGTTAAAGGTAAAATATCTTGAACTGCATTCCAGGATAAAATGTAAAGACTTTCCTGGAAGAATGCAGCGTCTGATCCCTTTTAGTAAGTCTTTCCAAAGCACTGCTTTAAAAAAAAGCCAAAATGAACAACAGGGAAAGCAGCTCAACCCCTATCTGTTTGCAATGTGAGGTGCTTTCACACTGACGCTCCCCACCAGCACGCTTTGAAAAATGATCTGAAAGGAACTTTTTAGAAAGACCATAGTTTAATTTCGTGCCGCAGTCATTGAAATCTTAACGAGACTGTCACTCGCAGTTTAAATTTAAGGAGCTGATAAGGGTGCTTTCCGTGCAGGACCGGGATTACACCGCGGGCAGGCGTTAGGAGCGGGGACCCGGCTTGTGATTCTGGGTTTCCGTGCCTGGCTGGCGGCGTGGGGGCCGCAGGGGACACCCGGGGGAGGGGACGGCGGGGGGCAGGGGCGGCAGGAGCAGGAGGAGGAGGAGGAGGAGGAGGAGGAGGAGGAGGATGAGGATGAGGGAGGGGCCGGTCGGCGCTCACCGGGGTGCGGGGCCGGCGCCGCGGCCGCCCCGTTGGAGCACTGTGCCCGCCCGCAGCCCGGGGCCGCCTCCGCCGCGTCTTCTCCGGGCGCCGCCTCCGCGCCCTCCCCCCGGGCCCGCCGCGGGGGCGGCTCCGCCCGGGGCAGGCCCCGCAGCCCGCCCGCGCCGCCGTCCTCCCGCTCCGCCCGGCCGCCATCGCCCTGCGGCTCCGCCGGCGCACCGCC
>JAWWTY010000158.1:983500-1004543 GCA_035222235.1 Margarornis squamiger | reverse complement strand
CTGAGGGGGCGCTGAGGGGAGTGCTGAAGGAGAGCTGAGGGGGCGCTGAGGGGAGTGCTGAAGGAGAGCTGAGGGGGCGCTGAGGGGAGTGCTGAAGGAGAGCTGAGGGGGCGCTGAGGGGAGTGCTGAAGGAGAGCTGAGGGGGCGCTGAGGGGAGTGCTGAAGGAGAGCTGAGGGGGGAGCTGGGGGGGCCCTGAGGGAGCGCCGAGGGCGGCGCGGCCGGGACGGCTCCCCTTGGCTCGGCTGGGCTCGGCTCGGGCGGGCCGGGCTGCCCCCATTGCCGTCGCTGCCCTGCTGCGCTCACAGGCCGCGGGCCCCTCGGGCCGCCCCTCGGCGGCGCTGTCGGCGCCGGTGTCACAGCCCCCGGGGTAGGTGCTGCCCCTCGGCCGCTGCGATGGCTCCTCAGCCCCTGGGATCCTGCACTCGGGGGGGCTGCTTTGGGAAGGGAGATTTGCCCTAATAACAGCCATCTCCCTCGTTTTGACGTGCCCTGGAGGGGCGCGCAGTGCTGGTGCGCCCGCTGGGTTTCCAGTGACCGCTGGCTGTGTGAGCTGTAGGAGCACTGCTGAGTGCCCTGCCTGGGTGTGAGGCGGGACCATCGCCGCGTACCAGGCACGGAGGTACCACACGTGGGATTTCCGCCCGTGAGCCCGGGCTGCACCGTACCCGGCCGCTTTCCCCGGGCTGCCACCGACACAGAGTTTTGGTCTCAGTTTCATGGGTATAAATCTAAGCGTTGTTGCGTTTCATGTTACTGTGCAACATCATAAGCTATTTGCAGAAGAGTTTTAGTGAATTTAATACAATGGAATCCCTAAGTTTAGTGACAAGACCCACATTAGAGAAGTATAATTTTCTCTGTTCAGGCCTTGATGGCAGACAGCTTTTAAAAACCTTTGTTGTCACATGAGTTTTGGCTTTGAAAGGTATTATTTTATAGATAACTGACTTTGTAGGTCTCTATTTGTAGGGGAGGGAATTTTTTTTCGTGGTTCTTTCAGGTGTTAACAGCCCTGAAAAATACGTATATGCCATTTTTCACAGTGTTTCTCAAAAGGAGCTGTGGAGAAACCAGATGTGAATCAGACAGTTTTTATTAATCTCTGCAAATTTGTGTGCAAGCATTCTTCTTCCTTATTGAAGCTGAGGCAAGAATCAGATTTCTTAAAAAGCAGATGCAAGATGGTTTTGTCAGCATATAAAGGACAGGTGGGACTTTAATTGGTTGTTGTTTTCATGGTTATCGATGTGAAGACTCTAAGGAAGAAAATCTGTAAGTGATGCAGATATGTGATCTGAAGGTATCAGTGAGGGAGTGACTCGAGGATCCTAAACCTGCCTCTGATATTGCAGACATTTGTCGACATGCTAATAAACGGTGTTGTAGTTCCCCTTAGTTTGGGAAATCTGTTTGTTAGTGCTTGGGTCCTCTTCTGTTTCTGCAGCTCTGAGCTTGTGTGGGGATGAAGATGGAGCATGAAATGCAAAACTCAAATGAGATATATTGTGCCTTGAACTTCTTGTAGATGTGCACTCTGCCCTCGGGAAGCAAAACCACTGAAATCAGTTCAAAAGAACCAGTCCTGGAAGATCAGATATGTTTTAGAGGAATAAATTCAGATAGACATTTCCAGATCTTGCTGTTTGATTTAAAGAGCCTTTGTGACTTTTACAGGGTGTTGGTAAATGTCCTGTTAACACTGAACCAGAATTTAGTTTCGTGCTTGGCTCTAAACAACCAAAATTGTTGGTATGTGTTAGGACTGAATAGACATGGTTTGTTGGTGGCTGAGTACAGAGAACAAATACCAGATTTCCTCACTTCTAGTACTGTTTGTACATCCTGAGCAACACTAACCACAGCGTGTATAGGCAGTAATATGTGCCATGTCCTGTGCTGTGATTCCCTTTCAAATAAACTTTATGTCCTGGGGCTGAACTTTGGTGGTTTTTTCTGTGTATTGCATGCAGGTTCTCTTGTTCTTCTTTTTGATAATGCTTTGGCAGTTGCCCCACTGAAGTCAGCAGGAGTCGTAAAAGGCTGAGTTGTTATTCAGTGCCAGTATTTTGTGCCCTCCATACATAAACCTTCAGCCTGTGCTGTGGGGCCCTTTGTGCCCCAAGCCCCGGGGATCTCGAGGGGGCAGGGGCACAGCTGTGGGCGCTGCTGCAGTGTGGATCAAAGGCCTTGTTGATTTGGCCTGAGCAGATGAGTATAGATGGGGCCAGGGCTTCAGTGAGCACAATCCCTGTGAACAAGCAGCTTGCAGGTCTCGGGGTTTGGCACTGGAATCCAGCTCTTGGGCCTGGGGCTCCACAAAAATAGCCACTGAAAGCTGGGCTGGAAAAGGGTTAAAGAGCCTTCCCTTTCACCTTTGGCAAACATGCAAGGAATACTTGGAAAAGAAAGGGATGTCAGGAGTGATGTTGGGAGGAGGGACAGCTGTTTGTTTTTTGTCCTCCCCAAAGTATGTTCTGTTTCAATATTTACATATTCTCTTGCTAAAAGGCTGTAAGTTCTTTCATATACTTTTCTGATTTATTATTAAGTTATGAATTTAATTTAATAGGGGGTACAGAGACATTTGTAATTGCTAATTCTTCCACTTCAAGTTGAAAAAGTGTTTCTTTTGGTTTTTTTTCACTCAGAAATATGATGGTGGATTTTTCTAACAGATTGAAATGGTTTCATCAAGGTTTGTACTTTGGCTTTTAGTATAATTGCTTTTTCTTTCCACGTGCTTTGTATATTTTACAATCTCAGTAAGCTATCTGAAGATACAGTAAAAATAGAAAATTTGAGACAATACAACCTTGAAGAGTAAGCAGTGGAAGACTAATAATAAAGGTAATTGTAGAACATTAATAATGTAGATAATAAAATTAGACACTTGTAAGGTGCAAAAATTATACAATTTTTATTCATAAATGACTCTGAATGGTCGCTGGGTCCTTCATTGGTTCAAATTGGTTCACCAAGGCTGTTCCAGCCTTGGTCATACCCTGGGGATCTGTTCTGCAGACTCTTACAAGGTCACTGCATCTAGAATTGTGTACCTACTGATGGCAGCTGTTTTAACTATTAGTTTAAAGAATCAGCAATATTTAATGACGTGAAGCATCTTGGGTTACTAAGCTCTTGTAGGGGTGGAAAAAGTAAAAATAGAGTTCCTGAGGCTCCAGGGGAAAGACTTCAGCACGTGGTTAATACTACACCTGGGAAGTAATCTGCAATAACAGATCATGGAAGACACCAGTTGTGTCTGTATTTGTTGGGCTGAGGCCTTGGTCAATAATCATAGTTCAGAATCAAAGGTACTTCAGAGTAAAATGAGTTTTACAAGGAATGTGTTTGCATATGGCACAGACCTTCAATACTCAACTTGAAAGTAATTTAGCATGAGGAAAAGTCTCTATTTAATTTGATCATAGTATAATGGCTTTGGATAGTTTTAATTTTGTCAGATATGAGACTGATATACAGAAGCTGTTTGGTTTTGAGGAGTGGTGTGTATGTACCCGAGGAAGCCTTTGGGGAGTAATTGCCCCATTTTTGTTGAGGTTGACTGACAAAATGACAGATTTCAGGAAGGTCAGTACTTTGTTCTCCAAAGCTTGCAGCCCTATAATCATCATTTTGGAAGCATTCCTTACTCTTTTCTAGAGTTACCCTTGTCAAAGTCTGTGGCAATAGTTGCAGCTGGAGCAGAATATGTATTTGGGATGGGGCGCCTTTAAGCGTGTGCCTGTCTTGCCGTGGCTGCACAGGTACTGTCGAGAGCGAACTCTCAGCCAGGGTTGAGTCAGTGCCCACGACTCCCGGTCTGGGCGGCACCCACGCGAAACGCTGCGGTGCCTTTGGCAACTACAAATCCCAGGGAGCCTTGCTGGGAGCGGGGTTGTGCCAGCGGGCTGGCATCCTGCCGGGACCAATGGCAGCGGACAGCCCCGCAGACCCCTGCGCTCAGGAGCGCCCGGGAATGCTGTAGGGCAGAGTGGGACCCGCCTGCTGCCCTGGGCTGATTCAAACTCCTCTGCCAGCTCTGAGTTGGTGCTGTGTTCCCCAGCCTCTGTGCCGCCCGGAGAACGCTCGCAGGGAGCAGCGCCCATGGATGCGATCCTGAAGTGCAGCCCGGAGGACTTGGAGGATTACTACAGCTTGCTGGGATGCGACGAGCTATCGACGGTAAGAACCTGCCCCAGCCCCGCCAGGCTGATCGCGGTTTGAATGGGCTCCATTGTGTGCGGGGGATTTGCGGGCAGGACTGCTGCAAGTGCCTGGTGAGCATTCTTTCTCGCCACTTGTAGCATCTCCCTTGGAACGCTCAATTTTGTGAGCTGTGCACCGACGCTGAGAGCCCAGAGTAAGGCTCGGGTTAAAAGGGCCCTCTAAAACAGGACTGTGTTGTGGATACAGCCGAAATGAAGGTTTATTCATTAGTGTAGGTCGATGTGTGATATGGTTACGAATCATGAGCCAACTGCATACATGTGACAGCGTCCGAATAATATTTAGGAATATGTTATCAGCTTTGAAAAATGAAAAGAAGCTATTTATGTGCAACTAATACCATGATTGTAGCTTTAAGACACTGATAACACTGCTGAGTTTCTCAGGCTTTATACCTATTTTTTTTTTTTTTAAATTTTATTAATTGCTTCAGAGGAAAACCAAAATTAATATCTCCTTTTCATTTATCATATTACTGTCTTTTAAATTCTATTTTTAATGACATCAAACTACTAGTTTTACTGATTTGTTTCAGTAGCAGATACATTCTTTATAATGAGATATCTAGCTAAGCAATTGTTGAGTGATTTGTAGCTAGAACAAGCGCGCATAACATTTTTTTGAAAGTCTAGTATGATAATTTATTTTTAAATCTAGTTGTTAAATTAACTGGAATTGTGTTTCTACTTTGGAAAAGGAGCTTTAATTACTCTGCTGTAATGAGGGATGTATTCACTGGGGGTAAAAGCTGTATTTTGCTCAGTAAATGTAGTCATATGCTCTCACCTGTCCTAGTGGTCAAGTGTAAACATCAAGAGTAGACATCTGTGTTGTGCCACTGAAGGAAATGTAAAGCTTCTCCTGAGGAAACTCCCAGCAGAGGGCGGTGCTCAAGTCTCCAGGCTTGTTTCACAGATGCTATTTCTCATTTTCTACCTGACACCAATTCCTTAGGAGCTTAACAATTAATGAGCTTTCCAAGTACATCTGATAACGATTTTTCAAATTGCTTACAGTGAAATGAAAAGGCTGAAATAAATGCTAGTGAGTCCTGAAAGAACAAGTTGTCAAGTACTACTTGTTGAGAGAAGCAGCAGGTGTTGCTGCATTGTTTTTGACATGGGAAAAGGAGCTGAGCAGCAGGATCCCCTCCCCTCCGGATGCTGCACAGCATTTCTAAGGTCCAACAGGAATCTGGAGCATTCCAGGTGTTTTGGAGTCATGCTGCTTTGTACAGGCAATCCAGTATTTGTAGCAGCACAGACTTCCACTCTACCCCTCTGCTGCTGTACACATTTTAACTTTAAAGTTCTCCTCTAAGGAGCTAAGTTCTAGAGGTGGTAGCTGGCTATACAGTAACCAGTTTAAGCAAATTCTCTGTACAATGTATGTGTTTTTAAGGGTCTTACTGACTGGAAATTCACCACGTTATATCTCTTCCTCTGGAAGAAGTTACTGAGAAGAGGAAAAAGTGTAGAATTCTCAAGATACCACCACAGATCACATTTTTTTCCCAGCATATGCCAACAAAATTTGGCCAGCTGGTTGAGTGAACTGCAATTTTATTCTAAAGGAAAAATATTCTGAGCCTTTCTTTTGAAATAATTTAAATTGTATGTGGCTCTCGTGGTTTGAAGGATGAGGAATTTATATAAGCAGCCTTTCTAGTATGGGAAAGAATAGTAACTAATTGATACCTTAGGGCGAATTGTTGCGAAAGCTTAAGCTGTTCTGGAATTGCATAAAGAAGTTTTGGCTTTTGAATTATAATAAGCAGCAAGATACTTGGGAAAGCACCAGACATTTGAAAATCTAAGTTGATGACCACTCCAGTGGTTTCCTGTGTTTTGTTAACTGTTAATATGTCTTTGTTTTTGCAGTGGTTGTAATACTTTGTGGTACTACAAACTGTGTAGGAACTTGTAATTAACTAATAAACTAATACATGCTAATGTTGACTATAAATCTATTCCAAGCCACCCTTTTCACACAGAAAATTAACTTGACACAAAGAATGTGAACTGCTGCTTATCTAGCAATGGGGTATCCAAGATAGAAAAGCCATGTGGTGCTGGCTGAATTTCCTGTGAAGAGGACATGGAGAAAGCCACAAACTGATCTTCAGCAATACAGAAAGAGTTAGAGGTGATTCAAAAAAGTAAAGAGCAACTGGATTTGTGCATTTTGCCTACATGGTCAAATGTCTTTACACATCTTTCTTAGAGTCAGCTTGCCATATTGGATGACTGAGCTTCATAAAAACAAGGCTGGAAAATGAAATTAAATAAGTAGTGTCACTGGCAGATGGTTGTTGTTACCTACTTTGTTTGTACTAAAGCTTGTAAAAATGAATAGGACAAAATCTTTCAGCATTCTTCGTTGTTCCTCCTACCCCCTTTCAAAACACAAATTTGCAAAACTTTTCTGTGTTTATCTGTTTACTCACTTTAAATCTCAATATTCTGTTTAGGTTGAACAAATTCTTGCAGAATATAAGATTAAAGCCCTTGAATGTCATCCTGACAAGCATCCTGGAAACCCCAAAGCAGGTATGTATCCTGTTTAAAAACAATTCATATGAGCAAGGTACTAAATTCAGCCTTAAAACTTTGTTAAATATTCTTTTCCCTTACTATATTTTAATCATCATGTGTATTGAACACACTCTGTTTAAATATCAAGCTTTTTCTAAGCCTTGCACACACCTAGGTGATAGTGCAGGAAGACACGTGTTGGATTTTTGTTGTTTTCTAGGATTTTCATTTTTTTTTCTTTCTGTGGTAGAACACCTTTTCGTACAGAATTTATTCATGGAGTTTGTCCTTTCCTAGACCTTTGGAGCTGGCTTCCTTCTCTGCTCAGTGGCATTCAAGTGCCATCCTTGCGTCAGCTGCCTAATTCACTTCCACGAACAAGCCAGTCAGGAACACATTAAATGTACTTCAGTTTCTTTTAACACAATTTAATGACTGGAAATGAAGAGAAGCCACCAGGACATGAGTAGCTGTCTGTTTGCAGGACAGCAGCTGGACATTTGTGCTGATGAAAGGGCATCACAGGCTCACCGTGCCTGCGAGGGCTGAGCAGCACCTGGGTTATTTGGAGCCCCTCTTACCCATTCCTAACCACAGATAGTCCTGGTCAGTGCTCACCTGTGTCTGAGGAATTCATATTCTTATGTTCTCATCGTGATTTTGGTCCCCACCAAAAATTTGTTGTTGAATAATGTAATATGCTTCTCATTTTAAATAATGTACAAAACCTTTTCTTTGGATTTTTGCTATTAGTTTAGCTATAAACTCTAAAGCAGGGCTTTCCTTAGTGATGTGCCATCCTAGCCTAGAGTCAGAGCTCACAGGAGAGGAGTGGAGCTGTGGGTGTTTAAAAGGTGAAGTCGGTAAGAGTTTTCCCTTTGAGACCCCCTGAGATTTGCTGCTTGAGAGACAAACTGCCACCTATTAACAATAACCTGATCCCTAATATTTATTCGAAAAGGTAGCACGAGTACCAATGAAACCAATGGAATCAACTTTGTCTGCAAAAAATGCTGGATGTTGTAGCAGGGAAATGAGACTATTCAGTGCCTGGTCCTTTCTATTCATGTACCCCCAGTCTGTGTCATATCCACTCCTCCTAATTAATTGAAACTAAAAAACTCAAAAAGGAAGGCCAGGTGCCATATATCAAAACAGCTTTGTTTGTCAAGAAAAAATATTTTATGCTCTATTTACCTGAACTTCCTGTATTTGCTTTAAATACCTTTTTACGGTACTGGTGCAAGTTTACTTTATATTTTTCATTTCATCAGCTTAAAGCTCAATAAAGTGTAATTAAAGTAGATCTTATATTTGTTGAAAACTAGTAACACTCTAATAAGGAAACTTAATAGAACTACACTTTCAACCTGTTGTCTCTTGTTTGATTTGTAGTTACCAATTTTGATTAGTTTTTGGGCATAGTGTGTTTCAAAAGAAATCTCTCTAATTTGTAAAGTGGAATAAATGAATAATAATAATAGATGACTGTAACATAGGTGAGTCATAGATAAAGTCTAAATCTTTATAACCCTTCTACAAACAGTAACATGCAGCTGCATCCCTAGTAACCATTTCATGACAAATTACCCTGTAGGGAAGAATGAGAGTTCTCATTCATAGTCTGGTATTCACAATGACATTTTAGCATATATAGAGAGAACACACCTCATTCACTCATTGATTAATTTGAACTATATTTAGATTATTCTTCTTGCTTGTCGATTTCTGCCTGTCTGTTTTTTCCCTTTTCCTGTTTTCTTGGTGGTGTACTTTCCTCTGACTTCCTTGCTTCTGTAGATCCAAGTGTGTTCCTTCTAAGCAGTGTTGCTCTAATTTCCCTTTTTAATGTTGTCTGCAAGGGCTGACTTGTGCCTTTTGCCTGCATACTGTGTGAGTTCCTCCTGAATTTAGGAGCCCGTAGACTAAGAAGCATTTTACTGCTCATTTGCAAGGATCTCAGCTGTCCACCAAAGGAGCTGTGATCCTGAAGCCAGCTCCACTGTGCAAGCAGTAAGCAGAACAACCACATCCCTCACTGACTGGCTTCGCCTTCTGCCTTCTCCATTCTGTTTGCTCTGAGCCGGTGTTGGCAGCTCCCCTTTTACATCTGAATCTGTTTTTTTGAAAACAGACATTGGCATCAGTATCTTTTTGGTTTGTGTTCTAGTGGAGAGTTTCCAGAAGCTGCAACAAGCTAAGGAGGTTCTCACTAACGAGGAGAGCCGGGCGCGCTACGATTACTGGCGACGAAGCAAAATCAGCATCCCGTTCCAGCAGTGGGAGGCCCTGAGCAGCTCCGTGAAAACGGTGGGTGGTGGCTGAGCTGGGCCTTCAGCAGGAGGGGAAGGTAGGGCTGGCCCAGACTAAAGGCTGCAGTGAGCGAGGGCACGAGTTACGGCACTTGTGCTGCAGTGGTGGGGCTTGGGGATGGCAATAGTGCAGAGCGATCCCCGCGCTATGCATGTTCAGGAAAAATTGGAGGGCTGTAGGAGCCCGTTCATCCCATTCCTGGATGTTAGGCCAGGAGTTTCAGAGTGAATTTATCAAGTCACTGCTTTTGTGTGTGTTATAGGAAGTTAAGTAACATAAGGGCTGTTTCCAAATGCTTCAGTATGCTTTGGTTTTGTTGGAAACTTATTTCTTTTCAAAGTTAGATTACAGCTGGGACCTTTTCATAATATATTCTACTTTTGGTACTTTGCTTATCAGATAGGTTTTCATGCTGTCTGATTACAGAAGGAGCTCATTGAAGAATCTAGAAGATAGGTTCCTTGAAACCCTGGGCTTCACATGGGGCTTTGGAGGGGCCCTGCTGGTCTAGTGGGGTGAGTTGTGACAGAGGCAGATGTTCTGAGGGTTGTTTCCCCTCGTGATTTTGCTAGTGTGTTCCTAGTAGATCTTAACTGGATAATATTTGATTTTTTTTGTCTACCTTATTAGAGTGAATGATAGTTAGAAGTCTACATGGTTATATTTTAAGGCAGATGAATAAAAACTTCCATGATCGATTCTGCCCATCTTGGTTCTGCTTGGGAGAGAATTTGAGCCTCCTCAACTAAAGCATTATGCCTGAGCTTAAATGTTTGCTGTTACTATCCCATGAAACTGAGTTCAGTTCAGCTTTGAAAAAGAACATTTCTCAAGTCACTCAAGGCCTCTTTAAAAAGTGTCTGAATTCATGACAGAAGAAACAGGACAAAGGGCCCTTGGAGTTACTTGACGCATTTGTTCTTCATCCCTACCTGATATAAACTATCCTCTCCAATGCTGTTACATGTAACTATGCTTTCCCCTATCCTATTTGCCTGCAGTCTTCTCTTAACATGTGCTTTGTTCAACCATCAGTTACAACAATATGAGAAAGAACAGCTCATCATTTTTTTTTTTTTTTGGCGTAGGAGTTAGTTATTTGTTACTTTTGCATTCCTTTAGTCAATGCACTGGGCTGTCCAAAGTAAGAAGGACCAAATGCTGGAAGCTCCTGACTTCAGTAATACCAACATAACTGATGAGATTTGGACCCAACAAATGGAAAACCGTGAAGATGGATTGTTGGAAGGGAGCAGGGAGCAAGAAGATGTTGCAATTCCTGATGTGAAACCAGAGTCTTCAAAGAATCCAGACTCCCCAAGTAAGTGAAAACAGCCACTACAGAAAATTGTGGTGTCCAGGGATTGGCCTGAAATGGGGGCTTTTAGTCATGAGAAAGTCTTCTTTGGGATCATGTGTTTAACTGGTAGGTTTTTTAGCATGATTTTAGTTTGGGGCTTTGTTTTGGAGTCTTATGCTTTTTATTATTTATTTAATTTTGAAGTTTTCAGACCTTTCTTCTTCCCTGCCCTGTGTTTCCTTGTTTGTTTTCTAGTAAAGCCAGAAAACTGGAGGAGAAGAAGAAAAAAAATTATGCTTCAATCAAAATGGAAATCTTAGGCTTATGTTGTCAGAAAACTACTATTAAGCAAAATCTTGTCATTTTTTTCCTAATTTGATCAAACAGGAAATTAGGTTCAGCTGTGAGGATGGCAAAACCTACTGTAATCCCAAACGTTCGTGGAGTGCAGAAAATAGATTAAGAAAATCATACAAACAAATGTATGTCAGGCATAACTGAAAACCTTGATATTGAAAAATTATGCTCTATTACTTTATACTATTTGCTTCTTTTGGTAATTAAATCATCAATGTATCCTTTGTAGAACAGTAAAGTTTTAAATTAAAGAAAACATCATCCTGTTCCTTTTAATGGTGAATTTTCTTTGCAGGCATCTTCTTTCTCAGGGTTTTTTTGTTGTTTGTTCTTTCTTTTTAAGTTTTAATTTAATTTCCAGATATTTGAATGGGAAAAATATCAAAGCCATCAAGCTCCTAATTAATTCATTCAAAGGGCATATATTTACATTAATAAATGTTAATATTATAATGTATTTATTTGACAGGGTCTATATGCATTTCAGTGTTTATACTTAATGTTACAATGTTGATAATGCTTTTGTTTTGGTCTGGGAAAAATTAGTACCTTGGATTCCACTTTTAAACTGTTATATTTTCAGTTCTGTCTGCCGGTCTGTACAAATTCTGGACTACAACTCCACATAGCTATTTCAGCCTGGATAAGAGATTTTAACACTAATTCTGCTAATAGGTTTCAGTTTGCTGATACAGGAAAATCACATTTTAGCATTAACAGGCCATAGATCACCTCCTTGCAGATTTATCATGTCACCATCTGTCTCTTCTTCTTTAGATGAAGCCAATGCAATTTTGTGACTCTCGTTTGGCCTGCTGTTGTTCTTGCTGTTCTCTTTTGGACTCTTCCCAGCTGATCTGTACCTTGATGTTTGGTGTTTGAGTTCTTGGTCAAACATGCCAAGAATCCCGACCCTGCTAGTCAGGAGCACTGGAAATGACACATTTTTTACTTACTTTTTGGGGGTAGACTATCAAGTATTATTTTATGCATGTTTGTAATAACTTACTTGCCTGTCTCTTTTTCTTTCTCAGGATTTTCAGAGGGAAATTACTGGCACTTGCGTTTCCGCTGGTCAGGAGATGCTCCATCAGACCTTCTGAGGAAATTCAGAAACTATGAGATCTAAAATACAAACTGTACAAGAGCATGAGATCATAGGTTCAGCAGTTCAGTATTTTTTTTTGTCAGCAGTTATAAGTTATTTGTATTTTGTATTCATTCTCTGTCATGTGAACCTTGTTCCAATCAATGTCTAAATGCTGATTTAACACCCATGCTGTGAGCATTACAGATGTAATTTTGTTTAATAAGCAAAGCCCTTTTCAGTATTAACATAAAGTGATTCTGTGAAGTTACCTTAACATCTTATATATTGTTTCTTGTGTTCTGAAATGGTGCGTAGTGATTAATATTTCTCTCAGTACTGTGGTGTTATAAAGAACATATTCCCAGTAGAACCAAAAGTCCACGTTGGCCTCCAGGGTATCATCCTATGCAGTGATGATCTTCCAAAAGCTGTATGACAGTGAACTGTAAACAAAACTGTGTGTATTTCTGAACTCTGTGCTCTGGCTCACTTCTCCATTGCATTGTACTTACTGCAGTGATTTATAATGCATGCATTACAAACTTCACTTGTTGGAGAATCGCGATCTTACGAGACAGATGAAGAAGAAGGTTCTTATTATCCGAGAAGGTCACTGTGATAGATCAAGCACTCCTAAAAGTCATTTGCTTTCCACCTTAACAAGTACGCTTTTTGCACCAGCTGTTTATTTTGGAAGGCAGTTCCAGAACTTGACTTGTCCAGTTAGCAGTGGTTTTTTTTCTGAGGATTTATTGGTGGACAACTGATCCTCCTTGTACGTGTTCCAGCATTGTTCTGTGGCTTCACAGCAATTTCCCTCTCTGCTCAGGTGTGGGAGACGTCAGGGTTTTGTATGGGGAGCAATGAAGAATCAGACTAGTCAGCACTAGTGTGTACAGAATCTCACGTGCTAGGTTCTTGATATTTTGGGCAGCATTTCAAATTCTACATGGTTGTTTATTTATTTGCTTTCTTCTTTGCAAATCTGGCTAATACGTGAGGTATTAACATTGTGGGTTTGTGCAGGCAGATGATTCTATCAGCAGCAAATAAAACTGCATGCATACAGAAAAGGGGTTGCTTTGATCTTTTTAATTAAAGCCTTCACCTACCCTTTAGAATTTATTGTTATTTGTACCTTCAGTGGGTGAAAACTGAAGGGAGCCCAGTTACACATCTTGGGCATCTCACTGGAAAGTCTGACCTGAAACGTACAGTGTTCTCCCGAGATGGAAACAGTATTATGATGTCTGTCCCCCCTGGAGTGGTGTGTCTGGCTGATGTGCTGACTGTCCCACTGTGCTTCTCTTGTTCCGTGCCTCTTTGCTGTAGAACTGTAACACAATTGCCTGCCAGTGGAACCCTGACAATGTGTGTATCTTACTGACCTCGTGGGTATGTTTATTCTGGTGCCCGTTTGCCCTGCAGGGTCAGGTACTGGTGTTAATGCTGGCTGTGTTTGTACCAGTTCATAAAAGCTCAGAGTACTGGTGTTCTGCTGGTACAGCTCCACTGATCCCTGATTGGATGGCATTGGTAGCAATAGCTAGTTTTACACTGTATCATCCTGCTTATCCAAAATATTTCTAATTCTACACGCTTTGCATATTTTGCAGCTGGAAATATTACAGAGATGGGATTTGTGATTCTCTAATACCTGATACATGTAATTACTAGGAGGTTTTTTTAGTGCATTTGCAGCTTCATACAAAGGTATTTGCTCAAGAGAAACTTTCAGTTCATGTTATAAAGAGGGACTGTAAACAGTGTCAAAGAGTAGTAACAAGAAACTAGTTCATGTGAAGGATATACAGTAATAGGTAATAACTTTCTCTCTTACAAAAAGATGGGAATGCAGCTAGCTGGAGTACTTTGAGTCAGATGACAGCTCAGATTCTCCTCTCACCATTGCACTCTCTGGTAAAGGTAAAAGGGGGGACTTGGATGGGTGATTTAGCACCTAATGAGCTCATTTCCCTTGAGAAGTGAGTATACAGTAGACCTTTGAACAGCAAGCTCATTGTTGGTGTCATTAAAACTGATGTTGTTGTTAGCCAGTTATTGCAGGGTTTATTTTGGCAAAGAACCTTTGGATATTTGTTCTGGATGAATAATTGCAGATATTTGGAAGACTCTTAGCCCAGGGAAGCTGCTGGCAAAACTTGTGTTTTGCAACAGGCCTGCCAGAGATCAGTACTGCAATTTGTGTTTGCCCTCCAACGAGGGCAGGTTGTAACTGGTGCTCCAGTACACCAATACCATCAATACAGACTCTTTTTTTTATATGTCTGTATATGTTAAACTCGAAATGGTTCGATTTTCTGTATTTCTCAGCTAGAGTTGAATTAATCTATTCCTAGCAGAGCAAACCCAGAGGTACTGGAAGGCAAGAGGAACCTGTGCAGCGTTTTACTTTTTTCCCCAAAAAACAGGTGGGACCTGACCTGTTGGCCAGTAACAACAGTTGTCTGGAGTAAGTGGGCAGCCTAGTTCTTTGTCATGCTAGAAAGTGAAGACATAAACACCTGATAAATTAGTCAGTGTTATATCTTTCAGGGTCCACCCTCTAAGCATAAAGAAGTTTCTCTGCTCGTAGCATGTAAAGATCCAACAAATGTTCCCCATGACATTTTATCTGCAATGTGGTGCTTTAGCCTCTGCAGTTGTGAACACATAACATACTTCGTATGCTTAAATTTAACTGGGTCAGGAGTTGTGATGTGGATCTCAGGCAATGTGAAGATGTGATTATGAGTAACCTGTACATGGTTTTCTGTGCCACACAGAGAATTTAATTTGCTTTACAAACTGGAAATAGCTGCAAAAGGTTGGTTGTGGGGGAACAACAGCAACAAACATAGACACAATATATTAGATTGGGGCCTGTGAATTTCCATTTGGGGGATGAATGACTCGGTATGAAAACAAAGTAAACTGAGGTGAGCCCAGATCCTCTGGCGTGCAGTCACAAGTGTTAATAAAGCTTGGCCATTACTGGACTCGTGAGGGCTGAAAAGATTTAATCTGGAAGTTATGAGATAGCAGATTATTATATCTTTCTTTACTGCTGTCATACTCATTGTGCAAATGTTGAGTATATAAGGTTGAGAATGTTCTAGTTCTTGACAAACTTTTTGTTTTGCCAGTATTTGCCAGCATTTCCCAAGAGACAGTGTAAGTGTTAAAGTCTGGATGATGAATACAGACAGTATATGACTTAAAGTCTCAGGCTGAGATGAGGAATCTCAATGCTGAATGATAGGTAAGGTCATTTTCTGAATGTTGTTTTTCTCTTTAAATGAGATTTTTAAAAAAAAAAAAAGTAGTTTATGTGTTCTATAATAGAAGCAAGTATCCTGATGATGAAAACAGATACTGGGGAGCTTTAATTTCCTGAGCATGAACACTGCTATCTTACCTTCCCAGCAGGCTCATCTCTCAGGATATGAAAGTGTGAGCAGTGAGGCTGGTGTAGAGCTGATGAAATTACACCGCAAAAGATAAAGCAACTCAGTAAGTTGTTGGGCTCCGTCACTGTCAGATGGGGAGACGTTTATCACTTAGTTTATGCTGGGTGTTTTTATTCCAGCCCAGGCTACACACTTGTCCTACTGATAGAGGGGTTGCCAAACCTGGCCGTGGTGGCAGCCACGGGCTGTGTTTGTGCTTTCACCTTTGCTGTATAATAGTCTCGTCTCTCTCCCCTGTTAATGAAGATGAGACTCTTGATGTGCTCTGTTTGTCCCAGCTTTGAAGGGCTTGTGTCTGACTCATTCCAGTCATACACAAGAGAAATTGGGAACTTTTCAACATTTTAGGTCTCTGACGGTTATCCTAACCTGTCACAGTTTTCATAAACCTTGCTGGTGGGTGAGAGTGGGAAAGAACTTGGGTGTTTGCTACTGCTCTTTTTCCAACTGCAAATTTTTGCGGAAAATCACTTTCAAGGAGAAAAGGTTCACTGAATGCAAATACTTCCTCATAGAGAGGAGAGTTTTAGCGTTTTTCTGACAGACTGGCTTCTTGTTTTAAACACAAAATTTAAAATAACCACACCTTTCTGTGTCAGTCGTTTGACATTTCCATCCCCAGCAAGGTCCCAGTGAAAAAGACATCCTGAAAATGGAACGTGTCGGAACGTGTCTTTTGGAAAAAAGACACTTAAAATGGTCAGCAAAACGCCTGGTAGCTTCTTCAGTGAAGCAATGGAAAACGATTAGCTTGCCCACTGTGTTTAGTCATTTGGTGCTTAATACTATCTCCTTATTAATTTGGAAAACTTCCCAAAACTGCGTTACACAAAATAGTGTTTCTCTCTTCTGTTCAAGATTACAGAGGTGAGAAGGATCTCCAAATTTATAAAGGAACAAAAAATAATTTAAATTCTTTACTGATTTTACAAAATCAACCCTTATATGTGGAAAATAGGGTTTGTGGGATTTTAATTATCTGAAATGTGCTCATTCCTGAAAAATGTTGATATTTTGCACATTGTACTGCTGTAAACACAAAATTTTAAGCTGCTGTGAGAATACAAGTATGCCAAGGAGAAAGTAGCCCATGTACTGCACCTTAGCAAAGGGTATCTGAGTTGGTATTGAATTTAAAAGCTCTGCACTGTCTGAGGTGTCTGATTCCAGTATCCACTGGCACGTCTTCACCTGTGAGAACTTAAGAGAAATGCCTAATATTATGGTTATATATTCCACAGTCCCATTGTCCAGGTTAGGATTCCCTATAAAGTGTAACTTCTAACTCTTATGTGTGCCTTAGCAGAAACAAACACCAAAACCTGAAATCCCTGGAAGCCTCGGTAAGGGAGCATTTTGAAATCTTCATTTTGCTGAGAGCTTAAAGAATTTTTTGTTTGTTCCCTCTTGCTTTCATTTTGTTCTGAGCAGGGATAAATCAGTGTTTCCTCTTCTTCCCGTTCCTATTTTTTGATTAAGTTGCACTAACAAAACATGATCCTAGAAGAAAGGAGGTTGCACGTTTGTGCTGGTTTTTTCTTGTCTTTAAGAGAGACACAAGAGTGAAAAGTGCATGATCCTGCTCTGGCCTATTTTGGCCTCTATGGAAATGGCCTTTTTCTTATTCCCAGCCTTTTCTTTCCCGACTTTGTGAATTTTTCAGCCCTTCACTGGTGCAGGGGCCACATATAGGAGGTGACTGACACATCTGCAAGGTCAGTTTAAGCCTGTCAGAAAGAGGGGTTTGAGGGGGTAGGCAAGTGCCCCCTTCTTTTGTTTTTCCTGGTTCTTAGTTGCAAAATAACTTCTGTGGGGCTTTTTTCCCCCCGACTGCCAGATTTGGTGTGTGTGTGCATGTCATGCATGTACAGAAAGTCATAAAGGGTGGGAAAAGATGATCTAGGAGCCCTTCACTGGAGATCTGGGAGGAATCAGACCAGCTTCCTTCATGAAAGGGAAGATTGGATGGAGCAAAGGCATTCCATACAGAGCAGCCTGCTGCTGAGATGATTTATTTTGTATCAGCTGTAGGACATGGGGGCAGGACAATAGCCCTTTGGGCAAATCAGGGCACTGTTTTTTGTGTAAGCCATTGGAATAATCCTGAGCTTTGCACTTGGGCGCCAGCCTACAGAGCCTGGGCAGTGAGCTCTTGAAAGGACACTGATCCCCGTGTGCTCTTCTCTCACCTCCACCAAGTGCTGTTATTGCAGGTGTTTTAGATGCAATGCCAGAAATTTGCCCTGGGACCTACTGCTGCTTTGGGACTACTATTATTTGTTGTCTGAAGTAGGGCAGGAGTGTGTAGACATGGCCTAACGAGCTGCAACAGGATAAATATTTTAGGGGCAACAAAGATGATGGAGGGACTGGAGCATCTCTGTTACGAGGAAAGGCTGAGGGAGCTGGGACTATTCAGCCTTGAGGAGAGGCGAGTGAGACAGGATCTCATTAATGTGTTATAAACATCTAAAGCGGGAGGGGTGTGAGTGTTTTTATGTATATATATATACATATATATATACACACACCTATATACCTATATATATATACATATATGATATTTATAAGTATTTCAAGCGGGTAAGACCCAAGAGGCTGGAGCCAGGCTGGTTTTGGTGATGCCGAGCAATCGCACAAGAGGCAATGGGCAGACACTGATGGCCAGGACGGTTCCACCTGAGCATGAGGAGTAACTTTGCTGTGCAGTGACACAGAGCGGCGCAGAGGGGGTGAGGAGTCTGTCCGTCTGTGTGCCGCCTGCAGGGCGGGTTGGGGCACATGATGCGCTGTGCCCCCAGTGCCGTGAAACAGCACATAAGAACCCCCGTTTTGCTGCAGCGGTTGAACAGCGAGGGGTACACCCCGGCTGTCCCAGAGAGCAGCAAAAGGCGGCGGCAGGAAAAGGAGAGGTGTCCACCACCAGCCCGCAGCGAGCAGGGTTCGAACCTGCGCGGGGAGACCCCATTGGATTTCAAGTCCAACGCCTTAACCACTCGGCCATCGCTGCTGCCGGCGGAGTCTCCGCGCGCCTGCGCCCTTATGGCGCGCCCCGCGCCGCAGGCCCCGCCCCTCCCCGCCAGGGGGCGGGGCCGCCCCCGCCCGCGCTTCCCGCTGAGGGCCAAGATGGCGGCGGCGCCTCAGGGAGTGGGGGGGGTTCCCCAGCCCTGTGGCTGCTGCCACACACACACACACACACACGCACACAGCCCTCACCATCACCCTCACCATCACCCCCACCCTGCGGGGGGCACTGCTGGCTTCGGGCAGCGCCAAGTGCCGCTCTCCTGGGGCAGATACCTCTCTGGGGACACGCTTTCTGGGCCCGGCCGCGGTTACCTGCGCCAGCTGCAGCCCCACAGTGGAAATACTGCTTGGCTCGCTTTCTACCTGCGCTGCAAGGGCCAAAATTAATAATTTTACCTCATTCCCCTCCTATAGTCAGAGCTCTTGTCAATACTCTTTTTTTTAAAGTAGCCGGAGTGATATTGATGACTGTGCTTCCCTCCCTCCGTCCCTCCATTTTTTTTAAATGAATTATCGATCAAGAAGGACTCGCGATAAACCTTTAACTTGCCTCAGGACCAAAAATATTGCTGAATTAGGAAAGATCTTAAAATAGGCTCATGGAAATCGGCTTTTTAGGGCTGTCAGGTCATGTTTGCTGGTGGGAAAACAAGTATTTGTCAGGTCTCAGAGCCAGAAAGGACTTTAGTACAAAGTTGGCACTTATTCATTATTTGTTTATTATTTACTTAATTAATTTAATTTACTTGACCACGAGGAGCAGAAGTGTTTCCTTCTGGCAGATGTGCTGCAGATGAGTTTTCTTTACAGAAAACACTTTCTGAAATCTGTATACAAGCAATTTTTAAGGAAGATCTTACACAATGCAAGACTGGTTTTTTTACTACTGAAAACAAAAGGAAACCAAGTGATACCAACACACCAAAGTTCAGTTTTGGTAAAACCCCTTCAAGTAAGGGTGTTTGTTCTAATGGCTCCTGAAGGGATTGAACTACAGCTGTTGCTTTTTTTTGGCTGTTTGGGTTCGTTTTGGGTTTTGGGTTTTTTTGTTTTGTTGTAATGAAGGCCTTTTGACACTGAAAGTTGTCTATTGGCCTGGAAATCCGTGCAATATTTGGAATGTTGCCACCTGAGTCTTTGATGTTATTTGCAAAAAGGTACTTAACTCAGAAAAGACTAACAGGAAACTTTTAAATGTTCTACATCTTGAATTTTGCCCACTTACTGAGGACAGTTGCTAAGAGGGGAGAATTCCCCTGATCTATATGAAAGATAAAATATTCCCTCCCTACTTTCCAGAGGTTGTTGTGTTATTCTCACTGAGGAAACATGGGGGGGAATCCATTATATTACTGAGAGTCATACATTTAAAATGTTCTTAAAGTCTTACTTAAAATACTCTTGTTTTACACTACAGAACCCATTTTTGCACTTAATTCTAGTGAAGTAGTACTAAGTAGAACAGCTCTTTCCAAGAACTCTAGACAACTTTTTCCTATACTTTTTGAAAGGAGGGCCTTTTTTAAGTACTCCCTTTCTTGATTGAAATATTAAATACATTTCTTTAATGAAGAATTTTTTTTTATTAGGACAATTCTTCTGTAAGGTGAGAAAATACAGAAATTGGTACTTATCTACAGAGAGGGTTTGATCTGCTTTAGGTAAATGTTCAAGAGAAAATGAAATATCATTGTTTGTTACTATTTTACATGGGTTTGAGAGCAAGCAAAATCAGTGCAAATGGTATCATTAAAGTCTGTCCTACACAGACATTCATCTCACCAGAGGTCTCCTGCTGTTTGACTTACCTTTTAATAGCTGCTCCAAACTGTAATAGCACAATTCCTGTGTCTCAGGAATGAAGTTAGTTTGCATCACTACTAAATTATGGACTTGTATTTTGGGGGTTTTTTGGATTTGTTCTCCTTGTCAAGATGTGTTTTAAATCTACTGAAAATTACGCTGGAAAGACATTTATGTTGTGGAGCCATGTGAGATACAGAAAAGCCAAACAAGACACAGCCAAAATCAATTGCAGTGTGGTCTCACAGCAAAGGACTTAGTGAAAGAAAGAGAGAGGTGGTCATAGACACTGAATACAGAGCTTGGACTGTACTCAGCCTTAGGATTTGTTTGAAGTGCCCCCCCTAACTGTTAGCAGGTCCAAGCTGCTGCTTTAAACCAAACTTACTTGATGCCAGACCCAGTGTTACTGGCTTGGGCTCATGAAGGGTAAGACCATGTTGTTTGGAGCACTGTATACTTGAGCACAGTTTTGGATATGAATTGTCCATCTGGAAGCCCATGGGTGGCTGACAGCTGTGTAGGAACATTTCCAAGACCCCAAGATCTGGGCATTTGGGTCTGGAGCCTTCCCACAGTGACAGTGACCCTTGTTTGGTCCTGCTCTCCCACAGTGCATTTTGAGGTATAGGTTTGTGCTGGTTTAGATTCCAGGACTGCATCCAGAGTTGGAGATTTGGGGTTGTGCTTCTCTACTTGCAGCAGGTTCTGTGAGGACCCAGATACTCACCTAATCCCTTTTTTTCCACTTTTTGGGTGAATTCTACACAACCCAGTCCCCCATTCCCTATCTGGGGTGTAAAGTGCTGGTGTCCTTGGCACAGTTGGTTCTGGCTGTAGAGAACTGAGAGCAGGAGACACGGAAGAGAGGATCAGCTCCCCAGGGAATCTCCAGGAGATGAAGCTGCTGGATTCTAA
>JAWWTY010000158.1:946623-977929 GCA_035222235.1 Margarornis squamiger | reverse complement strand
TCTTTTATGGGGGTTGTGAGGTTTTTTGTGGGTTTTTTTTGGTTTGGTTTTTTTTTGTTATCTGTGGGGAGTTTGGGGGGGTGGGGTTTTTGGGGAGTTTTGCGTTTTTTGGGGGTTTTTTTGGTGGGAGGCTGGGGCTTTTTGGTTTTGGAGTTTTTTTGGGGGGGGGTTTTTGGATTTTGGGGGTTTTTTGTGGTTTTTTTTGTCTTTTTTGTGGGTTTTTTTGTGTTTTTTTGTGTTTGTTTTTTGTTTTTTTGTCGGATTTTTTTAGAGGTCTTGGGTTTTTTTGAGTTTGGGGTTTTTTGGGGCTTTTGTTTTTTTTGGGATTTTTGGGGGGTGTTTTTTGGGGTGTTTTTTGGTCTGTTTTTGGGGGGTTTCTTGGGTTTTTTTTGGGGTTTTGTGGTGGTTTTTTGGGGTTTTGGTTTATTTTTTTTACATGAGTGCTCTTTCAAATTGTATTGCAGGGTACTCAAATTTGCTGTAATAGCAAGTTAGCAAAACTTCACCCCTGTCCATTTCCTAAATGGCTCTCCTGATGGAAAACCTTATCAGTGTGGGGTTATCACTGTGGAAGTATGTTTTGGTGGGGGTTTGGAGGGAAATGAAGACTGTTCATACGAACAGCATGGTTTGTCTGAGCTTCTCTGGTTTGTACGTTGCCTCTGTGTTTGGGCTGGGATTCACAGGAGTGGTTTTTGCCTTTTCTTCCCTTTTCCCTCCTCGTGTTCAGCCTAACCTGGCGGAGTTTTGAGGGGCTTGCCCTTGACGTCACTGGTGTCTGGTTTAGGGTCTGAAAGCTCGGTGTCCAACTGTGTTTGCGAGACTAGGAATGAGCTGGGGTGTTTTCAGTAGCACCTTGTGAGGGAAGTGGAGCACTGCCACCCCAGCCCGGGAGGAGTCCCAGCGGAGTCCTGCCCTCCCCCTTGGGCTCTTCCCTCCTGGCCTGTTTCTGCTCGGCTGGCAATGACAGGCAAGCATTTGCCGTCTGGGTGGGCGCCTCAGGAGTCAGGCTGCATCCAGGGACTTCTTCACAGAGCTGTTTCCAGGGCCTCTTTAGTTAGAGTCCTGAACCAAAAGGTAAGATTGAGGAGGAACATAGGCAATTTTTCACTTACTGCGAGTACATCAAGCTGTAAATGGAACTATAGTTGTTTAAGAAAATAGTCACTTCCAAAGGTAAAAAGAGTTAAAATGCTGGTTTTCTTAACCAACTCTTTAGAGAAAGAACTGTAAATGTGATTGTTTTAAAAATGTTCTAAATACTTGAAATCATCATGGTCTTGTCACTTTAAGCCAGTAGCCAAAGTTGTGCAATGTGTTTGTTTATTTTCTGAATATAAGAAGCCATATTGGAATAATGGGAAAGGAGGAATAAAATGTTGCATAGATGCTGCTATTTTTTTAATTTGCCTCCTGGTACTTTGCTGGATTTTGCATCTAATGCAAGGAAGGTTTACGTAAATGTGTATTTACTACATCTCAGTGTGAAAATACTGACTGCACAATTTTATACCTTTATTTTTGATTTTAAAATATAAAAGACTCTTGTTTGTAAAAGTGAGGGGTAATGGAGGGCTGTTACATTCAGTACAACATTCTGGGTGTTTCAGAATCTTTATGTACACAACTTTCCATTGAGTAAAACCCATTTGGGTTCCTCTTATTAAAGACGAGCTGTGTTCCGAGCTAGTGAAGCCCAAAAGGTATCCAACAGCAGAGAATTAGGCCTCGTGACAGACATTTATAGAAAGTGCATAGTGAATTGTTCCTCTTTTCTCCTAAATCACTTGGTTGATGTTAGAAAAGTAATCCACCTTGGAATGAAGTTTGGTTGTTTTTGCCTTTTTCTTTATGGTTGCTCTTCAGCCAAATTGTTTTGAATTGAAATGAGAACAAAGGTCCAAATGGGCAGGAATTAGTCTTTATTTCTAAAGCTGTTTCACCAGGAATGCTGTATCAGTGCTATAGATCTTGTCTTCTGAGCCAAGCGTTGGTTTGAAACTGGTTCCCTGAGTTGGTAAAGGAAATAGGGTGCTGTGCAGCACCAGGAGCCCCATTGGAGGAGTCATGTGCACGTTGAGGTCTCTCCATTTATTCATGGTGGGATTGTGGGTTTGCTTAAATACTGTTTTTCTATCTCATTGCAATTTAATAGAAGACAGACATTTGTTAAACAAAACAGTAGAGTGAAATGTTGAAATAGGTAATTGTCAGGAAATAGCAAAAAGGGGAAATGAGGAATTACATAAAACATAAATAAAGTTTTAAAACCTTTTAGTAGCACAACATGGAATTTTTTTGTTGGCTGTTTTTTGTAATGACTTGAACAATATCCTATTTTTAGTGGAAGGTCAACTTGAACTTTATTTAAACAGAGCCTCTGGTTCTGAATAGAGATAGGAACACTTTAAATGTGATAACTGGAGGTAGGGCTTGGAGCCAGAGCTCCTTAACCTATCCTTAGGCACACAGGATAACCATCCATGTAAGAACTGTGTCCCACTTCAGTAGAGAGGGGTCCTTGTTCTGGGCTCAAAGTGCATGCAGTGAAAATAGCACTGAGACTCATGCGAAAAGAATTTTTTTTCTTTCAGAATTTCAAATGGATTAAAAAAATTATTGGGTTTTTTATTTTTTTTTTAAAGAAAGTAAGTTTTTTTCAGTACCTTAAATATCACAACTGTAGTTCAGAGACCAAAAATTCAGTCCCTGCAAAAAGTTACCTGGAAGAAATATTACAAAGGTAAGATTCCTAAAGTATTTCTAAACTAAGCAGTATTATTTCAATTCTGCTGTCACTCATAGTGCTGTGTATCCACTAGAACTCCACTGCTCAGGGAAATGATTCAGTTTACTTTGTCAAGTTTCCCTGGTGGCATTTCAGAGGGGAAGATTTTAATTGCTGTGGCTGTAGGCTCAGGGCCACAACACATTTTTTGGATAGCTGTTGGTTGAAAACCAGTGTGGCATGCCAATGCAAAGCCAGGAGTTGTGTAGCTGGTCAGGCTGTAGATTCCCACTCCTGCTGGAATATCTCCTGGAATCTGCTGGGGAGTTGTATCTGGCTCAAAGTGTGCGTGTGTTCACCAAAGGCAGCAATTCTGATAGCCTGTGTAAGAGAGATGAATGTATCAGCTGACCTAGGAATAAGAACACTAGTATTACCTTACCCTATGAGTATGGAAGATGATGTTATACTTTAGATTTATAGTTTGGAAATGTTTTGCTTTCCCCAGCCTGCTTATTGGCCTCAGTTAAAGAAAGTGGGAGTAAGGTGCTCTGGTCACTTCTTACGGTTTTATCCCAGTACTCTGTCCCTGATTCTGCCAGTGACATTCTGTGATCCTGCGTGAGTAACTTTTCCTTTGTGATTCTGTTTCCCTATGTGATATTGAAACACAGTCTCTGCTTGAAAAAGTGCTTTGATGGAGTGCACTGTAGAAAAAATAAGCATGAGTGTTAAGGAAAAGAGAGCCTGTCCTGAATGTTACAGCCCTGGGAAAAATCTTAACATTTCATCTCACTAGACATCACAAATGCATGAGATGAGTTTGTTCAGTTGTATTGCTTTCCCCCATATCAAACATTATTTTTTCATAAATGGTAATTAAACTTTGTCGTGCCATTAGGTCAGTTGTCACCCGTTGCTTGCCATGTGGATTCTTCAGTATCCATAAAGAACTGAGCCCATGCTGCTTTTTTTCCTTGTAGTTTGATTGCAGGGGATGATGTATGACACTTTGTGGTGAGAACTGTGTTGAAGAACTTGGTGGAAATCTTATGTCTTAAAAAAATTTATCCCCAGAGTGGTGTTGGTACTTACTGATTACGCTTTCCAAGAAATATTGGAATTAAGAACGAATGAAAAACGTTCTATTACATATTCTTAGCAGTGTTTCACATCTTGGAGATCCTCCCGTGCCCTGTCCACGTGTGGCTTGTTAAAAAACAAACCCAGACTACTTTGTTTCAACAGTTTTTTCTAGTCTTCCTTGCTTTGCAGAAGGCAATAGGCATATGCCTATTTTATGAGAGTGACAGGATTGACAGGATAATGTATTTTGTCATCATAGAGTATCATACAATAGAAAAAAACAACAGAGGAAACAAATTTGGTGCCAAGTTACTGGGTGAGAGCCTTATGAACCCCTGTGCTGTCCAGCTCAAGAGTGTGAGGGTGAGTCACTGGCTCCAGACAGAGGTTGGCACACGACCAGAATATATGGGAAACCAGTAGCTGTGCTGAAAATGCCAAGAATAATCACTAGAAGTAGACATGTTTCATGTAATCTAATTGTTCCAAAGCTTTTTAGCTCTATTTTTTTGGCCCCCTTGTGCCCTGGTGTGCAGCTTTAAGGCTGCCCATCCCCCTGCTGCCCCTCCAGCAGCCACTGTGTGCTGTCAGTCATGCTGGAATACACTGGAGGGCTTGTCGGGCAGTGCCTTGCACAGCCTCACCAAACCAGGAGCGAGCCAGAGCACTTGCACCGAAGTTACTAGCACAAGGGAATTACACCTTACAGCCTTAGTGCTGAATATGGACCATGTGTTTGCTAGGATAGGTGAGTGATACGCTCTTGGCTTTTCAATGATCTAGCAGCAAATGGATTCTAAAGTTAAGGTTTATTTACTGCAGAATATTTTTGGCTCTGCCTTCTGCCACTGATTAGTTTATATCTGTATGCAGTGCCCTTATAGATGGTTTAAAAGCTGCAGGTACTGTGTTCACCTTGTTCTGCAGGTGGGTACATACCTGGGCTCTTTCTTCTCACTCAAACAGAGTGAGCAGTTTGGCCATGTCTGATGAAGAGACAAAGTTCCTAGCTGGCAGCCCTGGGCAGGAGTGTGCAGGTGGTTGCCTTTGTGGCTGCTCTGGGGCACAGCTGTACGTGTGACCCGTGCCTAACATCCCGAGTGTGTAAGAGCTGCTGGTCTGCAGTGCCCACATTGCCTGCTGCAAAGGCTCAGCTCACCCAGCGTGGCCTTAGGGCAGCCTTGGCCCAAACAGCCTCCAGTCAGCACCTGCTGCAGTTGGGGGGCATGTTATTATACTGGGGCACATATATGCAGTAAAAATAAAAAAGAAAATGGGCTCTAATTCTTTTTTTGGTTTTGTTTTTTTCCCTGAAGCAAACACCAGATTTTGTCACCTTAATGAGTATAAGCTGGAAGGACAGAAGTTCCTTAATAAGTGGAAATATCAGAAAATATCCCAGAATTACTTTTGCTGGCTGTTTTTCTTTTTATCACCTATTATACTTGCCTTACTTTAAAAAAAAATAAATTAAAAAATTAAATTGAAATACTGATTAGATAATGTGGTTTATAACAGTAAGGAGAGCCTGATAGTTAAAAATATGTAGTCAGGATGTCAATATAATTTAAGATTTTGTAGTTTTCACTGCATTGGCGTGCGAGACTGTTTCCATCTTTTGGCTACTTTAAGGAAGTTTCAGGAAGCATTAGAATTTTACTTAAAAATAAATGACTGGAATCAGCAAGTGAGCCCTTAAGTGAGTTATTTATACCTTAGAATATAATTGAAGCTTTCAGAGACAATAGTTTTTGCAATTGACTTTCAGTTCATGATGAGTTATGGGCCTGACTCAAGGCTAAAAGCTATTACTGGCTCAACTGGCTTTTGAACTCGGGGTTCAAGCAAAGAATAAAAATGCTGATCTTAGACAACATGCTAAGGTTCAAAAACAAGCAAACAAACAAAAACCCAGGAAAAGGGAGGTCATGACACATGGATTCACATTTCTCTGACCTGCAAACATGGGACTGGATTTGTAACACTTTTCCAAGTTTGAGACTGCTCAGTGGTGGTGTTCTGTAGCATGGTGATCTCTAGTAAGAGGATCTGACTTGTAATTGCAACTACATTTTTATCTGCCAAGTTTTATAAAAGAGCTTTGTTGCTTATGCAGTGTATTATCAAGAAGTGACAGCCTGACCATTGCAAACCTGCTGGGCTGTTGATCTGGGTCAGTAGGATATATTAAATGTGGTTCTGGATGCTTGTTGGGTTTTGATGTCTTTCTCTAGTAGTCCTCCTCGGCCTGAAATTCTGAAAACATTACTTCAGCAAAGTTTGGAAACAAAATATTTTGCCTTCTGAGAGCATGCCTAACCCCCGTTTCTGTGTTTTCAGCCTGTTTTGTTCTGAGCTCAGCGAGTAAATAAGTATTTTACAGTGAGCCGTCCATCCATTGCATCCTTTGTGAGGCAGAGGTGTGCTCTGTGCACTTGCACTGCTCCAGCCTGATATGTGAGGGAGGATGCATAGCAGCTGGGTCTGCCAGAAGGGCTGCAGACCTTTTCCACCACTTGTTTCTGAAGCTGTGCATTAGGAGGAGGCTCAGCTCCCTTCAAACACAGGGATAAGGAGTACTGCAAAACTGGGAATATCCTACCTACTGAGGTATTGGGCAGAAAGAGAACCACTGACACTGGTGATTTGGAGAGCCTTGACTTTTTATCTTCTTGGGGCTTGTGACAAGTATGTACATGTTAGATGTGTAAAATATGATCAGATTACTTTCTTTGACATTTCTAGGGTTCTCTTTCTGTGATTCATTTCCGTGGAAGGAAAGGTGTCATTCACGTCAGTCTGATCTCAGATTTCTCTGTTCTTTATCTTATGGCTTGGAATTAAACCTGAAAAATCAGTTCTCTACATGTGGTATCACCTGGCTGTCTGCAGCTGAATCTGTGGGAACTTAGGTCTGCCTCTAGTGTAGTTTGGAACAAAAGAATAAACTTGGCACTTGTGTGACCTTTACTAAGGATGGCAAAACCCTAAACTGCTTTTAACTGGAATTCTTTAATTCTTGTTCATATTATCTTTGATTGTAAGTGAAATGTGAATAACCCTTTGGGTCCATTTCTACAGAACGTGCTCTAGAAACCCTAAACCTATTGTGTTATGTTCAATCAATGCTAGGTTCACTGGAAGGTGACCATATATCTCTTTAGCCTACACAATTGCAGTACTTTATTACAATCATTGCTGCTGTGCAATAAGGCTTGCTTAAAAATGGCAGATATCCATTCTTTGTGTGTTTGAAGTCCTTATTGGCTAAAAGGTCTTCACTGAGCTGTATTTTATGGGATGTTAAGGTAAAGCAAAATTTGAAATATCTTTATTTTGGGACAATAATCAGTTGCATTGCAACTAAAGCACAGTTACAATTCTTTGTTGGCACGTACAGGACAATGGCCTGAATCGTGGCACAGGGAACTGGGTGAAAACCCGTAAATTAACATCAGTAGACTTTGGATCAACTTCTTAATGAATGATTTAAAGACCTTACTTAGCTTTTCTTCCATCTTATTGACTTCAGTAATAAGCTTTCTTGACTTAATCTGTCTTGACACTTAGAAAAGATTTGTTTTTGCATGTTGTAAAATAACAAAATATTTCACTTTCTCTGGCTATTAGTTTCCAGGAATTTTAAGGCCTGATGTATGTTTTTGTTCTTAAGGTGTTTATTATGATCACTATAATTTGGCAATGAGGTATTGTGCACACAGCATTAATGTTTTTGTTTTGTGATAAATTCAGCAATGTCATAATATTTTTGCTTTAAAGCTCCTTTTTAGACTATTAGAGAACTTACATTCTAGTGCAATTATCCTTGTGTATTTTGTAATATGTGATAATGCAGAAATCTGTGAGACAAGAGACTTTAAAGAAGTACTTTAAATTTATGATTTTCCAGTGCATGTTTTAACATTTTTTTCACAATAAGGAACTGTAAAAATTAATTTTATGTCTTGAAATCCTAAGCCTGTTACAGAACAAGGCCATGTTCCCATAGACAGCCTCTGTGCCCTGACAGAGAACAATGAGACTTGCAGTCATGGCTAATTACTTATTGCACTTTTTTGGTTTTGTACCTAGGTGAAATGTCAACAAAAGTGCCCAACATGAAACTGAAAATTGATCCTCGGGATCTACAGATCCAGACATTTACAGTGGAGAAATTACTGGAACCATTGATAATTCAGGTATTTTAGTATTGCAGAACGGCAATTAGATAACCATAGAGGGAGGGAAGAAGGCTGAAGAACTTTGGCTAAGGACATTACTGTGAGAGCCACACCCACAGCTCTCCTGCACTTGTAGTTTGCTCTGGATCACAAACTGCTCAGGGGGATCTGTCTCCTTCCAGGTGTGGTCATTCGTTTAGTCTCTTCATCCTTGCAAATGCTGCACAAGGTATCGGTGTTCTAGCTAGGGTCCAGTGCTACCTGGTAAACGTTTAAATGTAGAACACACTGCAGTGGATTTCCAGTGCACGAAAGGGTTCACATTGTAAGCAGTGGACAGAGTGTAAAGAGCCTTAAAATCTGTAGGTGAGTTCCTTTATCTGAATTTTGAGAAGAATTGCATTCTGATGCATTTAAGAATAGATGCCCTAACAACAGTGCAATGGTTGCATTTTGTATAAATCTCTTTCCAGCTAAAGAAAGCTTGGACTGAGGAATTGACAAATGTACTTTGAATTGGAAACGGTGGGCAGCAGTTCTGCTGTTGTCATTAGATCATGGAGTTCATGCCTTGTTTTTTTTCAAAGGCCTGGGGGTTGCAGTTACACTGAATTAAATTTTTAACAAAAAAGAATGTTTTATGAGTGATGCATAAAAATACTTTTATATTAAGATAAAGGTGAACGAAAAATATTTTGCTACTCAGGGTACCAAGACATTGTTTCTCAAACTACTGCGTTATTGAAAGATTGTCTCTAAGGGCTGCCACGAACTGGATATGGCATAGGAAGAACCTCTGCCCAGTTCCTTATGAACTCAGGATTTGGGATAACCACGACAAAAACACCTCACCCCTTCAACCTAAGAAGTAATGGAAATACCAGGCAACAGCAGCATGATTGAGCTTTGCAACTGAGATGGCACATGGGCCTGCAAATAGCTTAGCAGCTCCTTGTGCCTCTAGCACACCAGCCAGAGATATGTTGGGGGGCCTGCTGCATGTGACAACAAGGTGTTAATAACTGGGAAATGCAGTCATGGTGAGCAGGATTAATGGGGATATGTTTCTGTTTTCTTCTAATGATAGAATTTTGAGTGTGTGTTCTGCCACTACAGTACAAGCTGTGTTGACAATGACACACTATATTAGCTACTGTGTGGTTCCATTCTTTCTGTATAGGAGCTGCATGAAGTGTTTGCATTCCTCATTGGGATTCTGTGTTAGGGAAGGCAGAATAGTTTTTCTGTTTTCCATAATCCCCATGAACAAAGAACTGTCTGTCAAATTTTGACTTGTATTTGGGATCAAAAGCTGCCTCTGATATTTCCTGACTGTGGTGCTGGTCTTGTAGTCAAGAGTTTTCACCTGCAGGAATGATTATTTTTTCATGCTTTTCCATTTGTTTTGTTTCCTTTCTTCCTCAACATATGAATGAACAGTACATAGAAATATATTTTGCATAAAAAGACTACAGTAAAAATCTGAGAAATAGATTATATTATTTTCTAGAAAACGTGACTAAATACTTAAGACACAAATATCTTTTACTTGATAGGTTTTTGGGGCAGGTTCTGATGTTTGATGATGTTTTATGCCTTTCTTGTTGGAAGTGTCAGTTTATAATCTCTTGAACTTGTTCTTAAAAATATGGTCATTTAAACTGCATTAAATTCTCTAGAACTGATGTTAGAGGGTTTGTAAAAGTAGAAGATAGGTTTTTATTCCCAGTGCATTCTCTTACTAGCTGGCTGATTTATGTGCAATAAATAATTTCATTTTCTTCAGTTGAGGCAGAAAAATGCATGAGTCCTCTTTAAGAATCTAAGCCAGAGTTATTTACGTTGCTGCCTCCCTTGGGACATGCCAAAGCAGTCTATGTCGAGTGGATGGTCCTTTTTCTCCCCAGATTTCATGGGGGGAGGTCAGGGGGTCAGGGCTTTTATCTTTCACAGCTGTGTTCGTAGAAGTGTTTCTCAGAGGGTATTTGCCAGTTACTTGTAAAAGTACTGGTTCATGAAATGTACTCGAGTGCATGAATTGCTGGCCAAGGTGTCAAGGTGAGCTAGGGCACAGGCAGCACACTTCTCATCACGTATCTGTGAGCGGAGCCCTCTCTGAGAGCAGCTCAAGCTACAGCTGCCCTGCAGCAGTTGGGTGAGTTTGCCTGCTGCACTGGGACATTCCTATGCAGCTCTTGCTTTGCCTGTTCAATATTGTTGGTCATTAGAATGCTCTTTAATGAAATGAAGTCATTACAGGCACACAAAATGTGTTCATGGAGCTCCAAGATTAGTTCTGTACTTAGTATTACACTATCCATGTTTCAGCACAGAGAACAGAATAGGAGAATTAAAAAAAACCATCAGTGAACTTTATTTTCATTCAGTGTATTTTAAAATATCTCTGTAACACTTGAAAACACCAAAATCTTTTAGGAGTCTTTTCCTAGTGTGACAGCTCAAACAATGCCTTAGAGAACAGTCTTTCAGAAACATTCTGCTGGAGTGTGGAGGCTGTGCTCAGAAGATGAGGAATGTGGAGTGGGATGCTCTGTAAAAATAAGCTCTTTATAGATGTTGAAATGCATTGTAAAAAAATATAATTTGACCAAAGCTGCAGTATAATTACATTCTAGGCAAAATTATATACAATTTTAGGAACATGGTTTAGTGGTGGACTTGGCTTTATGGTTGGACTTGATGATTTTGGAGGTCTTTTCCAACCTTAATGAGTCTGTGATTCCTACCTTGCTGAAGCCTCCTTAGATAGCACTAGTAATTTATTATTATTATTATTATGAGCAAATTTTAAAATAAGCAGTGTCAGGAGTTGGCATCAGGGTAATGATGAGATTTCTATCGACTTTGCTTTGATCATACAGAAAGAACACAAAGGTGAGCCATATTGAGTAAAGTTCTCTGTCAGAGTAATTGCAGTAGTTTTGCCCAATCTCAGGATGTTTGCTGAGCTTGCCTGTCTCTAAAGCACAGGATATCTACTTGCTTCGTCTCTACTACATAGCTTTTTTGAATTTGAGAACGATATAAATTCACTTATGGTAGAACTTACACCATTATTGTGTTTCTTGTTTCTTCTAAATGTAGGTTACAACACTAGTGAACTGTCCACAGAATCCTTCCAGTAAGAAGAAGGGTCGCTCCAAAAGAGCCCGTGTCTTGCTCGCCTCTGTGGAGGAAGCCACGTGGAATCTGCTGGACAAGGGAGACAAAATTGCCAAGGAAGCTGTTGTGTTTAAAGAGGAACTTCATGCAGCTCTCGCAGATGTCAGGAAAGAGAGTAAGTATGTAACAAACAATGCAGGCACCCCGAGGAATCGGTTTAACCACGTAACACTGGTGTCAGAATGAAGGGAGGATACCTTTGAGAAACGTTTTCATGTGCAAATACCTGAACTTTGTGTTGTCTGGTTGTATCTTCCCCTATACTGCTTTGGAGGAGGTAAAGTGTGCGAGCTGGGCCCCATTGTGCAAAAACAGTCTTGCCAGTGGAAGTTTTGCTGCCGGAATCTTTTTTTTCTAATGAAGACAGAATGTCCCTTGGCAATTTTAGTGGCTGTTAAGAACAAGATTAAGTTAATGTATGCTTTAATGTTCTTCTTGTAAAGAACTGTTTAGACAAATCTGGGATTAAGGCCTTTTAGTAAAAAATCAAAAACTGAAGAGATTTCCTTTTTTGTGCAGTAGTAAGGATTTCATTTGGGAAAGTGTAATAGTCCTGTTGGGAGGTATGTTTTGAGACCTCAGCAGGAGGAAGATGGATTCTTTAACCTACTGTAAGAGTCATCTCCTCATGATAGAGCAGCTCCTCTTTGGTGAGTTTTGCCATATGCCATTTTGTCACGGCCTGTCTTCCCGTTTTCAATGTAATTCACAGAACAGGACTAGTTTTTGTGATCTGCTGACAGTTTTCTTTCAGGCTCTGTGTTGCTTTGTTGATTTTTATTTCCCCCATGGATGCTTGGAGTATTTTGGTGATTATGAAGGTCAGGCTCAAATAAGTCAGATAATCAAGATCCCAAATGTGTTCTTGCAGAAATCACAAGTTCCAGCCCATGCATGTTTTAATTATTTCACCGAGCTCTTACTGAAGATGTGCTTTTAGTCAGGGGGTTTTTATATTTTATTTCATTTAGTCTTCCTTCACATGCAGCTGGGCTGGTTTCTGAGTCTGTGCTGTTGTTCAGGGTAGTGATTACTAGCTATTGGCTTCCTCTGGAAACAGAGATGGCTGTGGTTTAGAGTTTGATGTATGCATATGGTGTTTGAGATACGATAAGGTCCTTTGTGATTAAAAGCATTATGACCAGCAAGTATCACTGTTATCTGTCACACTGATCAGCTGAGGCTCTTGAAAAATCTTTTACTTTGGAGTGCTCTTAAAATGTTAGCCCATCCATTACAGGCCGATAACACAAGGCAAGAATAAAATATATAGCCTTATATTGATTTTTATACATAGATAAATTGAAAATGTGAAATATTTTTGTACTACTTATTGATTCTCAGCAAGACCAGAGATAAATACAAAAATAAATAATACATAAAGTAGATTATATACACCTCATACATTTTAAAAGAATGGTAAGTCCATGTTATCACCTATCACTATGCCATGACAAATTGAGTGTTCACAACCCATATCCTTCTGAGGATTTGCCAACCTGCACAAGTTAGTGTTAAGAAATTGTTGAATAATGGTAAAAAAAAATAGCAGTTTGTTAATTTTGCAGATGTTTTTAGCCTTTGGAGCTGTGTGTTATTTTTAATTTGTGGTCACGTCACATGTAGCTTCATTGCCTGTTACTCGAGCCACATTCTGCTGCTGGTAAATGCCTCATGTTATTTCCTTCAAGCTCTTTGAAAGGCTGTGGGTCATCAGCTATGGCAGCATGCAGTCACCTGCCGTGCCTGTCATAGCAGAGACTATTTCATTTTCTGGGGGCATGTTTTTCTGTGGTGACTGGCAGGTACTTTCATTAATACAACTTTACATAAGCCAGGAGTTTCTGCATGTGGTTACAGCTTGTAGTTACTGCATAATGGATTTCTGAAACATGGCTGTAGGTCATTTCGCTCCCTTCTGAACGGAACCAGCAGTCCCAGAGTCACACAAAAGAATAAATACTGCCTCGACTCCTCTTGCATTTCAACTTGTGCCCCTCACTGAGCTTTGTGAGTTGAGGGTGCAGCATGAGGATTAAGCCCTTGCTTCTTTTGAATGTCAATTATTGCCAGCGTGAAAATGCTGCTTCGTTACTTTTGGAGCTCATTAATAGGGGTTCCTTTTAAAGGAGTGATAGACTATTTTCAAGCTGCTTCTGATAATCCTGTACATAATAATGTTTTGGAGAATAAAGGAGCAAATTACTAGGCCAAAAATGAACAGCAGGGATGAGATTTGCCCTGTTTAATTCATCTGATGCATGAGTGATTGATGGTCCTCAGAAATTGGGACATAAGTATGGCTTCACTACTACAGTTTGGTCTTGACACTCAGTAGATGAGATTTTGGTATCTCAATTTTGGTTGATTTCTGCTAGTGACCTCTGAAAGAAGGTGTTGCTATAATGAATGGCAGAAGTGTTCCCTGAATAAATCTAATGTCTGCTGCTTTTGGCATCTGCAAAGTTTTACCAAAGATTTATAGCCTTCAAGCTGATCATTTTAATACAGAGGTCCTCTGCATTGTTCTTTGTCTCCTGTCAAGAGACTACTCTTTAGGCCTATCTCTATCCACATCTTGATTCAGCTTCTTCTGGAACTCTTCTGAGTGGGTCAGCAGGAAGGTGTGGGTGTGGTGGACTGTGTGTGTCCCCCAAAACTCCACTAGCCCAGAAATTGAGGAACTACCACATTTTCCTGTTGGTCTGATTTGGTGAAGCTTTGTTAATGGGTGCTCCTGTTCACATTTTTATTCTGAAATAGTGTAATAAACCCTGAAATAAGTATATTTAAAAATTCTCACTGACAGATGTCACATGCATACAGAATTTCAAGATTGCCTTCCGATCCATTGTACTGTGAAATAAGCAAACCCAATGCAAAGCAAGTAAGAAGCATTGTTCACCCATGAATGTTTCTGACACTAAACATCAGCTTCTAATTCATGCCCTGCTTCTGAGATTTAATCAATTTAAAGACAAACCAGTGATGTAGTCTATGTGGTGAAATGTTGTCTTAAGAATCTGAGTTAAAGTCTAGCAGTATACTTAGAATAATGATTGAGGTGTCAAGGTGTGATGGTTTATAGTTTTCCAACAGTTGCATGGGCATAGCTAAAATGTTTTGTGTTTACTGCCATTGCTTACTGACTATATATAGTCAGGAACACAGCAGTTGTCTGCGTTGTTTCTATCTATTGCGATGTCAGGGTTCCTTGTGTTTAGCTGTTACCACGCTCAAGTGTGTTCCTAGATAAGCCTTTCATCACACATAGCAGCGAATTGAAAATAAGTTACTTGCTGGAGTTACATTTTGAGCCTTCAGTAACTCTTTAGAAGGGAATTACAAAAGGTACTTTGATATTTTGTGTCCATATTTAATGTCTCTTGACATTAAACAGGGGAGACAAGACTTTCATGGCATGGAAGAAACTACCATTCACTGACAAGAAATGGGGAGTCTGACATTTACTAAAGGAAGGGTATAGTGATCTTTTGTATTATACTATATTCTTATTTGTCCCTCCCCTCATTTTAAAAGTAAACTTAACTTTCTCACCCTACATTAAGAGATATGTGTGTGTGTTCTGCATTCTAAGGGACTTTCGTTCTGGGAGGCAGAACTTAGATATTCAAATGGCTTAAAATAACCTGTGCTGTACATGCTTTTCATCAGACCAAGAACAGATCCTTTGTAGAAAGGCTTCTGACATCACCATCACTGGATCAGGTGTCCCTGTGTGGGAAAGGGGGAATGAAGAGGTGGGTGTAAGGCATCGTGTGGTGGCTCTGATTAGATGTTATGAAGAACTGTATGAGATGTGGAAGTGGAACTTCCTGGTATGCAGCAGTGAAATAATTGTAATGCAACAGAATACAGTGGTATCTGAGTGGGGTTAGAGACTGTGTGGCAGGAGAGAAATGTCCTGTAACATCTACAGAAAGCTATTGTGGGAATCTGAGTTATCACAGTTAATAAGTGTTCTATTATTGGAAAGACCCCACCTGGAATACTGTGTTCAGCTCTGGAGCCCCCCAGTGTAAGGACTTGGACCTTTGGAGCCAGTCCAGAGGAGGTCACAAAGATGATCAGAGCACCTCCTGTTGAGACAGACTCAGAGAGCTGGGCTGGTTCAGCTTGGAAAAGGCTCTGGGAGACCTTATTGCAGCCTTTCAGTGCCTAAAGGGGACCTACAAGAGAGCTGGAAAAAGACTTTTTACAAGGGGGAAAAGCTTTAAACTGAAAGAGGGTGATTTAGATGAGATGTAAGGAAGAAATTCTTCAATGGTGAGGCTCTGGCACAGGCTGGGCAGAGAAGCTGTGGCTGCCCCACCCCTGGAAGTGTCCAAGGCCAGGTTGGCTGGGGCTTGGAGCAATTTGGTCTAATGGAAGGTGTCCCTGCTCACGTCAGGCAAATTGGAACTAGATGATCTTTAAGGTCCCTTCCAGCCCAAACCTTTCTAGGATTCTGTATTGTAAACCATTGTCGGGGTTTTTTCCTCATTTGTTTGTGTGGTTGTTTTGGGGGGTTTTTAATTTTTTTTTCCTCTCAACTTTGACACTTGGACGTTTTAAATACTCTTTTCACTGACCCTTGCATGTCTCTCCCTCCCTCCCTCCTTTAGTAAATGAGCTTTTGGCAACTGTGTTTCTCTGGAACTGTAAATCCACCAGCCTCCAATGGTGCAGTTCACAGGAGTGGGTGACAGGACTTTCTTGGCAACAATACCTCCTTGTGGGAGGACACAAGAATGGCATAAAATTCACTGCATTCCATGTGGATTTCACGCTGCTGCAGTTAAAAATAAAACCATGAGAGGAGAAAGCCGGTTGTAAATACAAATAGAAGACAGCATAATGTGACGGTTAGATTTAGTGTGAAAAAGGCAATCTACTCAAAGAAATAAAAGAAGAAAGCATAATCCTGTTGATCTTGCCTAAACCAAGAGCATTTGGCTGTGTCAGCATGATGTTGAGCATTGTCTGAGGGGTGCTCACTGGCTTCCCAAGGCATGCTGACTGGACCAGGTCAGGATGGCAGCTGGCCTCCCCACGTGAAAAAGCACACACGTGGCCACAGGACAGAGACTAGATGGCCACCCTTCCATGTGGTTTGCCTCCCCTATGCCTGGAAAACCTTTAAGGAACGGGTGGGGAGTCAGCGCTGGCAGGAAGCAGCAGATAGCTGGGATCTGATACTGACAGGTGCTGGAGTGAGGCTGCGGGGCTGGGACAGGCATTCGGGGCAAGGCTCTGCACCTCCAGGCAACTGCAAGGACCCACAAGGCACCCAGCGACCAGACTGGGTTGTTGCAATTCCGATGTTCTTTGGTCAAAGCGGTGGTTGCAGTCCAGATCCATCAAGCTGGTGTGTAAGCCCCGAAACTCAGAGTCGCATTCACTCAGGTTCAGGTGGGAACACCTCTGGGATCTCCCTGGGGTGGGGAGTTTCACACTGGATCATGCAATCCTGTGAGTCAGGGTTCCTTCAGCAGTCTTTGACACCTTCTAATATGTTGCAGCTCTTTCCTACCCCAGTGCAGTTGAATACATTTTGGCTACTTACGGCTCATCAAGACATGAATCCCTTCAGGCCAGATGCCAATCTTCCGGGGAGTTATCAAGTGGAGTCTGTGGAAGGGAAAAGAAACACTAACCCACCTTGCAGAGTTTGCCTCTTTCCTTACCCTGTTTAGCACCCAGCTTGAAGCCTGTGGGTATGCACAGGGCTGATTAAGCCATTAGCACCAGTAGTCCAGTCTCGTACAGCACCTGGGCAGTCACTGCAGGTGGTCAAATGTTTGAGTCATTGATCATTAGCAGTTCTGTCTCTTTAAAGACGGCAGAACACCAGAAAACCAGGAAGGCGTGTTTGGAGAAGAGAGGAAAGGAAAGGCTGATACCAGAATTTTTGTGTAGCCCAGGATATGGATAAAGTAAGCCTTGTAGCTTTTTTAAAAGTTTCCTGTGGCAGAACCCTGATTTTAGCTTTCCCTGCACTTAAGCAGAGATTTTTGTAAGTATGTGTAAGTAGCAGTCATTTGACACAACAGCAGCTGTCAGTAGCTGATTAGCTAGAACACCATTTACTTTGGAGGTCATCTATGTCTGTGTGTGCTGAATGGAGTCTGGGAAATATCTGCCTTTCGTGTACTTAGGATATATCCTGGCTTTGATTCTTTGAATTGCTTTTATTTGGCTGCCTAAAATAATTGAAATACCAATGCTGCCATCTTTCTCATTCCCTATTTGTGCCACTAAAAGGGCATTTTTTGTGGCAAATGTAATTATGGAAGAATATTCACTGGATGGGAATTATAATAAAAATGGATGAAATTGCATCAGGCTATCATGCTGTCTACTGCATTTTAGGAAAGTTCTTATGTTGTTGCTGGAGCTCTTTTTCTCCTGTTTGCACTTCTAGCTCCTATCTGCCTAGCCTGCATTTCATAGCTCTGTTTTAGGGTTGTGGGTTTATACTCATTGATCTGGCCATTTCATCTTACATCCACGGCATTGTTAAGGGGTTGGTCATATTCAGACCTACTGTGCACAAAGAGACACTCCTAGCCTGCTCTTCAGAACTTAAAAAGCCAGTAGTAGTGGGTTATTGCCTAATGCACACAGAAGATAGTTAAGACTAATGAGTGACTGAGCAAAGTGTGACTGTATTTATTAAACTTAGGTGTTTGTCACTGTTGTTAAATGTAATTTGCCAAACTTCATGTTGGAGAGCAGTATATAACTGTGTACTGGCACAGTCAGTAGCTGCATGGCACAGATTCCTCATATTTCATAGCAGTTGGATGTTTGAGTCTATGAGGTTTCCATTGCATTAGCTTATATTTGTAATGAGAAGAACAATATTTGATTCTTTTCTGTGACCAGGAATTATTTAATAGCAGGGCCACCAAAGTACATCGTGTAATATAACAAGCAGTGACTAGAGAAGTTTGACATAGTGCTCCTGGTTCTTATGTTCAGGTAAGAGTAGTAATGTGAAGGCCAAGGGAATTATTTCAGAATGAAATGATTCAGTAGAACAGAAAGGGAGCATCATTCAAAAGGTGGAACATTCTGTATCGTCTGTAATAATTGACCTTCATTAGGGCAACAAAGAGTTGCAAATTTATTGGCAATACTTGTGACTTGCCAAGTGGGTGCCGGAGCTTTAAGGATTTCTCTGCGCTGGGCGCTGCGATCGATCCTGAGGGCCTTTGTGTGTTGGTTTTGCAGGCCAGGCGCTGAAGGTGTCAGCAGAGGCGTTCACCAGCGACCCCTGCTCGCTGCCCCGCAGGCAGGCTGTGGTCCCGGCAGCGCGCTCCCTGCTCTCCGCCGTCACCAGGCTGCTCGTTCTGGCCGACATGCTTGACGTGGCCTATTTACTGCAACATCTGGCGGTGGTGAGTAAACTCGGCCTGAACTCTGGCTCCCTTGAGCCAGAGGTGTGTCTGCTGATGACTCTTCCTGCACTGAAAATTCGTTCTGTGCTTCAGGCTTGCATGGCTCGTGCACATAACACTCTGGCAACTGGGGCAAGTGCAGGTTCTGGGTGAGATTTGTAGAATGGACCCAAAAAACGTCTTCCACTTGCAACTCAACATACTGGATCTGGGGAAGCAGTCAGTGATCCATACAGTTATATTTCAGCTTTCTTTCATTTCTTATTTCCTGTTTTCTCACTTGAATTGTTGTATAGCTTTTTATGCATGAAACCTTTCTGATGTTTGTGGCAGAGCTAGGGAATAATTTGTTTGTAGAGAATATTAAAGATGGGAATTTTATATGGATATGTACAGAGGGAAAGAACTGAGTGTGTAAGGGTCTGTCTCTGTGTTCAGGTCACTTTGTGACAGATGAGCTGAAAGGAGAGAGATGATGGGTGAGAGGTGCATCTAACAACTCCCCAGCTCCTGATATGTATTTCTATACTGCAGACAGAAGACTAGAAAGCCCTAATGTTGGCAAAGTTTTAAAATGTCTGCAATAGAAAATATTAACTGAAAGTCACTTAATTTTTTCACTCAAGGAAATAATGTATTTTGTAACTACATATCACAACCATTCTGTTTTGGGTCATATTTTCTCCACCTGGCTCCCTTTATACAGAAGGGATGTCTTCAGTCTTCTATAAAATCTACCAGTGGTTGTGCCAGTATTGCTGACTTAGGCAAAATGTCCATACTTCTGTTGCTCAACATGAAAAACGTTCCTGTCTACACAGACCTGTGTTCCTTCAGTGTTAGCCATCTGAGCAGGCTTCCTTCCTTTTTTTAACACTAATTTTCATCTTGCTGGCATCGTGTGTATGGACACAAAAATGTCTTGACTGAGTTTCTTCTCTGGCTTCTTGTTCCATTCCATTTGGTGTGTGTCTTTGCTGGGAAGAGCAAGGAATTGTCCTGTTTTGGTTTTACCTTTTTTTTCCCCTAGCACCCTTCAATAATGTCTGACAAACTGATACAAGTACAAATTTCTCTTGACTTCCTAGTATTTCAGGGCAGAGGTGAGTAATCAGTGCCATGTGTAATAATGCCTCATGCCACAAAAGGACTCGCTGACTTAAAGGGGACCATGATGAAGCAAGTTCAGTGAGGATAAGAGAAAGAAAATTTGGCTCCAAATCAGAGTAGGAAAAGTGTTTAAACCACTGTTGTGTGGGTTTCAATGCTGTGTTAGAAAGATCCACCACTGGCAGTTGTTAGAGACACAGTACAGGCTAAGTCAACACTGACTTGCAGCAGTTTAGTTGTAAGTGTATTAAATTTGTCAGTTGTAAGAGAGGTGGCCTATGTCTTTTGTACTGTTTGTAGAAATTTTTCTAAAATTGATATTTTTCATTGGTAGCCTATTACATTTTTACATACATATTTTTGTAATCCTAAACGCACCCTTCTAAGATCTTCTCAGTTTGTTTGACATGTGAGAACTAAAATTAGGTGGTTTTCTTTGCTAGAGTTTCAGTATTTCTAAACAGCTGTATAATTCACTTCAGGATTTCCATTTGAAAACAAACAATAACTGAAAACTATGAACGAATGAAAAGTATCATTCAGGAAAAACTCCAGTACTGCCAAGAGGGCAATTAAGTTGTCCTCTGAATTTGTCAGTTAACTCTTAGAATAAATTAGTGTGGTGTAACGCGATCCATAATGCCTGTGTAAAAACACTCACCCTAGTTCTTAGAGGAAGGTGTTACATTTTTCCTGTTTATTTAGTCTCTGTCCCGGCTGTTGAACTTGCCAACAGTGGTATTAGCTGTGATGGGATCTCTTTATGTTGACATCTAACTAGGAAATCAACGGAATTTCAACATATGCTATTGAACATCCTTCAGTTTCTAATGACTTTTGGCCACGGCTCACTGAGCCAGATTTAATTGCAATTAAATATTTTAATGAATTTTAACTTGTCTCTTTTCTAAGAGCCTAACTTAAATCATTACACTTTAAAACTCCCTTAAGGAATTTGAATGTTCTTCAATGTGGACTTGCTCCAACAAACAGACCTTGTATTCACACAGTGACTGCCGTGGGAAAGGAGACCTTGTCTTTGCTCTATCAGCTCTCAGATTCTTGATTTTTACATGTTCACATGCTGTGAAAATCAACTCTCTTTAAAAGTCATTAACTGTTTTTCTTAGCATTTGTTCTAAAATTTTAATGCTTCTACTGTATTATCCCCTTCTTTGG
Organism: Margarornis squamiger; assembly: GCA_035222235.1. Lineage (NCBI taxonomy): Eukaryota > Metazoa > Chordata > Aves > Passeriformes > Furnariidae > Margarornis > Margarornis squamiger. The sequence continues at coordinate 957,059 of JAWWTY010000158.1, read as the reverse complement.
ACATGAGCGTTATGACTGTTATCATTTAAGAGATGAGAAATTTCATTGCCCTTTAGCTCTATATCTCTGAGCTCTGTAGTTTTTGTAGAGTAAAATGACATTATAAAGGACTGAGCTAAAGTTAATTTAAAAAAAATAAAAGTAAATAAATGAAGTAATAGTAGAATAAAAGACATAAAAATTCTAACCAAGGAGATTTTTTTGCTTGCATGTATAAAATGAAGGAAAGTGGTTCAGCATCATCAAAGAACTCTGTAGAGTATTAATTAGATCTTACTCAGTATGAAAATATTTTATGGGGAATGGTCTATATATCTAACATCTTTCAAACCCATCTATCAAGGATTGCTGAAAGTTTTTAGCCTTGCTGTCTCACTAAGGCTGGTTAATTCGAAAACTGACCTTCAAAACATTTGAAACTATACCTACTTCTACTGGCAGAATCCACTCTGCATCGTTCAACTTTAATTTCCTCTGTAATCTGGGAATTCAAATCGAAGGCAAACAATGACAGTGTGACTGGCTGTCAAATAAAGCCCCATCTAGTGTTACCTGTCACATCAGTCTTTTGAAGTACATCCAGGAAACAAGGGTGAAGCTCAGCTGCCTCCTGCCAGCTTATGTAGCCTCTCAGAGCATTGTTTTCTGTACATTTCGCTTAGGCTTTGGACTGTTTGGGACATCTGTGTAATAGCATCTTTATAGGAAACAGAGTGTGATGCTGGAAAGGCTGAATATTTTTGTCACCAAAATACTGAAATGTGGCTTTTTAAAACTAGAAATAACAGGTCAGTGAGTTTGAAAGAATTTGATAATCCTGGCAGGAATTTCACTCCATATGTTCAAAAGCATAACTTTGTTAACAAGAACTGAGCTTTTGTGGAAGTTCTGCTAAAAAAGCAGGGAGAATTTTGGTCGTTGTATGAATTCTATAGAATCTTCAGCAAGCAAAGTGTGTCTAAATGTGTGTGTAAACGCTGCATGTTAGATGTCAGTACAAATGGATCACATTCTGGCACAGGACACTTCTGGCCATATGTGGAATTTACAGCCTTTTAAGAGTACCAGCGTGCAGTGCAAACATCGAGGTCATTTTAGAGTTCACTGAGAAAATGAAAGTATATCACACCAATAAGAAAGGCTTTGCTTTTTTAAACAACTTAATTTTTTCTAAACAGGGAAGAGTTTAAATAAATAGCTGTTCGTATGTGAGTTCCCATACCTATTTTAGAGTTTGAAATCTCTAATAAAACCACTGAGTTGTGAAAGATGTCGTCAGACAAAGGGCTGTCTCATGCATTGCACTCTTTGATTCAGAGCTGTGTTACCAGCTCATTCATTATGGTTAGCAATGCTCAATATTATTTAATTAAGTGAATTAACAGACTAACGGAATTGCTTGAATTTATTGATCAGAAGAGAACAGCAAGAAGGTAACAAGTTTTGAGAATTTCATTCAAAGCACATTGGCAGTTTGTCTTTCTCTAATTGGTTTCAGATCATGCTGAGCCAACATCTTTTATCTGCCTTTTCCCCCTTCTTGTCGTGCTTGTAGATTTACTGTTTAAGTGTTGCTATTTTTCATGAAAGCCTCAGACAACATGGTCTTTATAAAATGCTTGCTTAGAGTTACTTAAAACTCTTGCCAGGAAGTGAAAAAGAGAATGGCTACAGATAAGAAGCAACTCGTGAACTTGGGCCCTGTGAGCATAGTGCTGTCTGTTCCTCCCTTCCTTTCCTGCAGAATACTCATCAGTATTAAACATTTTTTTGAGCAGGAACACAGCATGATCACATAAAAAAAAAAGATAAATCATCTCAGACCTACCTAGACTTCAGGTGTGGGGACTTGGCCCAACTCCCATAACTGTGCTTAATTGATCCAGCCTGTGCAGATTCTTCTGTAGAGCCTTCCTACCCCCCAGCAGGTCCACCTGGCTCACAGACTTGTGTGTGTGTAAGTGGTGGTGCCGGTTGCTAAACACTTCCTCTGGGACTGGGGACTTCATTCTGCTCCCCATCCCAGTCTTCCAGGCCAGAGGCCTGTCTACCTGGAAAACAACTGGTCTCTCTATTAAAGACTGAGGCAAGGAAGGTGTTAAGTACCTCAGACTTTTCCTCATGCTTTGTCACTGTGTTTCCCCCTGCATCCAATAGAGGACGGAGATTCTCTTTAGCCCTCCTTTTTTTTTTTGCTAATGTATTTATAGAAACCTTTATTATTGTTTTTTATGGCAGTAGCCAGATTAAATTCTACCTTCTTCCCCCCTTCCCAGTGCCATGGCAAGAGAAATCTCTGAACATAAGGAGTGTTAAGAAGGTGACAGGAGTCTTTGGGAGAAGATCTGGCTTCTCCTTTGGTTCATTCTCTTGTTTATTTTCTCATCAATCAGCAGAAAGGGATTCTTGCTACTAATCAGATGTTGGTCTATGGTACATGAGATGCAGTTGTTTTTATTCAGGGCTGTGGTGTTTATCACTGCACTTTGCAAATTCTGTGGCACTCTGTAATGTACAGTAAATAACAGGAAAAGCAGCTTCTGAAGGATTACTGTTAAGAGTTAGGCTTTTCTAAGTGAGCATCCTTTTGAGTGCAACAGGAACCTGAACCCACTTGTGTGCTTGGTATAGGAGCTTCTTGACTGCTCCTTTATAACTCATAAAAATAAATAATTGTCAAGCTGTGAGATGTAAATTCCCAATGAAATAAATTATAAGCATAAAGCATAGGGACATCTGTGGCACAAAAGTGGTTGTTGCACAGGCTAACACGGAATACTTAAAGTCATCAGAAGTACAACTGAGTGTGAGAAATCCATATTGTGATCGAGTTTGAAAATTATTTGGGGAAGGTTGGAAAGTGGGATATAACAAAAGCAGAGAGCTATTTGAAGTAATTACTTGGACTTGGCAAATGCCTGCATGCCCCCATCAGTGACTGGGACTCCACTGCAGCAGACTCTTTGAAGCAACCAGGGAAAGAACATTGCTAAATGGTTTCCTTCACAGTGTTTATTACTGTGTTTTGCTTCAGCAGCAACACTTACCACTGAAGTGCGGTGCTTATGAAAGAATAATATGGAAGTGATGGTTTGAAATTTCCTTCTACAGAGTCCTAATATTGAAAGGCAAATTCTAGGTTGGGAAAGTATCTTGGGAAATCATCTTGGCACATTATTTATTGGTAGTATAGCAATGAGGTCAGTAGAACGGTTTGTCTGATCAACAATTATTTGTCTCAAGCATACACAGATCATTCTGATCTAGAAAAATTTATTTTATAACTTGTTCTTGCTTTGGGAGGCAGAAATGAGGAAATGCATGCAGAACAATGTCTGCTTTATCATCAGAATGCATGTCTTCAGACCTTCTTAAAATGAGGCAAAATCATCTGATATTTACCGAACGGGAAAAGCTATGTGAACTGCTCTCCAGAGGAGGCATATTGCCCATTCCATTACAGCAAAATATGGGGAGAGCAACTGCTTTCTCATAAGTATGTGTGTTCAGTAATTGGAGTTTGTGTGCTTTTGAATGTTTTTTTTTTCAACCACATCTCTGGGTAACCTAAAAGAGTACATTTAGTATAAATTAGTCTTTTAAAGAACCAGTACATTATTAAAACAGGAAGGTATTTTTCAACAAACAGCTTCCTTATGTCAGAACGGAAGTAAAATTTGCTTCTTGTTCTTAATTCAACTTGTATTAATCCATATGAAAATAAAGAGAAATACTTCAGCAATAGGAAAAATATTTCAGTGCTATTGCACAGTGGAAGATGCTACTACTGATATTCTGTAATACAATTTCTCTTCTGCAGCTCTAGACAAACCAGAAAATAGTAATTTCTCCTTATTCTTAAATAACAGACTGGACTTTTGTAGCATTGGCCCTAAATCCGAACCAAGTACATAGAAGGAGACTTAGTAAAGGATGTGCAGCAGAGCATTTGATTACATCATCCTTACAACGTAGCTAGACTCCCAGGCAAGGGACATAAAAGCTATGTGGCTCCTCAAAGAGCATCATGCACAAACTGGAGCAGCAGTATCTGCTGCCTCCCATGTCTCCTCCTGTTCATGTGGAGATGGGAAAGTTTCTACCAGGAATATGACTTGTTATTCTTTATCACTTCCAGGGCTTTGATGGTATTTGGTGCTTAACTAATAGCTAAAATGGGACTGTGAGAGTTGCTTCACTTAGTTTAAGACAGCCATTGTGTCTGGGTTTCCAGTGGGATAAGCACACACCCTGCATTCAGTAAGGTCTTGCTGTACATGCTCAGGGTGTTGTGCCTGCTGTATTATCCACCTTGTGCATTTTAGTGCCACCGTGCTTGGCTCTAGTTCTACGGTTGTTGGTTTGGGTTTTTTTGGTGAAAGGAATGCTGTAGTGTTTGAGAATGTAATGTAATGTTTTTCTGTGTAACCTATGAAGTTGTCTGTGCAGTATCTGTGGTATGAAGTTACCTATGGTAACTTGACAAACAGAAGCAGCTGTCATTAAATCACAGAGATAAAATCAGTCCAGGTAGTTACCCAGTAGTGCCACAAAGAGTAAAAAGTAGTAAAGAACTGCTACTTCTCAGCTTCCAAAAACTGCTCAATGTACTTTGAAAAATGACAGGCAAAAAAAGAGCATGAGTGAATCTCTTCTGATTATTTACATTTGCTTATTGGTGAGAAGAAAAAAAAGATCTTGAATACTAGTATTTCTTTTCACCTCTAGAGATGAGAGATTTTCTTGCCATTCACCCCAAAGTGGTGGTTCACACTGGTAGAAGAATGATGCAGAAAGATCCAGATGTGGTTTCAAGTTTAATTTGTGCTGATACCCCAAGGCCCTTTTTTGATTTCTTGTTGATGGCACTGAAAGGGGCATATGTGTGTTTTCTTAAAATGGGTTGTTTGGGTTTTTTATTTACTTGTGAGTTAAATTTTTAAAAAAGTGTTTTTCCCTTGCATCTAAAGAGAGACTTCTCAGTGCTTGTCCTGGCAGCTACCCTTCTATTTTATTGAAGTATTTGCCCTTACAGGTATGCATTTGGTTTGTATTTGCTCATCCTCTCATGCCGGTTCTTACGTCTCTTTCCAGAGAGCCAAATGCTTTCTTAATGTTTAGGTGGCTTCAGGACATAAGGAAGTGAGTAGAATTCCTGCCAAATGAAGAATTGAGGCTATGGGACTAATAACATCCTTAAAAGGATGATGATGATGATTCTACAACTGTGTTGTAGTCTAAGGTGCTTGATGATTACATAAAAAAAAGAAGAAACCTCCACAAAGGACTGGACCTTATATCAATTTAGTGAGTTTGGGAATCATTAGAAACCGTAGCCCTGTGTTATTCAACCCCACAAGAGGGAGGGTGCAAGCAGCTTTAGGCTAACTTCTGGAGAAACATGTCAGTTTGAAGCAGAGGGGCTATGATGAGCTTTACAGATATGTTATGAGCAGTTTCTTACACACTTACAAAGAGGGAGTGCTATGGAGCACTATGGATAGCTTTTGGTCACCCTAAACAGTACTCAGCTCTGGTTTGCAAATGTTATAATTAAATTGCTCTGACCTAAGGGGATAGCCAGGAGTGGGAATTGGTGAAAGCAAGCATTGTAAATACAAGGCTTTGAGATCAACTCTGAAACAGAGATAAAATCTGAAACAACAAATCATACAAAAAGTGGAAGATAATGAAATCAAATGTAACAGAATAGAGTCTTGCAGTTTTGTCTTCCCGTTTATGATCTGTCACCCATATTGTTACAGAATTCAGGAAAAGACACTCTGGGTGAGAAAGCTTTCTTTTATTTTTTGGTACCAAACATTTCAAATGCAACTAGAAAGTCTCTCCAGTGGTGCTGAATGAGGCAGAGTAAGATAAATTACAAATAGATATGAACCGTGCTTTTTTGGTTATGAGAGCAGCGAGACTGAAATGAAGGCTGCAGTGTGGCAAACAGGAGGTGCTCTGTTGCCTGAAGATTGCAGGGTGTGTGTTGTAAATCAGCAGTGGAAATCCTCTGCGCCTGCTTATTTTCCCCAGAGAGGGGTTATCTGGTGGCTCTGCAATAGCATGTGCAGTTTGGGCTTGAGCTCAGTCAAATGCTCACGGAATGAGCAGCAGTAGCTGTCAGTTCTCTTGTCAGCCTGTTAAACAGGGACTGAAGATCAGTGCAAGTTTGGCTTCGCTTTCCCCCCCTCCTCTTTTCTTGTGGTTCATTGTTGCAGTTCAGTGGCTGTGGTTTTAGCAAAGGTGTAGAGAAGGGATTGTTGGCATCAGCTCTGAAGTGCTTGGGTTTCCAGAACTGACTGGAAAGCAGTCCACTGCTTCTGTGAGGGAGAACGCATGACTTATGGAGGATGGAAAGAACATTTCAAAAGGCAGACTTAGGGAGGTGACGGCGGTGCAGCCCTCCCGGAGTTGGGCAGTTCTGCCAGGCTGGAGACTTTGGCGGCTCCCGCTTGAAGTCCTGTGTTTTAGCGTGTTTATAGTTACGGTTTTGACTCTAAAGGTTTATTGTGCCCCGTGCCCGGTTTGTCCCCTCACGGCTGTTCCCCCGTTGGTTCATTTCCGCCTCTCCTCCATCTTGTCTCCTTCCCCTCACGCTTTTCCCGCCTCTCGGCCAACCCTGCGTTCCTATTGGCCCTCAGTTCCAGCCTCTGGCGGTCGCCCATTGGTCAGCCCTCACGCTGATTTGCATACCGCACCGTTCTGTCCAATCAGCGCGCAGTTCTAGAACGTTCCCTCAGGGCCCCCGTATAAGGCCGCTCCGCCCCTGAGGGCGGGCTGTCCGCCATTTCACCCCTCACGGCGTGGGCTGTGCACGGGGTCCGCGTTGTCGGCCGCCCGCCCTCACTTGTGGTCTTTCGCCTCATTCCCTGCCCGCCGGTGCCACATCGGAGCTTACAGTAAGTACTTCATCTACAGGGCCTGTAATAGGAAGAGAAGTTACTGTTCTGCAGCACTTAAGGGACGTGTCGTTCTTCCTGATTATATCATTGTAAATAAATGTTTATAGTGTTGTTTCTGATGGTAATCACTGTGATAACAAAATATTTCTAAACTACTTACAGCTTTGCAGCTGTCACATGCTTGTGAGGTGAAGAAGAATGTTTACAAATAGGGAAAGAGAGAAAGTCAGAGGAGAAGGTTCATGATTTCCTGAAGGTAGCAAGCAACCTGGAGCTCCAATTCTCTCTCACACCAATCTTTGCCTCTGTGTTACAGGTCCTACAGCTGGGTTGTTACCACGTATCTCTGCAAAATACCAGTCCTGTTTTTAATGCTACTGTATGCATGCAGAAACGTAGCAGACAATGAAAAGACATTTTTAAAATATATTGATGGGAATAGGCAGTATAGATCCTCTTATATGTAGGTTCTATTGTTATGCTTGGTATAATGAGGAGTTCATGGCCTGTATAAAGTTTCATATGCTTTGTTTAGTTGAACAAAAAGTATTTAAATATATATGAATATATTGCATCCTGTAACACGGCATAGAAAAAGACCTCACCTGTAGAGGTGGTGTTGATGGCTGTTTTTTTGTCTTATGCAAACCTGACCTATGAAGTTAGAGGACTTCATTTAATTGAACAGGGCATGTTGCTTTTCACTCAGTGATTGGTTTCAAAACAAATCTGTAGACATATCTAAAAGGTTAGAGGTGACACAGCTCCATAACATTAGCATTTACTCGTATAAAACCCTAATACAGAGTGAAAGACAACAACTGTGTGATGATTTTTTTGTCTTTTTTTACCATCACAGTTTCAAAGAACATTTGAATCTTTAAGAAATGTATCCAGTAAATCTGATCTGCAGAAAACCTACCAGAAGTTTCAGAAAGATCTGGAAAATCTTGATTATTTGGCATACAAACGTCAGCAGGTAAGAACATGGAAGCTTGGTAAGAAGACACACAGTACTGGGCATAGACATGGCGGGTGGTAAAACTGATGTGTTTGATGGAGTTACTGTTCTGTCCGTAGGGGTTTGTGTTTTGTGCAGGGTTGTCAGGTAAGGCAGCAGGAGGGGTCACAAGTCTATTTAATGCTTACGATGTTGGACTGCCTGTGTTGTGATTTCTTAGCAGAGAGGAGGACAGGCAAAGCAAGTAAGTGACACTTAGCAGACTATTAAATTTTGCATTAACGCATAATTTTTTAAATTGAAATGTAGAGAAGTACTGTTTGCATTTTTACCTGAAAAATGAACTAAATCCATAAGTTAATGGACTTTGATACCGACCGTACATGCAAACCACTAACTGTTTCTTTAGAAATGGATTTATGAGATTAGAATGCATAAAACTTGGGAGTGTATGTGGTCTTTGTCTTGTACTTGCAAGATCAAGGTTAAATTGCATTGTTAATCTGTATTTAACGTTGGATATTCTGTCACTTGTACATAGCTTATGTGACAATGTCAGGTCTCAAAAAAATAGTCACTTTTTTTTGTCTTGGTGAAATAGCGTGCCGATGAAATGGTGTAACGTTTCTGTGGGGGGGTTGTTGTGGTTTGTGTTTTCCTTGATCTGTCGCTTGGTGTCAGTGTTGTCAAACTGTTCATTTGCTTGGGGGCAGATCACAGCTGTTACTATCAGGTAATGATTAGATTACCTGGGGTTTAGGCAATTTGCACTGTATACCTGGGCAGTAGTTATATGGTTGTGCTGAGTAGTATTTTAGCTGTTTGTTGGTACTGAGATTTTCTCAATATATAGAACTTGCTGGAGAGTCTGCAGTGAGGGATTTGAAAAGCTGCTGTACCTATTTAGTAAAGAAAATGCTTTGAGTTTCATCCTACTGTGATAAGAAAGTGATCTCTCTACGGAAAGATTGAGAATTGGTTTGATTACTGTGCAAAAATCACAGACCTGCTTTGGGACTGAAGTTGTTGTGAGTTTGTGACATGTTTGTGAAGTGTGTGCATTTAATTGATAACAATTTCTACACTCTCATATTAGGTTAAGGGTATGTTCATAGTCCCACTGGCAAAGTGTTGGGTAACTGCCATCTGAGACAAACAATTGTATACAATACGAATGTGAATCCATTCAAGGTCAGTGGTTTATGTGCTAAAAGCAATGAATGTTGCTTTTGAATGAAATACAGTTGTCTGCTTCTGCCCTTTTTCTTCAGACATGAGCCATGAAGTGGGATATAGCAATGTAATTCTTTAGTGGTATAATTTACAGGACAGATGGTAAATGGAAACTGTGCTTTTTAAAGGTTGCTTAAAATGACCTGTGTTGATTGTGATTTATAAATACAGACCAAACTTGGGTGAGTGGCAGCAATATGCAAGAGGCAAACTTGTTTGGGATGTTGATTTACATGAAGTTGTTTTTACCTGGTAATATTCAGAATGTGGTAGAATGTCTTGAATTTTCAGATAGGCAGTAGATTGCCAACAGAAATGTCTCTGTAAAATGGTAATTCAGTTCTGCCTTTCTTTAAACCAGCCCCCCCCCCCCCCAAGTTGTTATCATATATTGGTCAAGCAGACTTCCTTTCTTCTTCTGTGATTCTTTGTTGTTATTGAAGGAAAATAGTCCATATCTTGTTCAGCTGGAACAGTACTGGTTTAAGGCTGGTCATTATAATTATCTTACTGTAAGGTTATTTCAGGAGTATTGGGCAATAGCTACAATAAAAATGGAATTATAATCAAATCAAATGGTATTTAGCACCTGTCAAACTGAGAAATTACAACAGTTGCTGCTGTTTGTAGTGTTACCAGTGCCTTTAGGATGCCTGTAGCAGTGTTGGCTGTAATCCAAAGACACTTAGTTTTTTGCCTAGGTTCTCCATCAATGTGTTCATCTAACTGCTGGGAGCAGGACTTCAGTACACACACAAAGGCAGTATTCTCCTGCAGAGGTATGATAATTAAAGGCTTCCTTATTTGATTTTAGTTGTATTCCTTCAAGGTAATGTTAAAGTACTAAAGCTATGTGAAACTGTTTCGGTTATTCCATTATAAAAGCTTTAGGATTTTGTTCTGATGATTGAATTTAGAAGTTTTTAGAAAGTTGTGTTAGAAATTGAAGGAGTTAAGGGCTGTATCAAAGATGTTTATGGGCACACTTGTGCTTATGGGAAGTGAGAGTTGTTACCTGTTTTACTTCACAGGAGTCCATTGTTATCAGTACTGCACCTGTTTTCATGATCAAACAGATCAAATTTGCATTCTAAAAGTTAATTTTGAATGAAAACTTGCTTCTACAGTCAAATGTTTTTTTTTATGGACTAAATGCACTTCTATTCTCTACCTTTGATTGTTCACTTTGGGAGGAGGGAATCCAAGCAGTGAAAGTGTGAAGGTGTGTAGGTTGATTGTTCTGCTTTGCTCAAGCAAAGCAGAACAAGGAATTCCTTGCCCCCTCCCCGTGGGCAGGCAGGTGTCCAGCCATCCCAGGACAGCAGGGCTCC
>JAWWTY010000158.1:725222-942997 GCA_035222235.1 Margarornis squamiger | reverse complement strand
GGCCTTGGCTCAGGGTGAGCTCTGCTCAGCAATAACTGACACATCCCTGTGTTATCAACACTGTTCAGCACAAATCCCAAGCACAGCCCCTCACCAGGTACTGTGGAAAACAATTAACTCCACCCCAGCCAAAACCAGCACAGCATGAGATTTGTTTGCTTAGTGTTCTACTCCAGAAACTGGAGACAAGTTTTCAGGAGAGTTTATCTCTCATCAACTGGCAGGTTTATTGTGTGGCAAACAGTTTAAAAAAAAAAGTGGAGGGAGTTCAGGGTGAATTACTTGTTGTCAAGAAAACAAGCGTGATGATAGAAAACTTAAGGAACTCAGTCATATGGCTTATCTGGAAAATGTTATAGGTTGGAAATGTCAGAAATAGAGGTATTTAAATCTGTAGTACACAGATAGATGACAAAATCCAGTGGATGGAAGTCAGAAGAGATCAAACCAGAGAGCAAAGGAACGTTTTTGAGACAATTAACTACGGAGGTGGCATAGTTAAGAGCTGCAGTACATTAATCACTGCTTGTAGCCTTTATATCCATTATCCATGCCTTTCTAAAAGACTTGGAGTAACTCAGATGCAAATCAAAGGGCAGGAATTATGGAAATTTTTATGGCTTGTGCTATTTAATGAATTTGAATGAGAAGTCACTTTTTTTCTCTAGACTTGAGAATGACAGTACATTTGGTTATGTATTTGAGGGAAAAGGCAGAATTATGTGTTTTGAATTGCTATCCTGGATTAATAAATGAGTGAATTTGTTTACTTTTGTATTTACTACTCTGCCACTGTTCAATCTTTTGCAGGGTTGGATGCATTGGGATCTTGTTTAGGAATTTTCAAAGAAGCCTAGTATTTCACTCTAGAGTAGTTTTGAGGACACATAGGCATTTGATTCCCATTAGTTCTCTGAAAATGCCTTCTTTCCTTTCCTCCTTTAATATTTAGTCACACAATACTGATTATAAAATGAGAGTATAGGTTGTATTTCCAGTATTATAGCTGCTTATCTCCTCTTGACATAAAAACAACCATCTATCATGTTGTTGTGTAATTAAAGCAGTTGATTTATGCATTCATTTTAAAGAAAGTGAACAACAAATCAGTATCTAAGAGAGTGAAAAATTATGATAATTCTGTTTTCAGCCACCTGACATGTTTTAGTAATTTCATTATTATAATTCTGTCGTTTGGCCATTGCTTCTGTCTGTCCTCTGTATTTTTGTGGCTTCCTTAATGAGTGAAGAGGATTTCCTTCTCCCTGGCCTCTTGAAAGTGTGGATATTTCCTTATTCATAATTTTTTTTACATATTTTCGGGGTGGTAGGGGGAAGACCTTTGCATCCCCCCATCAACATTGCCCAGCATGTGCCATAGTTTTCCAGCTCGGCTGTTCAGTTGCATTTGCCTGTCTGTAGTGCCAGTCTTGCATGACTTTAATTTGCAAACAATTTGCATCACCACGTGTGCAGTTTCTCTATCTCTGTATGGAAGCTAGACCTTTGAGGAGAAAAACCTTTTCTGGGAAAATAGAACAAGTGACATGCTAGAGAATTTATTTTTAAAAAGCAGTGGTTTGACAGCTTCTGTATTTGGTGTAGCTTTTTTTCTTTTTGTGTGTGGCCCATGATAGGGATATCTGGTAAGCTCACTGTGCAGCTGCACAAGGAGCAGGAGGAGGGTTTTGCTGGTCTTCTCATGTATAGCTTTTACTTGTAAAAATCTGAGCATGAATATTAGCTAAAATATACAAGAAACTTCAGGAGGAAAGCCAGAAAGTGTAGCTGTATAATTGGTCACATTTACATCCATGTGCCTGATACTTGTCCTGTGGTTAATGCCAAAGCTGCTTGATGCTGATGGCTTCAGAGGGAATAACAAGAAGTTGGTTTTTAGTAAGTAATTGAAAGTGTTAATAAAGGGGTACTCTGATTCTAAAAATCTATTTAAATTTCTGCTGAAAGTATAAACACTGACAAACTGAAGAGAGGATGGGATTCCTCTTTCGACCAATGAAGGTGTATCCAAAACCTCAGAGGAGCCATTTGCACTTAATTGCTTTTTCTGCAGCTGTGATAAATAGACAACATTTAAAGAAACAAGGAGGTATATTTTTTTGTCTTTCAAATGTATAAGGAGCAAAGTAGTTGCTCAAATCCTGTCATGAAGGTAAAAGCATAACTGTCTTACACAGAGCAGAGGGCTATAAAGGCTCCCCCCTAGTCTTTTCAAAGCTCAGACTGTTATTTCTATGAAACTGAGTTCCTTTTAGCTGTGCCCAAAATGTCCTCAGTTTGGATGAAAGATTCCTCTCTAGTTATGTCTCTGATAAATGTAGTTAAAATGTCCTGGGAGCCAAGGGTGGATGATGCTTTAGGTTCAACCACAGAGTCCCCAGGTAATTTAAAAACAAACAATACAAAATCAAGTGTAACAGTAGGAAGGAAATGAGATCTTCAGCTGGAATTAAGTTACAAAATCAACTAAGTAAGTAATATTAAAAGGGCATGACTTTAAAAGCTGATAAAGAGTATTGAGTGCATTCCGTGGGAGACTTGCAAACACCACTGATTTCTTACCTGAACATTTGCTTTGGTACCATATATGTCTCCTACATGAAATGTGATGTGTGGGTAGTTCATTTCAGTGGTAAACAGCGGCTCAGATTAGAACTCCAGTAGACTAGAAACCAATTTTTTCCCCCAAATGAAATAGACTTACCTCAAATGATAAGTTTATTCTAATGTAGGACAAAACCAGAATTTGTGGATTGTAAATGGGGTCAGAGTCCAGGGAGAATAATACTTACTGGTGCAACAATAACTGATAATATGACAATTACGGTATTCTGTTAGGCAGCAGTGTCCTCTGAGGAAACAAACAAAACTGCTTTTTTATGCAGCAGGAGTGAGGTGAGCCTTGAAAGGACAAAATCATTTGTTTTTGATTTCTCAGGAGAGTTTATTAAAACGAAAAAAATATAGTGCAAAGTATTTGTCAAGTGTGTTTTAATAGGTGACCGATAAAGGCGAGTTAAGTAGTACGCTCTTTGGTGTTTATTCCACATGAAGCTGCATCCTGTGCTCCCACAGCCACTCTGACAGTTGGCTTTATCTACAAGGTTGTTAAAACCTCCAGTGACAGATTCCACAACGTTCCTGACTCTTCTTACATTTCACTGAAGGTTCTTTTTCCTAGTGTTTAGTCTGAATCCCCCTTTAACACATTCACGATCATGGTATCTTGTACTTACAACTCTAAAAATAAGAATCAGAATAAAATAAGAATTGCTTTGCTCTGCTCTTGTGTGTGTTACCATGATCCTGCCCTCTCTCAGGTTTCTTTGCAGGTTGCTCAGTCTTTTCTTCTAGGTCATGCTTTTGACATCTCTTACATCCTGTGGCTCAAGTGGTTCTGCCTCATTAGTAAAACATGCTGTTTATCAGTAGAATGGAAGGATTTCTTCTGGTGTCTCCTATTTCCATGTATGTGATCTGACTTCATGGTAGCACAGCCATCTTTCAGATTCTGTACCAAGTTTCTGTGGAGTGTTGCCGAATTGGTTGCTACAAATCATCCATGGTGCAGACTGTTCCTGCCTACTTGTGATGCCTTGTGCTCGACCTTATTGAACTGGATCCTCTCTGGGGGCACCACACCTGTTTATAAATGTTACTGTCCATTCAAATCCTGCCCTCCTGTGCAGGTATGTTCCACAGTGAGGCAACCAAAACAGACCCCTACAGAAAATCATTTAATGCATTTCTGTAGTTGCAGAGAATCATTGGTAATTGCTCTAAAGAAATCTCCATTAATTCCAGAGAAATTTAATCTCTTTTTTTCTCATGTATTTATACAAAAGTGGTATGAGACTATCAAAATCTAGTGCTATTATGGGATATTTGCTACTAATGCTAGGAATACAAGAACAGAGGCATAAGGGAATTAGACTGATTTGTCAAGACTTGCTTTGGACAAACCCATGGTGGCTATTACTCATTCCTATATTTATTTCTAGGTAAATAAATAGTGTCCATTATTTGTTGTAGTTTTTTCCTCAGGAGTCTCAGTGTAGCTGACTGATCTAATTCCTTGGTTTCTGTCTTTGTAAAAGGCTAGTCGACTTTGGTCCCTTTCAGTCTTTCACTGTCATACAGATCTCCGCTCTCTCCCACGGGATCATTGAGCAAGGAGTGTTCAGCAGCTTTGTCATCAATCTGAGAGCATATTGTCATCACAGGATGACATTCATTCACCCTGCTGCCTTAATGAAATACATTGCTGTTCCTTCTGCAGGCTTTGTCATGCCTTTCCGAGAGTAATGAGTGCCACCATTAAACTGAAGGGGCTTTCAGAATGTTACCTAGTTTCTCCTCATTGGTTAGAATCAAATCTTAGAAATGCTGTAAAACATAACACTTCCATATTTGAGCATCAGAAGCAATATTTATGTTTGGACTAGGTGCAAGTGCTGACTTTATATCTCTGGAAATAATGAAAATTAAGGAACATTATTTTCAAAGACTGAGACAAGTCACTCTTATAGATCGACAGCTTTGTATGTTTTTATTGGTTGAAATCATCACCTGGTTAAGTGATGCATGATTCTTAGCCATAATTGAAGGAGAAAATACTTTCCCTGATTTTCTGGAACATAACACATCTGCATATGTTATAGAAAGAGCAAGAATTGTAGAGGGTGCTTCCTTTGCTGAACACCATAAAAAAGTGATGTATGTGCTATTTTGAGCTGACATTCTTTTCTTTGATTTTTTTCCAAGTAAAATGGTCTGGAGCAGTAGGGAGTGGGATTATAATGAAATTTTCCTTACTGAATAGTGAAGAAAAACAAAGAGAAGAGAAAGTTACGCATATAGATGTCTTGTAAACATTTCAAATTTGCTTTCTCACAGCTTTCTTTTGAGCCCTTGAGAAAGCCTCTGAGATCTACTAGAGGACATCCCTAAAATGTCTCCATCCAAGAGGTAAAAATTTATAGATGGATCAGGTAAAATTTTGTGGATAATTGAAGTTCCTTTTGTCAGACTACTACAGATTGATGTCAGACTAGGAAAAAGTTCAGTCTGAGCACAACTGACATATTTTTACAGGATCGGGGCAGTATATAGCATATAGACTGACTGAGCTACCATTTTTGTTTGTGGTGGGAGGTTTTGTGGTGTTTTTTTTTTTTCGTATGAGAAAAATCTGCTGTTAGATGCTCAAGTAATGCAGGTTAGAAGGGCAGTAACAGTTTGGAATGTAGAGCTCTGATTACTAACAAGTGGGTAATGAATGATGTTATGTCATGGTGAAAATGACAGTAATGGTAGTTAGGGAGTTATCTGAAGGGAATGTTTTATTGTATTGATCCAAGCCTGACAGACGCAGACTGGTTGCTCACAGAAAAATTAAATTCTCTTATAAAACGTTTCTCTGCCTTGGCACTTCATCAAAATCAGATTAGATGAAATGCAAAGCTTTGCAAAATGACTGAGCTGTGAGTGAAAGTGGTTTGAGAGCATAATGTTTGGGAATGATGGACAAATCCTGCAGAGGAACACTGTTCCTGACATACTTGCTCCAAGAACTCTAGCAGACAACAGCCAAAGCAGATTCTGCCAGAACCAGTTGTGTCTTCTTGCTGTCTGTTCTTAAAGGCTGAGCTTATGCTGCAGTTACTATCCCCATACTTGAGTGCTTTAGTACATAGAACATTCACATAGGAAGTAACAAACTTGTGTTTAATGCAGTCCTTGAGTTAATGCAGGATGTAGACTTTTTTTCTCGTGTGGTAACAGGTTAGAAGGTAGAGGTAGGGATCTCTGTGTCCCCAATAAAAGTCAAATTCAGTAACCAGTTAGGGTTATGTACCAGGTGAGCTCAGCCCTGGCTCACAGGCTGGTTTTGAGGGAAGAACTTTGTAAGCTTTTTTCATGAGGTTTCTGTCACTTGAATCGTAGGTACCCATGCAGCCTGCAGGATTCCAGCTGTTTGGGGGTACTGCTAAGCTGGAACAGTGCTGCACAGGGCTGAAACAAAACCTGAACGGTAGAAATGGGTGTTGCATACACTGGTGAATTACTTGTTGGTCTCATCTTGAATCCAGGACAGTATTTTACTTTGTAGTCTGTGTTATATTATCCACTTGGGCTCTTAGTCCTTCTCCTTCTTTTTGTATTGTCTTCCCTGCACACATACCATCCCCTTCCCCAGCACATATTCTGTTTAAGTTGCATTCTATATTTTGCCTTTGCATAATGCTACCTATATGCAGTTTCCCTCTGAAACTCGCTCCAGTCATTTGACATTTAAATTTCTTAGCGAGTCATTCTACATCAATTTTTGTTCAGTCTGTCTTCTTCCTCCTCCAAGCCTTTGTCATCTGTCATCCACACCTCATTTCTGTTGGTGCATTCTGAATGTATTGACTCATTTTTCTCACAGAGATATTTATTGCATTAGATTCAAACAAACATCGCAGTCCCACCCCCAGAGATACTGTTTCCTGTTTTCTTGTCTATCTCCTGTGCTGTCGGGTGTTTTTACGTAGGCTCTGAAGGCTCATCAGGAAGAGCTGGTGCGTATGTGTGTGAACTGACAGGTCACAGTGACTTAATGCATGCAGGAAGGAGAGCAAGGGATGGGTCATGAAAGAGGTCACTGCCGCCACCTAGTTTTGACCTGCCTGCTCTTGGATTCTTCCTTCCCATCCCTCCAGAATTCCAGGTTGTTGTCACATCCTGGCTTGAAATGCATCGAGTTGTTTGTGATATATAGGCCTGTCATCACTGACTCCTTTTCTCATCAAGGACTTGGGAGAGCACAGTCAGACCTTTGCCTTGCTTGATGGGGCTCATCAGGCTCTAATACCTTCCTTTGTATGTTACCTAGCTTTTGTTACAACGTGAGTCTGAGTTGTAAGTTCTTCATGCTTTGAGAGAGTGCCACAGCTGGTTACTTTGCAGTACCAACCTTATTACTGAGATGATCTATCTTGAAGTCTGCTTTCCTGTGATTTAGTCAAATTGGGCCTTTATAGGTGGTCATTATGGAAAAAACTTTGTAGGTAAGATTTTGATCCTCGTAACTGCTTTCATAACTAATAGTAAATTCTGCTGGCAGTGGAATAATGAAAGCTTTTGACTCCTTGAGGAAGAAAGTTTTCTTTTTTTCTGCATGAATTTAACCGTGGATCTAACTTAACATTGTAAGAACAAAAGATAATATGTTATAAAGTCTTACTTCCATCTAGATTTACATATGCAAGAACAATTACATTAATTTCAGCTGTAACTGTGTTGGTTAACACTGGAAGAAAGGTAATCCTCTTTGATTTGTAGGAGACAAGTACAAACTCTGCAGGACAATTTTATGTAGTTTATTTTAGCTAAATCACAGTGGGTTGCAAAAAAAAAGGGTGGATTTTATTGTATAAACTTACTAGCTTATGTTATCTGCACTCAAGAAATTCAGCAGTGGATTCACTGAGGTGGAAAAGAGTAACAGACCACATGGTCACGAGTACAGTGAAGTATCTTTCAGGGTAAAGAGAACTGGAGGCTAAGAGTTCCTAGTGCTGATTACCAGTTTATTTCTGGGCAGCCTGGGAAAGATGTCTCTGAGCAGTTCGTGCAGATGGTATGTCTCAAGTGCAGGGTTACTGTACCGAAGAGATACATTTAATTTGCACTGGGAACACAGCCCAGAAATGGGGAATGAGACCTAGAAGAATTGCTGTTATGGATTCAGACGGGTCTGGTTAGCAGTCCTTGGGTTGGTCTTACATGAGCCTGACACTGTCCAGTAAGTGCACTGAGTACAGACTGAATATATGCAAAGTAACTACTTCAGATTGTACTATAGTGAATATGGAACAGTGAGTTTAGGCATAGGCAGTTCAGGAAGGATTTGAGAACAAAGTGGCTCTTGCCAAGTGCTGGTTGAATAGGAGTGAAAAGCTTGAAGAAATCGGGTGTTTGAGGCATAGTTATGATTCAGTTTTAGTATATGATTTCTAATCAAGATTTGAAAAACCTTAAAAAAAGCTGAGAAGGCAGAGCCTTGTTTCTGTCTTCCAGATCTTTCTGTATGCTGCTGTATTGAGGAAATGCTAACTGAAAATACTGTGTTGAGAAAGAAAGCAATTCTGTTTACATAACAGCCATTTCACTGTCAGACCGTCTGCAGTATGTTGTCTCTATGTGTGTTTTAGTGATATTACAGGTTTAAATGAACTTTTGCATTGCTTAGAGCTGTAAAGGAGTGCCATGGCCATGCTTGGGGCGGTGGTGGCTGATACTCTCCAGTCTCTTCTGTGACCAAGCAAACCTGCTGAGTGCTCTGTGTGCAGAAACCTAGTGGTGCTCCAGCCCATACCTCGCTGTGCTCAGCTGTGCTGCTTTCCCTCTCTGCACTGCTCACGTACCCACAAACCATTGCAGGAAGGGACAAAGGGAAAGCATGAGGCACAAGCACTTGGACAGGATGGTGTCACTAAATTTGACATACGTTTTGAGTAATAACGTGCTGTTTTGGTTAGTTACTGAATTTCTGTACTGACAGGTATTACACAGACACTAGAGAGAAGTATCAAACCTTTCTTCATGCATTCAAATGAGTCAGCTAATAGTAAGTTAGTCTGTGCTTGAGCATCCTGAGAAAATACTGTGGCGTTTCTCCTCTTCTGCTATGTTAGTAGAAGTCAGTAGATCATCTCAGGATCTGAAGAGAGTATCTAGGATTACATTTAAGTTACTTACTAATTATTAGTTTGTGGATGAATAATGGATGTGCCAGGTCTCTAGGGAAGATTCCTGGGAAAGGTTACATTTTCACTTCAAGCCAGTGTTCTTAGAGCAGTACTCTGTATGTCAAGAGTCTGCATCTACACAGAGATCTCAATTCCATGGAACTAAAATTTGGTTGCAGACCAAAACTTTGGAGATGCTGATTGTGTTTGATTGCTAAATTAATAGATAAGATTAGAGAGGATAGGTGCAGGGACAATATAAGGAGTAATATCTCTTGATCCCCTCCCCGCATTTTATAGGTAGGTTATATTTTTTAAGCACAAGTAAAATGATAGCAAAGTGTCCTGCTACACTTGAGCTTATCCTCTCTGAACTCACTGGTAGGTGTGTGTTGGAGAAGTGGAGTGCATTTCATCACAGAATGGGTGGGTAGATTATGTACTGTGTATAGAGTTGAACCTGAAGGCTGGGAAAGCAGTTAGTGAGAACAGTAATTGAGAGCATGCCGAAGAGTTCTTGATCCTGGCTGCTTTCTTGACTTACTGAAAATGAAATGGGAAGGTTTTTGTTTGCTCTGGAAAATGATTCATCAGAATTGCAAAGAGCTAGCTGAGAAGCTGTTAAGGATCTTGCAAAGGTTAGAACAAATGAAGTTTAATTTAAAGAAGAGTGTGTACCTCTGCATGCTGTGTGAATCTTACCTAGTCTCTTTCTGCCACTATTTTCAGTAGTAAGGGTAGTCCAGAAATGCAGTGTGCTCCTTTTCCAAGTGTCTTTAATAGTTCAGGGGAGAAATGACGAATGCCTCTGACACAGTTGCAAAATTAAAATGGTTATCAGGGGAGGGAGGAAAGAAGACAGTTCTGAAAATAAAATACAGGCAGTAGTAACTTAAAATATGTGAGCAATATTAGAGTCCTCCATAGAAGATGCAGAAGAGAAATACTCTAAGGTAATTCAAAAGAACTTCAGTGCATTGCCTCTATCTTTTTTTCTTCTGCCTTTAGTAGCTCCTTTCTTCACTGCTCTTAGTAGTCTCACTAAAACATTTGTCAAAGTCATTGTCTTTCTAAGTAGAGGTAAACCTTAGCCCATGTCACAGGAGTCTTGCAAGTAGTGTTAGTAGGAAGGAGATTATTAAAGATGTTATGAGAGATAACACGTTCAAGTATTCCTTCAGGAAGCTGTCACCTTTCCACTGCAGGTTTCTGTAGGAACTAGTCCTCCCAGAGCAAGCAGAGCTGAGGGTACCAATCACCCACATGTCTGTGCAGTCTGTGGGTTGCTGCCAAGCAAGTCTGCCGTAGGTGCAGTTTTAGAGTGACCTGCAGGGTTCTTGTTCATACATCTGTTACTGCTAGTCCATCTGATTGATTTTCTGAGTTCTGCTCTAACAAATACTCTGAAACCCCAGGCAGAGAAGTTAGATCCTGGTGCATTCATCAATACTCTGAGACAGCTGTGATTGACCTGATCCTGTTCACATGTGAGAGACACAATCATGGAGTCATAGAATGGTTTCGGTTGGAAGGGACCTCTACAGGCCATCTAGTCCAATGCCCCTGCAATGAGCAGAGACATCTTCAGTTCGATCAGGTTGCTCAGAGCCCTGTCCAGCCTGGCCTTGAATGTTTCCAGGGATTGGTATCCATTGCCTCTCTGGGCAACCCATGCTGACGGTTCACCCCTTTTATGCAAAATTTCTTCCTAATATATAGCCTGAATCTACCCTCTTGCAGTCTAAAACTATCACCCCTTGCCCTGTTGCAGCAAGCCCTGTTGAAAAGTTT
This sequence comes from Margarornis squamiger, assembly GCA_035222235.1. Taxonomy (NCBI): domain Eukaryota; kingdom Metazoa; phylum Chordata; class Aves; order Passeriformes; family Furnariidae; genus Margarornis; species Margarornis squamiger. Next base: position 932,450 of record JAWWTY010000158.1, on the reverse strand, counting down.
TGTCTCTGTCTTTCTTGTAGGGCCCCATTAGGTACCAGAAGGCTTCACCAAGGTCTCCTGGGAGCCTTCTCCACTCCAGGCAGAACAATCTCAACTCTTTCAGCCTTTCCTCATAGGAGAGGTGCTCCATCCCTCAAGGATGCCTGACTAAGTATACATTTAGTCTGATCCATATAGGTTATTTTTTTTTTCCTTTATGGATATTGCATTTTGCATCTCTCCCTCTGAAAGTGAAGTATTCTGCCAAGAGCTTTTTTCCAGTCCTCTCTGATTCAGAGTTTGACAGATGTAGGAAATACATGTGCAAACATGACTGCATGCTCTCAAAAAGCTGCTAAGGGAGTGGAACTGAACCGGGTTTTGTGTAGTCATATACAAAAACATTCAGGCACACCTCACCCCATAAAAAGGAAAAAACCCAAACCAACCAAAAGTGACACAACAAAATACCCCTCTTCTGGTGGGTTCAGGTGATTTGAAGTTAGCCTTAATGTAAACAAGGTTTCAGGTTATTGCAGCACATTTGCTGTTCTGGTAGTTAAGTTAGAATGAGAGACTTAGGGAGCAAAATGAAAAGGGCTCTAGTCAGAGAATCTAGTTTGAATTAGAGCTTCCTTGGGGATTGTTAATGTGAGTTTGGTAGAGGCAGTGCTAGCGCTGGTGGGAATTGTTCTGTAAGATTTTCTGGCATGTACACGATTTCTTTAGTTAGAAAATGGGAGTTAAAAACTGGAGCATGTTCATTACCTAAATAATAAAATGCATAGTTGCCTTTTATCAAGATGTGCTTAATTGTAACACTTAATCCTTTTTTTTTTTTTTTTTGCAAAGAAGTAATGTTAATAAAATGTAAGTAGTTAAAACATAAAAATTTTAAGTTATACTTTTTACCATGCATATAACTTTGACTGTGTTTATACATACTATGAGAATGGTTTATGAACCTTCATATAAAGACTTTATACTCTGATATAATAATTTTGCTGCAATATTATTTTACATGCCATAAAAATGTCACAATGATTTATTTATTACTACCAGGCCCTCCTTTTTCTCTTTGGAATTACAGAATAATTCTGTTTGTTAGACACCCTCATGAGTGTCCTAGTACAACTTCCTACTGAGCCTAGCCACAGTTTCCTAGATGTGGTTTAAGAAGCTCCAAGGGAAGAGGAATACTCACTTCCCTTGACCTCCTGGCTATGATGCTGTTAATTTTGATCCCTCAGTTCCTTAAACATCTTTGCAGAGAATCACTTTGGCCCTGTACGTGGAAGCTCCTATCTTGCTCGGCATGATGAGGATCAGTGTAGTGTGCATTAGAAGAGTCATGGCCTTATAAGTAGGTTGTGTGTGCAGAATATACAGCGTGTCTCTTTGCTGTGGAACATGCATTGAGGTAGAATACAGTGCATAGACACTACAAATCCTATTCTATGAATAGAATGGAGTATCTGTTTATGGTTCAGGTGTTGTTAAAGGCAGCAACATAAAGCTGTTTTCTGTATTCCTTTGTACTTGAAGAAACTTTTTCCTGCAACCCTATACACTGCTTCCTTTTGTAACTTGCAGCAGTGGCAGAGCAAATGACTTATTTTTCTCTTGATTTCTCTTTAATTCTCTTTTATATGCTCTTAAAAACAGCCTTTCAAATATGTTATTAAGATAATTTTACTTTAGCCCGTTAGTCTTTGGCTGTGATAATATTTTATAATTTTCAGTAAAAATTAATAATTTTAAGAATAGATAAGGTCCTACTAAACTGAATGTTCTCTCATGGGTGTACATTTTTACTTCCCTCATTGGACTTTTTCTTTTCACCTTCCCAGTTATCTAGTTAAGTTAGCATTACCTGAACATCACCAAAAAGTTTCTGTAATACATACACAGAGATAGATATATAAAATTTCAGTTTGGTTTTGTACTCACTGTATTCCTTGAGATGTTCTGGCATTAAATCAGAATGAGATGATTTGATATTTTTTTGTTTGTTTAATGTTAGGTTCTGCAACTTGGCAACTCTTCCTGCCTATTTGTTTTTTCTAGAGATTTCTTTCAAAATACCAATTCCTGTGCCCAGGAAAACTTATATCATAGGATCATAGAGTGGTTTGGGCTGGGAGGCCTCTTAAACTGTAGTTCCAAGCCCCTGTCCTGTGCAGGGACACTCCTGTTCCTTGGTGAGTTAAACATACCTGAAGTACAAAACTTGCTCCTTTACTAGGACAGAGTTGTGTCTTGTAACAGAGGATTTACAGCCAGTAATTGTGTTGTAGCTGTAACAGTCTGGAGATAAAAACTTGCCCAGGTGTAGAAGGGCTAGTGCTTCCATTAGGCTTAGAGCCAGTCCTTCTGAACAGAAGCACATCTTTGTTCTCCAGGTCCATGACTTGTTCTAGTGAAATACATTAATGGCCCATGAGGAGTTCTATTGCCTATAGGATGCTTTTTCTTCTCTTTTGTCTTGTGATGAAAATCTAAAATAGGTGTTTTTTTCTAGTCCAAAGATGTTATTTTTTTGAAATGGAAACACACATCTTACTTAAAAAAAATTAAAAAATCTATTTTTTTCATCTGCCTGCTGTATGCACTCCTCTTATTTGTGAGACCAAGCTGGGGGACTACCAGTTTGCCATCATATGATTTAGGAAACTTTCCTTTCTGTTCCAGTTCAGTAGCCTCAGTTTGCTGTTAGTAGTGTTGCTGATGTGTTTAAGGGCTGGATGTACAACAGGGATCAGCAAAGTAGTTTAGATTTCCTGCAGAGCCTGGCCTTTTGCAAGTTTGTATGATACATTGGGTAGCACTGATGAAAACACATCTCTCTGCCCTCCCCAACCCTACCAAAGCATTATATTATGCTAATTGTCAAATACTGCACATCTTCGTGATTAGGGGTAGTGATATTGCATAAAAGCTACACATACAGTGTTCCTTTAATCTTTCATACTATATTCACCTTGTGGCACACAGTATTTTAACTTTCTGGCTGCAGGACATTTTCCTTAAGATTACAGTATTTCTCCATTGTGAATGGTTAGAAAATCCTTCATTTTTGTATCCAACCACTACACCAGATGTTAGCTTTATCCTGTCATTGAAGATAGCATGCAGTTGCAGATGCATTTCTGTCTGGGGAAAACCTGATTATTTCATCCGGGGTAATTTGAGTAGGATCATCTTAGTTCAAATGACTTTTTTATGGCTTGCATTTTTTTTGTAAAACTCAAAAAATTTAGCGTGATGACTTGTGTGTTTTTGCCATACCGGTAAAACTCAGACTTTAGTGTGAATTAGCATGTTATAAATATCTTGTATTCATATTTTAACGGCTTATATGTTCTTGGGAATTTAATTATGTGGATGGTGCTGTTGTAAGAAATTCAGAGAGGAATTAAAAGACAGTGACAGAATAAATCTTAGATGACAAGCATTTGGTGTTTTCAGGTTACATACTCTTCATCTGGGAAATAAGTTTGTTTAGTGGCCCCTAATTGCATTAAACAGTATTAATAAACAACAAACCAGGGATGAAGTGGAACATTTTTTCCATGTACTGCAAAGTCTGCCATTGAAAGAAGTCATTTTGTCAGGCTTAAAATTTTTCATCATTTGACTCTACAAAGATTTTAGGAAGGAGTTGTAGGAGAAATTAAAATGTGAAGAAGCAGTACGTTTTGAAGGTAAAATACGAGCAGATGCTCTGGATGACAGGAGGGCTGCATAAGGCAGTCTGCAGGTGTACAGAGCAGCGGGAGGTTTACACAAGTCAACATTCATCTTCATTCTGAAAAATTCAGCAATGCAGAGGGAAAGAACTGCACTAACATCATGTAACAGGGCAGTCGTAGTGCCACTGAGTTACAGTGTGCTGGGGAAGAATGGGCTGGAGCTGTGGGGTTTTCAGGGACCTAAATATTCAGAGGGATATAGACTTATCAACGATGGAAATAAGACCAATAAGTTAGCAATAGGGACCGTTATTTCTTGTAATCTGTCTGTGGAATGTACAGCATGTCAGTGGCTTTTTAATTAAAGCATTACACAAGTGGTTTTACTGGGGTCCTGTATTAGCTGCCTCAGCATAATTGAACAGCTGACCTCTAAACTGGTTACTTTAAGCCACAAGATCCTTTTCGTGTTTGTCTAAATTTGCTGGTGTGGAGTTGGACTTTGATGGTCCTTGTGTGTCCCTTCCAACTCGGGATGTTCTGTGATTCTTTGATACAGAAAACAAAGCAAACCAGTACAAATACATGACATACTTAGTTTGCAAATTATTTAACAATTTTTACAGTTGGATTGAAGTCCAGAGCTTTACTTCAGAAACACTTGTGAAAGAACAGGCCATGTAACTTCAAAGTTGGCTCCAGCTTTTGGGCACAAATACTTCCTTAGGGTACTGCATATCTCATGACTATGTTAATTCACCCTTAGGAGAGAAAAAGTGGATATTCATATGATTCAATAATCCAAGCCAAAAGGCCATATGGCTTTGGTTCTGCTGTTTTTTAGTGGATAAGTACCCTGGTGAGTTGAGTGAGACTTCTGTGTGCAGAGACTTAAAGCTTCAGTCTCCATGGCCATAATCCAATAAAGCTGTTTAAATGTGTAAGTAGATTCACAGGCGTGGAGTGGTGCGTAAGCAGGAATACACTGATGTGTTGGAAAATTGCTTTCAGAATGCAGTCAGCTCTCTAAAAGTTTACCACTTGTTTTTACCTTGACAAAATTGGAAAAGAAGTTTGTTTTTTCAAGTGTGTTTCCATAGAAATTAGCTTACATAAAATTAATTTAATTCTGTCAACAGTTCACCTTTGAGGAATGTTTTAGAAAAGGGGGGGGGGGAAAAAAGTGGAGGAGAAGGGAAGAGTTTTGACTGGGTAGAGTCGCTGTACTTTTTTTGGTATTTCATGCATCGAACAGCAAATATGCTCTTAGGTGGACATACGGATTATTTAGGTGACTTCATGATCTTTCTTGATACACCCACTTTGAAACAAAAGGGAGCAGAAAGAATGGAGATTGCAGTATTTAAATAAATAGAAATAATAAAATAATAGTAAGAAAGAGTTAATGCTAACAACAATGTTGACTATTCAAACATTGTTAGACTGTAAGATTAAAACAAGTCTAACTAATCCTTCTGATAGCAACATGTAATGGAAGTGAGGTTCACAACATAGCTTGAGATTCTAGACCTAATTCATTAAAATACAAGTTAAAGTCCATAAAAAAATTTTGAAATGTAATACTTTGAGCCTTCATTTTCAATAGTTTTTTTTTTTGGTTCTGTTTAAAGCATCTCAATTCTTTATGTAAAGATTAGCAATAGAAGAAAACAGAAGTTTTCTGGAAGTATTTCTATGGGGTAGGGCAGGAAAGAGTTTCTTGAAATGCATTGCAAAATGATATTTCTTCACCTATAATACTTCTGGCAACAAGTAGTAGTGCCACAGATGTTCTTGCTTCTCCTGGTTTGTGTGTGCCACGCTAAAACCATTTTCCTTACCTACTGATGTCCAGCAAGTGAAAAAGATGTAGAAAGTACTCTGGCTTTTATGTCCCCATGTACCTGTCACCTTGACATCTGAGCCCTGCTGCACAGTCTTTCCAGTGACCCTGCCTCTAGAGACCTGTCAAAATACTAGATTAAAGGACTTCTGCAGGATTAGTAAGGAGTTTAGTAGGAAAACACTGCTGTCAGGACACACGCACACACAGTGACAACTCCGAGAAAATTCTTTTTAGCTGTATTACATTATAATCTTTAGTTATAGAAAACAGGGAGATATTATGCTCTTCTGTATTTAGTCAAACACAACCCTGAGTTGACAGTTGGTTAGATGGAGAAAATAGATGTTTCAGCAGCTGTTAGATTTGCTGGACTTGCTTATAAAGTCAAAGGATATAAGGATATAAGATTGTAAGTGATAGAAATGCAGTGGTATTTTTTATTCTTAAGGACAATTAAAGTAGCCTTAGTTTGTAGCATGTAATGCTCGTATATTTTGTACTTGGTTTTTTGTGGTTTTTTTTTAAAGCTCATAGACTGTGACAAGTACCTCCTGTTGCTCTTTAGCACATTTGTGGAGGTTTATCACAGGATGCCACTTTGTTCTGAGCTGTAAAACTGCATTGGACAGGAGCTAAGTCATACAGTGTGGCTCTTGGAAAAGTGATTTAGTAACAATGGAACAGTACAGGTGTACATTTGTCTCTGGCTTCTGCACTGAATATCCTTACTACAAAAGCAGAAAATGCACCAAAGTAATCTCCAGTCTTAAAAATGGCATTTGATTATAACTTGGTCCTTTAGATGTTACTACAGTAATAAAAGTACACCAGTCTTTTACAATAAATATACAATTCATATATAATTATAAATCCAGCTAATTAAAATGAAAAACAGAAACCACCCTACAAACTTGGGTCTCAAAAATCTCATGGGTTTTATTTTTGTACTTGAAACTAATGCCATTAGTGGGTTTCTTCTCTTGTTTCTCCCTCCCCTGAAAGGGGCTCTGAAAAGCCTTTTGGGACAGTGTTCATTTTTGGGTTCCAAGTTAATTATGGAAAACTTAATTCTGGTGATTGGCAACAACTCCAGCTCTGAAACTGAAGATGGTCTGTGACAGAATGGCTTGCAAGGAGAGTAATCAGGGCAAGGTCTGTTCTAGAAATATGGCTGTTGCCCTCCAGTCAGGCCATGGTGGCTACAGCAGGCTTGCTTTTAGTATCATAACTGGCAGGGCCTCACGATACTGGGTATGCATTATGAACAACAGCTGCACCTTCACTGTTCCTTGCTTTTAAACATGTTTTACCATATCCCATTATGCTACTGCCTTCAGTAATTGTAACACTGTTGTAATGTAACACAGAGTTGCTCTGAATATAGTGTAGAGCACCTTGTGCCCTCTCTTGGCAGACAGTAAACTGAAGCTTCACTAACTAACCTTCCTTCTCTTTAAATTCGAGAGTTTTAAACTGCAGTAATAGACGGTGACATTTCTATAGAGGTTTGAAGAATTGCTGTACTATAAGTAGATAGCCAAACACATTTTGAAGCTCTGACAAGCAGTATATCTCCCTTACCTGTCTCAGCAGTTACATCTTCAAAGAACTCCAGCAGATTCTTTTTCACAGTCATCTTAGACTTCAGGGTCTGTAATTTCCTTGTGCATCCATCGAGTGCTTCTCTGCTGTGAATGAATTACATGGACTACTGTCAGGTGTGTTCTTTCCTGTTCTACTCTGGTTTGCAGCTGAATTTTTGCAGCTTAAAGAATCTGCCAGGGGTCTCAGTATGACCCAGTATGAAGTAGCCAATAGAACTTCGTGTTCAAGTCTGTTTAAAATGTTGCTGCCATAAAATGGAGATGAAGCTCTCTGGGAGAGAAAGGCAGAAAGCACAGCCCATGCTGGGCTCTGTGTGTGGCTTGAGTTCAGAGTACAGCAGGAGAGACAGTGTGATTACAGCAGTGTGGGTGTGGGCACCTGGAAAGAACAGAGCTGAGGTGGTGAGGATGCTTTCCTGAGGGACAGTAAGGAGGAGAACAGTAAACAATGCCCTGAGCTCAGGGTCAGTGTGGCTGTAGAGCTGTGACGTTCTCATGTCTCATACAGGAGCTCTCTGCTAACCCTAGCACAGCTCTGGGCTTTATTTGGACTCCTTTTTCCTTTTCCTCTTCTCTGTCTCTTTGAAGGTGTTCCATTTTGCCAAGTTGCTGTGTTGCACAGTGTTAAATTAGAGCTTTACCCAAGGGCTACTACTCTCTTGTCTTTTTCTGTGGTCACTTGATGGAAAAGGTGCCAAAATCCTGTTACCTATCAGTAGCAAATATAATGACCCAGTCAACAAGCAGAGCAGATTATTTGTTTAATCCAACCATTAATGGTTATGACTGTGGTAGTCTTTGCATTGGGCAATACCTCAAGGATTTCCAGCTTCAGGACCAAGTATATGAGTTTATGTAACTGAATCAGAAGCAGCAGGATCTGCAGTTCAGAGTACTGCTTCTGAGCGTCTGCTGTGTCAGCAGGTGTGATGTGGTGCCATTGCTGGCCAGGATGTGTCCTCTCCTCTTCTGTGGTAACAGCTCATATGAAAGCAGTGTGAGCCCTGACCTGCCTTCCTGTGTTTGCTCTGGTTTTCCTGTTCTTAATCAAAACATGAAAGCATGTGAAACATTTTGGAGACAACTTATGAAGGTGTGTTCAAAATGGACGAGCCCCAGAGACTTCGCAAGTCTTTTTTGTCACTCCTGCTTTTTTCTTTACTGCTCGTGGGTAGAAAAAAAAATACACTGCTGCTTCTCTCAGTTCTTTTCACTTGCAGTTATTTATAGTCTTTCTAATAGACGTTTACAATGTTTTATTTTGCTCTCCATTACAGTCCTGACTGAATTTCTATATCTAAATGGTAGCAGAGCTGCATTTTCCATCCTGCTGTGCTTCAGATTGCCCAAGAGGCAGTGGAACCACAAAGTCATGTCTAATGTGGCCAAAATGTGGCACAGGTAGGGGCTCATATAAGTGTCTGAAGCTATTTTTGAGGATATAATCTAGAGTAAAGATCTTTGGTAAACTGTATGCAGTGCATTTAATGACGAATAAAGTTTTATGAGAAGGAAGTAGGTTAACAGTTGTCAGTGTGAAAAATGTAGCAAATGCCTTATTTAAAATACACACTGTAATGAAAAATATTTGACCTCTTCTTGACCTGCTCTTCCTGCAGATCAGCCCTGAAAAAATACCTGAGCAGAAAGAGTGTTAACCATGTTTGTTTTAATGTATATAATGTAGTTGTGTTTTATTTACTACAAGCAGTGAAACTGAAAATATATATGAAGAAAATACAGGCAAACGTACATGGATATCTGTGTATTCTTACTTTGTAGTTGGGAAACTACGGCTTTAATGAGTCTAGGTTTGGAATACTTTGTTTCATTTAATTGCAGCATTGGAATGGGAGATAGTAAACTTGAAATAGTGTACAAATGTTTTAACTAAATTAAAATTATACTCGATAGAGATTTTTCAGTTTCCTTCCCCATACAGAGAAACTTTCAGGTTATGATCTTTCGAATGGAAAGTGTGAGGAAAGATTTCCTGGTCTCTACTTTGTGTTATTAAAACAAAATACCAAACACACAAGGATGTGACTCATTAGAACTCTCTATGGGGGGGGAAGCCTACCTACAGGCTATTACTGTTAGTTCTAGAAATAAATCCACTAATAACTAGATATTTTTTCTTTATTACCTACAATTTATCTCAAAGAGGGAAATTAACATGTCTTTGATAGAATTATTTAAACAAAAATAGTTCATTTTTCAAAATAGGTGGCTCTTCAAGGAAAAGAATTTCCTTTGGTCACTATTTTTAGCAAGGAAATAAAAATTGCAGTAGCAGTAGAATATATTTCTCCTTCAAAGTTTGCTGGTTCAAAACAGCAGTCCGTGGTTTGAGTTGCAATAACATTTTCCTTTTGGCATTCTGTTTTCTATGCTCAAAGGTTTCAAAATATTCATCCTTAAGGCTGCAATTTTTCGTGGATGACCTATTCTCAGAGGTGAACTTATTTTTGAATGCAGGAGAAAACACTGTCTAGTCTCTTTACTCAGAAAGTTCTGGGGAAGACATAAAACTTAATCTACTCTGGAAGATCGTTCAAAGTTACCTTTATGTTGGGTATGTCCTATACTCAGTAGAGAGTTGTGGTATGTGCTTTGGTCCTTTTAGGATTAAAATTTATTTTTGGAATGGCACACAATACATACCTTGGGATTCTCTATTACTCCTTCTGATATGATACGATTTTAAACAATCCCTGAGTTCTGAAGGAACCGTAACATCCACATTTGGATATAATTTTAAAGTAACTTCTAAAGAATTGTCTGCTCCAGTTTATCCTTCTGACTGACGTAGTACTGAAATTTTAATCACAGCAGCTTTTGCAGACAGGTGGATATTTCAAATGAATTCCCTCGAAGCAAAAGAAAAGGTCAGCATTTATCTATACAACCTGGAAACATGGAAACTGTTGTTAATGTTTGTTTGTTCTCTGAAACTACTGAATGAGCCAGCCAGGTACCTTTTTAACCACAAGTTGGTAGGTATTCCCACTGATTCTTAAGTTGTGTTCTTGACAGCTTTGCTGTCGTAGGCCAATATTTGCAAATACTGCAAAGCTAAGGAACAGAGGGCAGGAAGTGCAAAAGGAACAACAACTAGGAAAAACAACATTCCCCCACCCTGAACTGAAAGGTTGGGAAATGGTGATGAGGTAATGAACAAGAAAATTGTGGCAAAAGAGAAGCATTTGACAGATACTTAAGAGACTACTGCATTTTCCAGGAGTTTAATGTTGCTCTTGGGCTATGCATTAAATATTTTCTCATTTGACACTGGTAACTACCCGTGTAAAGACAGCCAGATCTGGCTTTCCACGGAGGCAGTGAGTTCCAGGTATGTGATGTGCGTTTGAAAATGGGACTTTAGAACCTTTGTAGGAAGTTCCTTGGGGAGAAAAGACTAGGCATATTCTAAAAGCAGGTTGGGTTTTGTTGGTTCTGTTCTACAGATTTTTTTTTTTATATCATCTCTCAATGCCAATCTAGAAAAATGTTTTTCTTCACTTGCTTTCTGCGTTCTCTCTGCAGGTGTCTTCATCCTGCCCTTGGTAAACTTGCTGAACAGTTCAAGTTGCCCAGGTCTTGATGTGGGATTATGCATTTTTGGTTCTAGTCCTTGTGTCACACAGACAGATCTGGTCACACTTTTGTTCTCACCAGGGGGTTGGGTTACATGCCTAATGGTTGTTAGAAGTATGTCCCACTGACTTAAGGCCAAGGCATAATTGGCTGACTGCACTTGAGAAAAAAGCCTTTTGAGAACATGAGCAGCAGCAAGAGTTGATAAAGTTGCTGCAAAACCACTGTGTATTTGTATGTTCAGGCAGCTACTGCTGAAAATTCCCATCCAGCTGTGTTCCAGGAAGGTGGTTAAGGGGAAGGGGGGGATTTCTTTTTCAAGTGTATTTTCCAAAGCAGTGCTGAGTGACATCTGTGTGAAGGAAACTGTGTCAGAAGGGGTTTGTCTGTCCATGGTGCTAATGATAATGCTTTGCTGCACAAGTTTGCAATAAGATTATTTTCCATCCTTGGGGACCAGTTCTGCAACCCCTTCTTGTGCTTGAGCAGCAGTGCTGTATAGTGACATAGACACATCATGTATCTGGTCAGCATTACCTACTTTTGATGTGCTGGCCTACTTGCAATTGCTATAAAATTGTGGCAAGAAATCTGGGTGTTTCAATTAGATGCAAATTAAAAGAGCCTGCAGGCTATAAAATCAAAAGCTTTGATTTTACATGGTTCTTTAGTTTCTGGCTTGTAAGTGAAATCAGCAGAAAGCTTATTAGATGCAACAAAATGCAGTGAGTTTTGACTGATGGTGAGATTTGTGAACTGAATTTCTATTTTCGATATAAAGGGTTGTTTCCTTCTGTAGAATAAAATCAAAGCATTGAACAACCATTTCTGCTTTAGGTAAAGAACACCGTTCAAGTCTTGAGCACAGTGTGGCACTGAAAAGATGGTATTCTACAAGTCTGTTGCCATGTAGCTTTGCCAAGTTGGAACCAGCAATGTGGAGAAGCACTAAGTTGAGATAGAAATTCCCCCCCCCCCCCGACCTGCTACTTCTTCAGTTACCTCAGTATTTCCTGCTGTCCAAGACAGCAGATATCATTGCAATTCTTTTTAATACTCCATCATGCACGGTGCTGATGACTCTTGCCTAATTTTGACCTGCTGCTTGAGTATCTGTTAATGCTTCACACCTTTTTAATACCACTGGGGAGGGGAAGAGATCGCTGAGCAGTTGTGCCATTGTCCATCTGCCAGAATTTTAAAGCAGCCAGTTCTAAATCTGCAGGGAAAGATCAAATAGGAACTTTTTCTTGTCGCTGTTGCTTCTGCCTTATGCTGCTTTAGGCCTTTCAGAGGTTGCGTTTTTCTCACGGGAGTGGTGTGGAGACAAAATGAATGCTCGCATACAAATGGAAGTGAATTACTGAATAATCTTTGTGCAGCAGATTGTGCGCTGTCTATCTAGAGTCACTTTGTGTCTGAAAATAGGTAACAATAGACAACATAGAGCAGGCAAACTGCTGCTGATTCAATTTCATCACTCCAAATTAAATAATAAACAGTCAAGCAACAGTAGTGCAACTCTGCTCTGTACTTACCTAGTACTTTGCATCAACAAAATCAGACATAAGGGCTCTTTCAGGTATTGCAACCCAAAGCTTTTGGCACAGCACAGGAAATGTAAGAAATAATCCAGAGGTGTTACCTACCGGTGTGTTTGAAACATGTGCCTAAATGATTCCTTTACTTGGTCAGTTTTATTGAGGTAAAACTGAATGTGTTTTGTAACTTCTCTGTTCATAATAATTTATGATTCCTTGTCCAAATGGTCATTGTCTCTTATCACACACATGAAGCTGCTCTTGTTCTCCATGGATAGTTTCCTCAAACAGTAGCCAGAAACGAATACATGTGAAATTCACGGTGGTTTTGGTTAGTAGCCCTCCAGGACCGTGATAAATGAGTACTGCTGGCACAAAGTTTAGAGCTGCTGTTTGTGTGTGACCTTGAGACATCCAGGTCTTGTGCTTCCCTGCAGCAATTGTAGCTTTCTGGGTCTGCGTTTGAGGCAGAGGTATTTCAGCCATCCCAGTAACTACATTAGGTGTCTGTCTAATGTCTCACTGCTCTAAGGATTGGCACAGGGCTTTGCTCCGGCTCTGCTGTGTTCTCTGCAGCAAATGGGCTTCTCCTTGAAGCCTCGAATCTCTTGTTTTGTCTGATAGTAGAAGACATGAGGGCAGGAGACTGTTTTCTCTGCGTAAAACAGATGGGGGAGTCGAGGTAGTAATACTTGCACTTTTGCAATTAACCTATTTTGATTAGGATAGCAGTTTAGACCTTGAATCAGAGCAGCATTTCTTTTAGTAACATTTGATCTATTTGTAAATCTGCATAAATTCTCTGCACTGTTTTTGCAGTGTTTTGCATTGTTTTCCCAGGGACAGGTCCTCACCTAATGATCACAGTCTTTGACTCACAGAATGGTTTGGGTTGGAAGGCACCTTTTGCTTTTAAAATAGACATATTCACATTTAATCTTTTTAAGAACTGCTTTTAGTGCTTCTGGTAGTCATGTGATAATGAAAAATGAAGGGAATGGCATGCAGCTTGTACTGGCAAGAATTCAGTAATCAGTGAAAAAAGAGCTCAGTACGATGGCAGATGATATAGTTACATTATAATCTACAAAGGGAAAAGATTACAAACATGAGGACCTGTGGCCTTCTCTGAAAAACCTATTTACTGTTGAATGTGCATTATTTAATGTGCTTGAAAAATACAAAAATAGGGCAGCCCTATAACTATGGGACTAACACAGGATCTGTTGCTCTTAGAGAAGGATCTGTTTGTTGGGGTTTGAATCAAAGTGGATTTAACAGGGAGTTGCCATGTTCCTGTTTGTACTGAGCTAGATCATCATGGACAGCATTTCAGAAGCTTGTGAAGAGTGGGAACAAAACCCCTTCTTTCCAAAAAGTTCTCAGAAAGTGAGAGCCATTCAGTCAATATGTGATGTGCAGTGAGTATAAATATTTCAGGGCTTCAGATGAAATCCAGTGTGAAAAAATCGGAGGATTGAACTACAGATTATCTGGTTCTATGTGAATAGAAGTCTGACTGTTCCTGTGTGCCATGGAATGTGGCTGTCTTCCATTTGTTAGGAGAAATTATTTTGGCTCTCACGGTTTTTAATTTTTTAATGAATAAATTTTATCAAGATGAAACTGCTTTAGTATTGCTGCAGTATTACAGAATTCAGTAGATTTCCATTCATCCTGGAGTGCCAGAGAAGACATAAGATTTTAACATTACACAGGTCCCTGGTGCATGAGAGGTGTTCGTTTCCCTTCTAGCTCACAACCTCTTGAAAACTGAGTGCCAGAGTGATGTGCTTTACATAACTCTTCTAGTACAGCCTCAGTAAATCTTACTTTTTTCTGATTTGCTGTGATAATTTTCACGTGATTGGCTGTAGCAGCCATTAGGGAGCTAAGGTTACAGGATTTGGGAACAAAAAGCTAGTGACACAACATTATACCAGGTTGTTTTCAAAACAACCTAAACTAAACAACAAACTAAAAATAAAAAGTGTGATGAGCAGTGATGTTCTGACTGTTAACTTTGACCTGAACATTCAAGTGAGATCGAAACATTGTAAGAGTATCATGCTAAAGTTTTGTTCTAACTTTATTAGGTAACCTAGCATTTGTAGTGTTTAAGTGTATTTATAGATCGCTTTTTGGGTCACATATTTTTGCAGTTTTAGAAGTATTTTCAATATCATAGATGATTTTTTGAATCAAATGGAAACACATTTAAATTCTTGTGAATAATCTCTCAGGGTTTTCCTTGGCTTTATGAAATAAGCTCTTTTTAATGTATTGCTATATACATTTCCAATTTCTGGTTAGATTAGTATGACTATAAAAGCTACTACACATTGGTAGAATGTTTTTGTCTTTTTGTATGCATAACTTATTCAGAAAAAGTGGTGTATCTGTGCCTTTCCTAGGGTTTTTTAACATAAATACACTTTGAATGTATTTTTGTGAATACATAAAGATTTGCATCTTAAATGTCTAATTATTTTTCCACTTGGACTAGAGCACTGAGTATTTACACAGCTGTTTATGCAGGGATCCTCCCCACATGTTCTGTGTTTGGGGTGGCATCGTGACCCTGGGCAGGGTTAGGTGGGCACAGGGTGTTGAACCTGCTGCCTACCTTGGTGCTGGTTGGGGAGATGGGCAGGGGAAGGTGTGTAAACCTTTCCTTCTTCCTAGGAAAGTCTAAACAGGATAGAAATGGGACATGGTTCACCTCCCCTGTAGCCCCCATTCCTTTGGTAATCTTGGTGCAGTAACTAGGATGTAGCAAAGGATACCCTTGGCAACCACAGGGCAACGAAGCTCAGTTACCCTTCACGTGTGCTTGCTAAGGAACCCCGAGAGGTTCCCACTCAGGACTGGCACTGCAGGCATTGTCCTTTGTCCCTGCAGGTGAGTCTCCCCACCTCATACTCAAAAAGACAGTTACTCTCCGCTTTTTACCTCGGAGTTGCTGAATGGTCCAGTGAAGTACAGGAGGGGAAAGTAAGGCTGCAGGAGAAGTAGTTCACTGTGCTGTGGGGAAACTGTTGGGTGTGATAGAGCTGACTTTCACATCTGTGGGTGAATGGGTCCCCATGGAAAATTCCAGCACGTCTGAGTTAACTTGTTTGTAAATTGTGGAGTTTAAGTCTGTACTCCTTCTTAAAGCTTGCAGCTACTTACTAATGAGTGGACCTGTGACACACTGCCGGGGGGGGTTTGTGACAGTACCGCAGGAAGAATGCCCTTATGCAGTGGTTACTACCTGTCACTCACTGCTGGGTTTCAGCAATACCTGCTTGTCTGTATATTCAGTAAGACGTATTTTAACATGACTAGTTTTTTAATGTTCAAAAATTGCTTCACTTTCCAGTTTGTCAAAGGACATGCACTGATGAAATAGGCTTTTTTGGCTACCTGACTGAACATAAATTTTGATCACATTCACCCCGTTTTCAAGCAAGCTGACGTTTAGTAAACTAACCAGTAGATATATTTCCCATGAAGTACTGAAAATTTTTTAAAGCAATGTCAAAAACTTTCCATCTGTTTTCCTAATTCTTGATAATTTTTAGCAGTCATGATGGAATATAACGTTTATGTTCTGCTGCTGTTACATACTGTTTTTATCTTGAGCTGTATTACCGAAGTAAGGCCTAGTGTGGGATTTAAAATTGTCATTATTGTAAGGGTTGGACTGAAGTTGCATCTGCTTTAACTGATCTACTGCAGTCATTCTCCATTTTCTAGAGGTTCTTTTGATTTTATAATATTTGTAGGAATAATCTTTTTAATTGAAATGTTAGTCTCAATAGTGCTGCAGATACTGCTTTTTGTTTAAACGGACACATTTCACATTAGGTAGAATAAAATAATCATGACCTTTTTCTTTTCTTCTGTAAAATGTCTTTGTGACCAACAAGTACTTTTCTTTATAAATTACTTAAAACACTTAAAGTGTGTTTTTTATTAAAGTCAGTGCTAAAGATCTGATGGGGCCAGGATGCCAGCACAAATAGTTTAAATGTGTTTCTTTAAAGCTGTTCCTCATCTCTGTGTGGAGGTGTTAAGGAAATTAAAGCAATAATTATTAATTATTAGAAAACCCAGGGAAATTAAAAAAATAAGGAAATAGGACTGCAAAATGACTGACAGACTGATGGGCAGTGACTGTTGATTATGAAATGTACGGAGATATGTCCAGGTGGCTTGTTCTTTCTAAGCTTGAGAGTGGTATCAGAGTTTTCACAATTACAAAAGTAACTTCATTGAAGCTTTAATTTTAGGGTTTTCAGTTCTCCATCTGGAGGTCACTAAGGAGAGGGAATACAAACACAAATCTAGGTGAAATTGGTTTTTAATGTTTCAGTCAGTCTCTGCCTTTTCAGAAGAGTTCTGTCCTACTTTCTGGTATCTGCGTCTTGTGTGTTGGAGTAAGGACTACTGGAGGGGGTTTATGTGAACTCTGGTTTCTGTGTGGAGGGCAGGGCTGGGATAGTGGAGAGTTGTGTGTTCATTGAGGCTGGAGTTGATGTTTGCATCTACACAACTGCCTCGCCATAGTTCTAAGTGCTGCACTGGAGCAGTGTACAAACTCGAACACTTGTAATACGTCTGATGTCTCAGCGTGGTCAGACACTCATGATGTTTCATATGGGAGCTCATTATTGTATCTGTTGTGCTGGGCTGGAAATAATACACTGAGAAGACAGTCTTAAAATGAATAGATAGAGGCTATGTCATGGGAATATGAGGCTGGAGGGTTGACTCCCAAGCTGTGAAAAGCTATTTGAGAATCACTTAGGTTCAGGACTGTGAGATGTTCAAATAAAAAGAAAGGTTTTCACATTTAGCATAGGAGTCACAAAATCGGTTGCTATACTAGTCAGATCTTAGTGCAAAAAGTATGATAATTTGTTAATTAAGTAATATACCCACAGTTTCCCAGAAACAAAAATGAGGAGTCATTCACTGTAAACATGGAATTAAAAACAAAATATATTAAATGTTTTGAGTCTTAACCCTCTATTCTTCCACATCAGGTTTTGAAAAAGCAAGTGTTTTTATATTTTCATGCTGAGTTATTCGAATACATAGGGACGAAATAACATAAGTGATTTACCTCCCCTCTTTGTCTGCTTTCAATCTGTTGCAGCAATGTAAGATGTGAGACAGGTGGCTTTATGTGGACTGATAAGGATTTTTGGATGGGTGTGAAATTGGGGAGCAGGAAGATACTTGAAAAATGTTCTTTTTGAGTACTATAAAGTGTCATGCATTCTGAGTAGGGATATGCAAAGAGTTGTTTTGAATAGAGATGGTGTGGACTAAGTGAAGTTTTTTGTAAAACAGTGCATCATTGTGTAGTTTTCTTGTGTACTGAACCATGAATGGAAAGAGCTCATCCCGAGCCTTTGTGGGAGGGATGCTCTTCTGTTCTTAGCCAGGAGTACTTCCTGCTGGACTTAGCCGTGGCCTCTGTCTGGCCTGGAAGGACAGATCTGAGATCCATTGCTTTTCCAAGGTGGGCCCTGGCCAGCACTGCCAGTTACCAACAAGCTCGTTCTTGAAGGCTCATTGGTTTCATTAAAGCAGTTCCTGAGCCTGCAACCCTGTTGAAAGACACTGTTTTCAAGTGAGTAATTGTGATAGGTCTCACAATCACCAAGTGCAAAACTGCCCTTAGTGTGACCTAAGCATGCTGACAGAGAAGAAATTTCAGCGTGATTACTGGTTTGGCATAGTTAAAAAAGACCCAGGGTGGTCTAAACCAATAATAACAGGTGACTGTAAACATTATGTGTTAGATGCTTGCAGGGAGAGAATAACAAATCTGTGAAACCTGCATTGCCCTTAGAACAGATTAATGTGATGTCTGTAATTTGCCTGCTTGCTCACAAGACCAGTAAAGCAAGCAAAGAAAGGGCTCTTAGATGAGGAAATTGGAGAGGAGGGAGATGGCAGAGGCACATCATTTTAATCAGGGGGGTTGAAAAGGTACCACTTGATGGCATGCCTGCTGAATTCTATGCCATCTTTAACATTTAACAATATAATTTCCCTGCTTGTGTTTAACCATGTCTCTGCTACTTTTCAGTTTGTATAGCACTGATTGCAGCACTCTTGTGATGTATGAAGATCCTCTGGGTTAGTGGTTTGCCAGGATGTGTGTGTGCCTGGTTCATGGAACTGTTGTGAGCAATGTTTTTGGGGAGACTTTTCAGTTAAAAGTTTTGAGATGTGTTCAAGAGTCTGTGAGAAGCGTTTAGGCCTGATAGAATGTTTGGAGCTAAGCTTGAGAATTGTTGTAATAATACAGAGTCCAGAATATGACTAATAGCTTTTGAACAGATTATGTGAAAGGTTGGAAGATATGTCATTAAATTACTGCTGTTAATAATGAAATGAATATTACTATGACTCATTATTTTTCAAAGGTTCTATAAAAATAATTCTCAGCAAGCCGTGCTGTATGTATGTTTGGTACAATTTCTGGCATTCACGTATCAGGAACATGAAGTGTATGGAATGTTTCTGGCATGTAGTGTTGAAATAAGAGATTTAACTACAACTGAATAAAGGGATGTGGTCAGCACACCCCCCCGAATGAGTTCTGATTCAAGCTACCACGTCTGTGTACAATTGTACAGAGATGATCAGGAAGCCTAAAGATGTCCAGCTGCATCAGCATAACTTCACACAAGGCTAATAAAATTGGATTTCCTCTCACTGTGCTGTACTGATCTTTGTAAGACAGCCCAAAATACCAATCCTCTGTACGTGGAAGGGTTATTCTGGGACAGTGGAATTATACTGTGGCATTGGCATGGCACAGCACTGTACTAAGAGTACTAGTGAAGTTTCCTCTGGATTGAGAGTGTTGCCTCTCTGTGTGTCTGTGCTGTGGAGTTGTCATACCCTGGGTCAGTGCTGGTACAGCATCTCTCTGCATGCTTCGCTGCCCAGGATTGGTGTTCAGGCTTTTAAGTAACACTTTTCAGGTGCAATCAGAATCATTTTGGGTGCTCTCTGGAATCGTTTCAGATCTGCATGATAAACAGATCCGAGATGCAAACACTACTGAAATGAGGATACTTAAAACCTGGAACCAAAACACAAGCATTACAATCCATGTTAGATTGTTCTGCAGTTTAGGAGCTTGCTCAGACACAGAGAATAAAAAGAACATATGTGTAGTAAGTGGTTGTTTTTAATGGCTTCTGTTTAGGTGATTGTACATCACATGCAGCTTATTCATGTGGCTAGTTATGATTGCTGTGTGTTTTGTAGCATTTAATTTGGTGACTCAGCAAGTTGCTCCTTGAGCAAAACTCCCGTGCCCAGGTGTGTTTAGCCACAAGGCCAGTAGAGCAGAAACAAAGACCCTGTGTGCTTTTGGCTTGTTATGACAACATGCCTGATATTTTTACATTAGTCTGTGTAAGACAGTTATTTAGTCATGGCCAGAGAAACTGAGATCCCATTTACTGACCTATAACAAAAACCTCTTCATGCCTTTGTAAAGCTCTTCTGCTAGTCAGACACTATTGGTTGTGAAATCTCTTTGCTTAGTCTGGTGGAGAGTGCTGATGCTTGTTACCTGTTTGACAATGTGTGTTCATAGAAGCAGGTGTGAAAGGAGTGCAGTCTCACCAGTATCTGTGCATCCCAAACCAGAGTTACACGTAAGAGAGGAGTTCCAACAGTTGGTTTCTTTCTTTAGAGTATCCCTGTGGGTGCTGGGACCTCTCAGTACAATCTGTCCTGGTATTTCACTATCCTTACTGTCAAAATGTTTCCCTTTTTATTTGTTTTCCTTGCTGTCATTTATATATGTTTGTTTTTTCTCATCCACTGTCCACAGTGATCACAGAGAACAGTTGATTCTTTTTTTCATATATTTAAAAATGATCCATAATTTCTGTAACTTTTCTTTTTGCAACCTCAGTTTCCTTAGTGATCTCTCTAAATTTGAGTGGGTTTTTTGAGGACTCATGTATATGCCTCCCCTCTGGTTTTGAGAAAAGGTTTGAGTGGAGTTGGCAGGGGGACAGGCGGAGCAGAGATCATAATGCCCACAACTATCACGTCACCTCAGCTCTGGATTTATCGTTGTTAAAGGTGATGAAAGGAAACCAGATGTTTCTACAGGCTGTTCTGTTCCTTCACTTCTCTTCAATATTGTCTGTTTCAGGCAGCATTGGAGGGGGATTTACAGCAGGGCAGTGTGTTTCTCTTGCACTAGGCTTGTGAATTCCCTGTTGTGGTTCTTTTTGTGGGACTGCAATACAGCCAGCAGCTTATTTTTTCCAATTTCAGTACAGACATTTGTGTATGTTGAAATGTGTGCTTTTTAAATTGCTGTTAGGTTTGTGTGTGCTTCTGCTAGTTATTGAGATTCAGTTTTAATCTTGCTCTTTGTGATATTTTTCTCTTTCAGCTTTCTCTGTTTTTCATAACCTTAGCTGAGGATATTTAGTTACTTTCCAGATGCAGGAAAAAATTCTGACGAGCCTTATTTAGTGTGTATTTCCATTTGATTTGATAGCCGTCCTTCATTATGTGTTCTGGGATGTTTG
This sequence comes from Margarornis squamiger, assembly GCA_035222235.1. Classification (NCBI taxonomy): domain Eukaryota; kingdom Metazoa; phylum Chordata; class Aves; order Passeriformes; family Furnariidae; genus Margarornis; species Margarornis squamiger. The sequence goes on along the minus strand of JAWWTY010000158.1, from coordinate 911,621 downwards.
CCCTGCTGGTGTTTCTGTCCTTATGCTACACTTTCATTTAGAGCATGGTTTTTGAACCTGCTTTCTGAACCTCATTTGTCATGGGGTTAAAAGCCATGCTAGAGAAATGGAATATGTTTGTGTCATCTGCTTCTTTTGATAGCACATCCATTGGATTTTTTTATCCCCCTGAGAAATACAGTTAACTTTCTGTTCCATTATTCATCCTCGTTTTCATCTTTTTAAGGAATATCCTCACTTTTGAGGATGCATTTTTCCCACTAATTCTCCCGTTATCTCATCAATACTCTAGCAAGGTCTCAGTTGAATCACTTACGGCTCTCAGGCTTCATCAGGGTATGATGGCATGAAACTAAACAGGTGTAGGCAATTTGAAAGATGCCAGGTTATCTTAAGCATTCTTTAATGTGTTCTTTTCCAATATTAATCTGAAACCTTAATATTCTTTCCTGATTTTAGTTAAGGATTGCAACTGATTTTTCAAGTCATGTCTGAAGGAAGAAGACCCTCAAAACCAAAACAGTGAAATTCTTGTCTTTCACAATACAATCTGACTAGAGATTTCCCTCCACTGCTCCCACAATTACTTTGGCTTCCTCCTAGTGCATCAACCTTTCCAGAACCTCTTCTTGTCGTGTTTGGTGTCCCTGGGTAGTTCAAGTTCATTTTACATTTTGCCAATATTGATTTTTATGCTTTATGTGTTTGTGTTATTCTTTTAAATTCGATTGTGTTAATCTGACCTAGTTTCTGTTTTGATTAGGCTGCCTGCCTCCTCCTGAGAAGGTAAGGCAATATTTGAGGATTAATCTGTTTGGTCTCTTTCTCTCCATTTCCCAGTGTGACTGTTCGGCATAGGTCACTCTCTTCATCCAAGTCATCTTTCTTCAAATCTGTCCTTTTCCTTTTGCTAAAGGAGAAAAGTAACCAAAGATGTACCATGACAGGGTAAAATGTATGAGTCCAGTGGCATCCTGAGTGCCTGGGGTGGTGTAACCTAGATGCAGAAAGGACAACAGCCTGTAACCCACAGGCTTCTCACTCTAAAGGTGGCAGCTGCTGGAGAATCAGGCTCCAGGTTGCAGCACACTCAGCTCTTGGTCTGACTGATGATGTGCATCCACCAGAGAGTTACTGGATGGAGAGCTCCATCAAATAATGCCTTGTTGGCTAGTGAGTGGTGCAGCCCTGGTGTCTCTGTTCTAGCTCTGCTGCTCACCAAGCAACTTCTGATTGTCCATGTAAATCCCAACCATTGTGCAGCAACAGCAGCACACAAGGATGGTATATCTTTGTATAACCAAGTGTTGGTGTCTCCTGCATGCAGTAACCTTTTTCTTTGAACTTAGCCTTATTATAATGGTACTCTGGGCTTACTTGTTTGTTCATTCATATGTGTTTTTGCTTGGCACTGAAGCTGCTGCAACAAATCAAGCGTTTTTGCTGCCTGTCCTGAGCAAATACTTTTGATAATGAAACTGAGGAAGTGGAACTGTTCAGAAATTTTCTGGCTTAAAATGAAGTCAAAATCAGTTTCTGGATGTAACCATGGGAGGTTACCCATGAAAGTACTTCTGAGTATGGTGAGGGCTTTTTTTGCCTTTCAAGATTTAAATACTATGAGTAGTTCATTGCAACATGACTGTGCATAAAGCTTCTTAATGAAGCAGAAGCATAATGTAATTTAGTTGCTGTAGTATATCCATTTGACCTTTATTGTGATGGTAAACTGCAAATGCAAAAGTATAATATTCTTGAAAGCATATGCATGTGATTTAGAGATGATTGCAGCTGGCATAGAGAAGTGGTTCTGTATAGGTATTACTCTAATTACTCTTACCCTTCTTCAAGTGAAAGTTTCACCAAAGAACTGCAAGCAAAGAAGTCTGAAAAAGGTTTGCAGCATTTGAGTGGAGCATTGAGTCCTACAGAAGTTTACCTGTTTGTGCTAGTATATAGAACCATAGTCCTGAATGAAAAAAGGTCTGTAAGAACTGGAGATCCAGCATACTCAGGTGGAAAGGGGAAAAATATGGGTGTTTAATTCTGAGTATTTCTGCATACCTTATATATAAGGCTGCTTTGATCTGTTTGCTATATTAACTACACCATGTGGTGAGCATATGGCTCTTTGCTTTCTCAACCTACCATCATGGATTGTCCACTTTTGAAAAGCTGGATGCCTTCTATTCATTTCAGAGTGAATTGTCTGTTTTTCATTAGCTGGACAACAGAAGGATGGTAAACTCATTACATGTTGTTTTTCTAATGAGCTGTCTTGCCTTGTGGTTTGGGTGAGCTATCAAATTAAAGTCTTACATTACTTTTAAAAACTAAACCTCTTCTAAAATAAAAGAATCTGGCAAATTCTGAAAAATCCATCAAAGTGATGGAATGATTTTTTGTATTCATTACTGATTAGAAAGGCTTGATTAGAGTATTTGATGAACTGTATGGCCCAAAGATTTGATACTATTGTGTGAGGTCTTCGTTTGAAGTCCAGAGGTTCAAATCTGATTTTTTTCCTGATTATTAGTGATATGTAACAGCTGTTCTCTGTCCTACTGACAGTCATCTCTGTCTGTTTATTAGGCTACCAATGTTCATATCATAATTATGTTAAATTAAATGCAAAGTATGTCTCTAGTCCCATGGAGGCTGCTGATGTCACTCATGTTTTTAGACAGATTTATATAGTCCTTTGCTGGATTAGAACCTGAGTAAGAGAATGACCTCAGTAGTAAGTAGGCACAAAGTCTCTCATGAATCAGGTTGCTTTGTTATCTTAAAGAAGGTATTTCTAAAAAATGCTCCTTCCAGAAAAAAGAATGAGTTTTAATGGCTTTGGAACCATTTTTCCCAGTGTTAATGGATAGAGAGGTAGATAGTCTCTGGGAAAATTGTGTACTTCTCCCTGAAGAGAAACTGCAGAATAAATTGTTATATAACCTAACAGTAGAGTTTGGGTCAATTCTTTGAAAATAAATTATTGCTCATTTGAAGGTCATGCTGTGGCTGGTATTGTTTCCAGCTCGATGATTAAAAGCTTAGTCATTCTCTTCAGTTTCTTCTGGATTGGTGCCCTGTGTGTAGGAACTGAGTCTGAGCTTGACAAGGACCAACAGGCTGGTACATTGGTCTGTGTATTGATAAGGAGCCTTTATAAAGAGCAAGACAGTAGTACCATTCATCTTTTGCTTTTTTTTCTCTTTAGGAAGCAAGCTACTACAGTTTTGAAGCAATTTTTCTTTGTGTGCCAGAATTAGCTAAAACTTATTTTACTGATTTATCCCTTGAAGTCGTTTCTTTGTTTTGTTTTTTCCTGTTTAATAGCAGGAAAGAATGTTGAGAAGTGAAAGGTTAGGGAAACATGGACCTGGGCAGGCACTGTTTGTGTCTGGGTTCCAGATGCACAGAAGGGTTCTGTGTGGTTCCCTCACTCCTCTTCTCATGAGGGGAGAAATGTGGTCCGTTGTTGTAGGGCACAGCTCTCACTGGTTCTCCAGCATTATCTCTGTTAGCTTCATCCATGTCCCACATGGAGCAAGCTGGAGCTTAGTGAACTTCCATTCCACATGATTTTTGATTGAGGGACAGCAGAAAGGTGTAGCTTAGGTAGAATATAAGGCTGCTTGAAGCTGCACCTTTACAAGGCTTTCCAAAAGCTTCTGAGGAGTCCCTGCAGGTTGTACTGAAGAACTGAGTCGTAATGTTTGCCAGGTTTTGAACACTGTGGTACTTTGAGGTACCAGCTCTTGGGGGAAGAGGAGGAAATCTGCCATCTGTGTTGGAGGAGCTAAGCAGCCTCATTTGGAAGTAATCATGATGGCCCTGTGATTCCAGAGGGGAGTAAGGAGTGTTGCAGTTCTCCAAGCTGACAGCAGGCCTGATGCTAACCTCTCTTGCACGACCAGTTGGACTCAGAATTTTCACTTTTATCGTTACTCAGACGGTGTGCAAAGCACCATGCTCCTGCAGCAGTACTGCCCAGGCAGCAGCCAGTGAGGGAAGAGGTGCCTAGGCACTTTAATTGGACAGATGGTTGCTTCCCTTATCTATTGCTAGTTGGCTACGTACTTTCCTCATGCTGGTTGCTTTTTCTCTGGCATCTGTAGCCATTCATACCACTGTTTTTGCAATTCACTAAAATTGCAAGTGTAACCAGGTCAGATGAAATGTGTATTTTGGTTTTGGTAATTATTGTGTAATTACTGTAAATGGTCATGAAGGATCAGGAATTTTCCTTGCAGTGTAGCTCCCATTGATTGCGCCGTTCAAATGCTATAGAAAGAGTTTTGTTATGATAGAAAAATCTTGTTCTTATAGAGATTTTAAATTGCTTTCTTCTTGATTATCTGAGGAGCCTGTAATTTCAAAATTCTTTTCCAGGGGAACTATTATAATGTCGTTGGATTTTTGGCAGTTTCCTATTCTTGCTGTGGCATTAACAGGCTGAATCAGCAGTGGATGTGAACACATTTCAGTGACTTTCACAAACCTGAGTTTTCAGGGCTAGCAGTTTAATAGAGTGCTCAAAAGAATTTCAGATGTTTTGCATTTGGGGCATTTTTTTATGCTGAAGTGATTGATGAGACTAATTTTAAATCTAGAAGTTGTCATTCTGTGACGGCTTAACAAGGACAAATTATTTTTGTCTAAGTTAGAAGAAGAGTGTCTAAAAAGCAGGAAAAATAGTTAATAACAGACATGCCGCAGCTGCTGTGTGGGTGTTGTAAGTTGAGTAAGTATACAGAATGCAGGTATATATGCTTGTTAAACAGCTCTCTGGGGTGGGTTGGTTTTTGGGGGGCGTTGGGTTTGTTTTTTGGTGGTTTTTTTTTTTTTGGTTGTTGTTGCTGTTAGTGTATAAGAACCACTTTAACAGAAGAATAATTTCCATGCTGCAGTTTCTTAGTACAGTTTCCGGTTTGGTCACAAATCTGTAGAGAAGAACATTAAAATTACATTGAAGTCTTGGGCAATTTTGAAACTGATTTCTTGCCTTCAGAGGATGGTTCCTAAAAAAACCCCAAACAATCAACCCGCCCCAAGCCCAAAACAATAGAAAAACCTCAAACTAACCAGAAAAACCCCAACATAGAAAGAACCCCCAAACCCGGGAAATACATGGCTTCTTAGAACGAGATAGGAGTAGGTTTTTCCTGATACTTGATTAGTGTGAAAAATAGCTGAAGGGAAGGACTATTTAGCTTTGGAAGGATCTGGTTGCTGAGTTGCTGTGGGGCTCCACATGTAGAGTCTGTATCACAAGCTGTGGGGTGAGCTCCCAGTCCAGCTGACCCCTTTGGAGCCTCCAGACACTCTGGGGGCTTGCAGTGGTCCAGATGGCTGCTGTGTGTTTGGGACCACTGTTCTATTGTTCTCCAGTAAGTGCCTCCTGGGCCAGGTGCTGTTCTTTCCATTTCTGTAATGGTTCAAAGGAATGAGATTTCTTTTTTTTTATTATTATTACTGGTACTGACATCCTGAGAATGTCATGTACATTTAGGAAGCCTGCCAAGGATTGCTGCAGTCCCATAGAATTGCAAACATTTCCTGCCACCTCCTATTCCATTCCTTTTCCCCCTTGGCCTGACTGTGCTTAAGAGAACATGTGAGCAGAAGGACACGTGGCTTTAGCCACACATGTTCCTTTCCTCCTTCCCATGGAGTTGCTCTTCTCTGTAGATGGTGGGGCAATGACACTAACTTTTAAACTGCACCTCACATTCATGCTGAAAGAAATTTATCTTAGAAATGGTGGAACTTTTTCCCTCGGTGAAAAGAACCTCTTCAATATTGTGCAAAATTTGACTATCATAATGAAATCCAAAAGATTTGTTCCCATTCAGGTGGCAGTTCTGCTTTTTAGTTTTGAAGATCAGGTCTCTGAAGGATTACACTTTTTAGAAATTCTGTTCACTTTTCAGAAATGATGTTCTAATAATAATCTAAAAAGTAAATTGATTAGATAGTCATTGAGCGTGATTTATCATTTTAACAGTGAGGTATTGTCTTATGAAAAGAGTTTTAATGCTGCATTAATATATCACAAGAATGATCTAGAAGAAAGGAAAGAAGAAAGGAAAGATTTCAGAAATATAATATTTTCCTGTTAAATATTAACTTTCCAAGACAAAAGAACTCTACTGCACTTTTTATATAAATGGAATTCACAGTCCTTCAATTATATGATGATATGTCTCAGCAACCTGGGAAATTACACCACTCCTCCAGAATTATAAATGAAAAGCAGTATGGATGCTTGTAAATCTTGGAATTTGTGAATGTGCTGCAAGCAAAAGACTGATACTGTAATGAGATGAAAGTAATAAAATTTAAATTAATTGGGCAATACTTAGCTAGTCAGTGGAAGAAATGCCTAAGTCAACTCTTAAAAAAACAGATACAGAAAAACAAGAGTGTCTGTTGATGTTTATGCTATGGTATTTTATTCACATTTTTTTCCAAAGACAGTGGAAAACTATAGGTTCATTTTTAACATGGGATTCATCTCAGAGGGACAACTGCTAGTGAGAAGTACACGGTGGCACAAGGTCCTGGTGCTGAACTGTCCAGCTCTTGCTGGGCACATGAAGCTAAGTCTCTGCATCAAAGGTTAAAGAAGTATTTCAAGCCTACATGTGTCAAGTTGGCTTCAGCTTGATAAATGATTTGGACATAGGAAATTGTGTTGCATAGGCTGATTGGCTTGGCTTCGGCTTAGTAACGAGGCCTTAAGAGATGAAATCTAAAACATGGGTTATGTCTCTGGGAGTAGTTTCAGTGATGGGTGCTAACCTCTGTTCCCAGGGGAACGCGTGTTATTTTCTTCTTTTACGCACAGGGGAGAGAAAAGGAGTCTGGTGCAGAGGAAGGCAAGGGACAGAGGCTGAGGTTTCTGTGTGCTGTGACGCCTGAGGTGTTGGAATGCATTTCCCCCCTCTGTCAGGAGGGACTGCTGTGCTAACCTGTCAAATCAGGTGCCCTGAGAAGATCTCAGGCCCCACTAGACATCTGATCCCAAGGCCTGATGGCCCTGGGTACTGGTATGCTCTATCTGCTGTTACTTCTGCTGGTTGCCTTTAGGTAGTGCCCCACCTTTTCCCTTCAGTTAGTGTTCCTGCTCTCTTATTTCTCATCCGTATTTTCTTCCTCATTCACTTACCTACATGTATTTTTTCCCCTCATTTTTGCTTTCTCTAATGTGATTGGGATACAGAGTCTGACATACAGTCTCTCTTATTCTTGAGAGCATGTGGAGAATATGTGAGGACTGGAGGAAATTGCTTATTTATATGTTGTGTGCTGAAAATGAACAAACGTGGTGTGATAGGAAGCCACGTCAGTGTAGTCTTAGGTGGATGCAAATAGAAAAAAATAGGAGAGTCTACAGGCAGCAAACCATCAGACTAACATGGCAATTACAGGTAATTGCTTTAATTCTGCAGAGTTTTGCTTTTATTCTGTGCTAAATAGCCAAGCTTTGCACTCAGTGACTAACTGGAAGAATAGTATGTGCTTGCTTCAATATGATGTCTTATAATTGGTAGGGAGGAATAACTTACTTGCTTAAAGAATAGTTTTTAAAACCAATTTAGAGAAAATTGCTTTTACCCACTGAGTTTGTAACATAGAGTTCAAGTTAAAAAGTATTTTCAGTGTGACAAAACAAATGGGGAAGATCTGGAGGTACTGTTTTTGCTCCTCCACCTCATGCACCCTGGCACTTACACGTGATGGGGCTCCTTTCTCAGAGCAGTCTCCCAGGACCATGGATCCTGAGTTTTCTCTCTGCTGTAGTGTTCTCTACGTGGTATTTATTGTTGCAACTTTACATGATAGTAAGAGAAGCAAGTTTTAAGTCAGTTCTTTAAAGAAATGCAAATACTGTGTTTTCTGAAGCAAATACTGCTCAGACTGTATTAACATGGGGAAGAATGCTTTCCTTAGTCTTTGGGTTGAAGGTGCCTGAACCCATCGTTTCTGTAAACAAACACAGCATCAAATAAAAAGAAATAAAGCCCCCCTCAGGTATCTGATGGAAGAAGTTTTAGACCAACCCATTCATTTGTCAAAATTGTGAACAGCTGAAAGCAGGATTTTTATAATGGAAAATGCCACACAAGTCAATGCAAAACAAGCCAATTTATTTTTCAGACTTTGTATCTCACCTGCAATTTGTGGTTTATTTTTTCTTTATGTAGTTTCTCCAGACTTAACTGGAATTTGAATTTCTACATGGAGAGGAGGTAGCAGAGAGATCTATTAAAATACTTGTTCCTCTCAGTCTGTCAGATTTTTAGAAGGTGGGTAGTTAGCCTTTTACCATGAGAGATTTTGCATATGCTTACTAGTAGAAGCTCCTTATAATTTGTGTGACACCACGGGTATAGAAATGAGTGTATTCTAGTAAAACTTATTTTCCTGAGGGGTTTATAAGAAAAATAGTAAGTTGCTTCAATGCAAGAATTTGATACTACAGAGATAAACTGTATTGAAACAGAACCTTTGAACTCAAAAACTGCTCAAGCAGTTTAATTAGCTAAATCTGTCTGTGTTATAATTCATCAGTGTTCTTCCTCGTTGATACTGTAATTAAAAATAAAAAAAATAAAGATAACCTAACCCAACTAATTGTGGTCCATTAAAGGACCGTTTGGTTAAAAATGCCAGTGTTTCACAGTGTCAGTAGGTTCCTCATCAAGTGTTCCCTCATGAACTCTAAACTGTGACTGCTTTCCACTGCTTTTTTCTTGTATTAATGAGAATCATTAATTATGCTGAACCTGGAGAGTCCCAACAGTTTACCGGCAGCCATGGACTTCCAAACAGGCTTCCTTTTCTTTTGTGGTGGTCTGTGTCTGGTACAGGAGAGGGCTCAATTTGGACCACTGTGAAGGGCTTTCGTGTGACTGAGCCTCTGATGTAGCATTCAGCTTAGAAAAATGGCAGTTTTGCACCAGAATTTTTCTGCAACAAAAAGCGCAAGGAAATGGCTCAGGTCAGTGTACTTCACTTGTATGTTTTCATGGGACTTGAACACCTTATTCCTTACTTCTTTAGAGTTCAAGAAAACAGCATTTACCACCTTCACTGCTATATAAAAAACTGCACTGTGGGGTTAGCTGCCACTTGGTATGAGATCAGGAAGGCATCGTCTGCTACTGAGTCATTTCAACTGTAAAAGTTGAGTCATTTCAACCATAAAAGTTGGAAGCTGACATATAAATTAAAAAGGGAGTTGGAAGTACTGTTAGCAGACAGTAAGTGGTCTCTTAAGGTAATAGACGTACCGGGCAGTGTGCTTCCACACTGCTCTCAGTATTGAATGAGCTCTTTGTAATACCTTCCTTTTGCTTCCGTGCAGTTTGAAATTACTTGTGTTAATAAAGATGCTGTTACAGATTGGTTTTGTTAAACAAATGCGAGTGTTAAAGCACCTGTTGTCAGAAAACAATCAGAAGTTTTTCCTCATTTTCATTATTGAAAACACAGGCTGATTAGAGGTACTTCCTCATTAGTGAAGAATTCAGACCTGGTTCATACTTTAAAAATCCATTTCTTAGTGTTCACAAATAAACAGTCACATATCTCTTGAGTGGGTTGACTTTGGGACACAACACTTGGAACTTTTTCTGTAGAATGAATGGCATTCTGCAGTTTTTAGACATTGGTTGCAGTGTGTGTGTATATATATATATATAGTTACTATGTAACATCACATAAGGTGTGACGTGGGGTCTGTCAGTACTGTTGGTAGGGATGCATCCTGAGAAAAACCCAGCTGTGTAAACCTTTGCACAAGATTTGCTTCTTGTGGATTTGTGCAGCATAGGCCTATTGTGTAGTATAAATAGTCTTACCAGAGGCCTGTCCTTTGCTCATCTTCACAAGGCATGTGCTATGTAAAATATAACGCGCTAATCATTATCTTGTTACGCTCTTTATTTTATTAAACTCCTCTGGTGGTTATGCTTTTTGAACTTAGTTTAACAGACTTGGATGGTGTTGTGCATTGATGTGCCATCAGGGAAGATGAATAAAATTCCTAATCTAAAGAGAATCTGTGTAAGGGTAGTTTCTAATTTTGATAGGAATGTTAAAAGGAAGAAATCAAGTTCTGTATTTGCAGCATTTCTTGACAGATACTGATGCTGTAAATTATACAGTTGTTCTTCCTCTGTATGGATTTTGTAGTACTCACAGCGATTTATAGGTCCAGAGTGCAGCTGCTGGAAGTCATTTATTCTCAGTTCTGTATTAAATCTATCACATATAAATGCATTAACATTCAGTACAGAGCTCAAGGGCTTATGGCAGTTTCTTTCTTGCTCCGAGTTGCTATCCTGGAAGTATTTGCAGCGTATGCAGAAAACAGAATTAAAAAACTTAAATTGATATACAAAGGGGAAAAAAACCAAAAGAGAAGATTGTCCATAATAAATACTTGAAACCAACTTATTTTACAGTTTAAGCTGAACAGCAAAAACAAAACCTGCTGCTAACATCTCTGAAATTGGTAATGCTAATAAGCTTGTTTTGATGGATTAGCACTTCAGTACCATTTGCTTGAGTGCCACTCTTTTTGCATGTCAATCGGACGTGTCTTCAAGTTACAGAAATTTAATATTCCCTGCAGTGTTTGAATTGTGTGCATCTTAAGAGGATGTGTGAGGCTGTCATTGATTTACTTGATTTGGCTTGTTTTAGTTTTGGATTTTTTTAAATTAGAAAAAAGGCAACTAGATTCTTTTAAATATTGGGGAAATATTTATGATTAGTGTTAAAGAGAGTTAAACTCTGTCTGGAGTTTGATGGAAGAATAGAGGCCCAGGGCCATGAATATTTATTGAGTATATAACCTGTGAGAAAATAATGGCTGGAACAGGCTGCCTGATATGAGTCCTGTACCTGTTTATTGTTGATGATTTTCCATCTTTCATACTGAGGTATTAAATCGAGGATTATTGAACTGTGCTTTGTTCAGGATGAGCAGAAACTTGTACCTAGAGGCACTTGAGCGGATTTGTTGGAGAAAGAGATCCTGAACTCTTGTGGCAGATGGAATGTTTTGACATGATTGCTTGTATCAAAAGAAGACTAAAACAGAACAGGCCAACGTGAAACATCTATTTGTCTGTTGTCTGTTAAACTGTGTAGCAGTGACAGTGCTCATGGACCGTGTATAACATGATCTTCCAGCACTAATAGTTTTACTTAAGTGATTTCTGAGTATCTGAATACCATGAAGGCAGAGGATGAAACAAGTTTTCAATCTAATAAATAGCTCCAAATCCTTCTAATTTAAAACCTCAAAAAAGAAGCAAGTAAAAAATAGTTACATATGGTATTAGGAGACCATAATAAAATTGTGGAAGTAAATAATTGCGGATAAATGTCATTCTGCCACATTTTTCAATGAGTCAGCTTCCACTGAAAAAAAAATCCAGGCCCAAACGTTTTCTGAAAGCTTTAGCAGCTGTTGTTTGTGTATTGCACTCTGTAGGAATGGTGGTCTTTAAATTTTCCCTACCTTTGAAGTAAGTACAGAATTGAGTTTGGCTCACTGTATTTTACTTTGGGCTTTATTTGTATAAATGTTTACAGAATAGTTTTAACCTGTTGTTTCTCACAAGTGCCGGTGTTCAGGTGTCTTTACTCCTATGAAAGAAGTTAGGTCCTGCTTTGGTGTATCTTTTGAATTGCCTGCTTTGTCTGCAAGCTCTGCACTGTTTGCCTTGTATTTCTTAGGTGTATTTGCAGAAATTCTTGTCTATTGAAAACTGATAGGTTGCTCTAATATGAAGCTTTACATTAAATTGTAAATTATCTCGACTGCTGGAAATACTTGTCATTCTCTGAACTCTTTTCTCTTAGGATGGATGTAAACCAGCAGATTATTTAGCTTAAAGTGTGAAATGGAATTTTAAACAGCACAGGTCAAGCTATGACTGGCAGATAAAACAGGCCTTTGAAACAAATGGTTACACCTACCACCTCTTCAGCTTTTGGAAAGAGATCTATCTCCAAATCGTAATAAAAGCTAAGCACTGAAAACCAAGCAGGTTTAGGTAGGAAAAGAAAATTATGCTATGAAAACAGTGGACTTCTGAACATTTTCAATGGTATTTGACAGCAGCATAAAAAGCAAGTATTCCTTAGGTGTAGAAATGTTAAGAAAGAAAAAGTGCTGCTTTACTCCTTAAATTCCATGAGAGGGACTGTAGGCTGCAGCTGCCCTCTTTTGAGTGCCCCCACCCTGGCTGTCCTGGTTTCCAGTGCCGGGGATTGAGTGAGGTTGGTATACTGCCGACTGCTTCCCATCCGTTACTTCTTCATCTTAATCTTCCTTACACTTTTCACTCACACTCTGGTGTTGTGTCCCCTGTTTCCTGTTGTTCTCTCTTTGAATTCATCTGTATTTCTGCTGCATTTCCTCCCTCTCTTTTTCCTTGCTTCCTCTCCCTCACAGCTTTGTTAGCCATTCTCGTGGACATAAGGCCTTCTGGGTTCCTAACTTCTGAGCCCTCTCCGTGATGAATGGTTCCTGCTCTAGTTCTAGGCAAGCTCATTGATGAAAAATATGACTGTAACTGTACTGGGATAAAACTTTGTGAGCTAATATATTAATTTTTAGAGGGAAAAAATTGCTTTGCTACCTTTCCAAATCAACTACTTCATCTAGGAGACTGAAAGTTAACAGCAGGGCTTGGAGGGCAGGGACCAAATCCTGAAATAGCAGATATGGAAGTGACAGGAAAGAAGTTGCTCTGTCATTGGTAACTGGGCTAGAAGTTGCCGAAGTGTGAGACAGAGAATACTGGGGAGTAGTTGCAATCTGATGCAACAAAGTCATCAAAAGAAAGTGTATTTTCCCTATGTGAACAGCAGATTCCTGGAAAGCATTAGTAAATTAAAAGAGCAGATGTTTATTTCCCCCTTTTTTCTTCTTCTTAATGAAGTAGTGCAAACAACACTTAACTGTGGCTGTAGTTTTTTCCCATTCAAAGTCTTCCTGTCCATTCACCATGTAGAGCTGGAAGAATCCACAGCTGAGAATTTGTGAGTCTCCATTCCTTTTCCATTCTTCTCCGGGACAATCAGGTGTAACGAAGACATAGAGGTATGTCCTTCTGGGACAGCCACCTGGGGATGTGTCACCACATTGGGCCTTGTAGATGGGCCATGGCTGGAGACGGGGTTATCTGTGATCTCAGCTGGTCTCATAAGACATGTCTCACTTAGTATGGAAAAACACGTGTGGGCAGTGGACATAGTCTACCAGTCTCAAAGGAAGTTGGAATAAGAGGGAAGTGGTTAACCATAAAAAATAATAAAATGGCCTAAAGTTCAGTGAAGTAGCTTGGGTGAACTGCAGGTGTTTGTAGAGATTAACTTCTTTCTTCAAAGAACTAGTTAAATGATTCTGATAATCCACATATGCAAAAGTTTGGTAGAGAAATTACTCAATTTTAGGTATTTTTGGTCGATTTATGAAGAAGATCAGTCTGAGATTATTACCTGTTTCTTCTTTTCATGTGAAACATTTTGAGGAGTTCGTTCTTTTTCATGATGGAAAGGAGCAATGGCTCTACAGCTTCTTTTGGGGCCTCCCAAGGCACAGAGCTGAACAAGAAAGTAGTCATAGATCAAAGCTTTTGTTTTGTTTTAAATTTTAAACATGTTACTGAACAAAAGTGAGACTCTTCACGGGTGAATTGACCAGTGCCGTGACTCTGAATCTCTACACAGTATTGTGTGAGACAGCATATTCTGTGTTTACTTAAAAACATTAATTTCTTGAACCTTTTTGACTGTTTCCAGACAGGTTTTCAGATGCCATGTTACTGACTGCTATTACTGGCTTTGTGCTACAGGCTCATCAGTTTTGGATTTCTTATGAACCCTGGTTAGACAGTGCTGTTTCAGAGGGAAAAAGTACTTGTGAAGGACTTTGGGGTTTGATTGTTCGCGCATGATGCAGTAAAGTAAGAAGTGGTTAATCATAGAAGGTGGCTAGACTGAAGTATTGTGGTGGCTTGCCATTGTATCTCGAGTTTTGTGGCTTCCTTGCAGCACAGGAGAGAGGGGGCAGTCTGCTGTCCTGTAATCTAACTGTAGGAAAGATAGATTCACTGCTTAGAACAAGAGCCTATGTTTAAAAGTAATTAACGCTTTTTGCTGATCAAGTCCAGTGCACAGGAAAAATTGCAGATGCCTTACTGAGCTTGGAGGTGCAGTAGTATTTATTTGGATTTAAACACCCTGGGCAGTGAAGTCATTCTTGCATAGTGGTGATTCATTTATATGTTGGTTTATTAAAAATGTAAAAATACGTCATGTGTTAATATACTCAAGAAAACTCAGTTTTCTGATTCAGATGGTCAGCTGGTTAAACCATTGTCTGCCTCTGTTTAAGGCTCCATCTCTCATTTGTTTTGGGGTTTTTTTGTTTGTTTTGGGTTTTTGGGCTTTTTTTCTGTACGCCTGAGATTTCCAAGTTAGCCTGAGGAAGGAAGATGCAGTCCTATGTCCAGTGTATATCTTGGAGTAAATGAGGTTTTAAAAACATAGGACTGGTTCATTTAATATCGAATGCTCTTTTCTTCAGCCATAAACTTCCAAACTTTATGCAGTGAGAAGCACTGTGATGCTTTTGTAAATAATGCATATAGAGCCTGATGCAATGCAAAGGAAAATAATTAGATTTCAACTTGCTGTAGGGTAGGCTGTGAGAAGTTTTGTATTCATTTTGTTGTTCATTCTTCATTGTGCCTCTTCTCATCATTTGAAGTGGTGCCACAGGCTCTGATGTGCTATTTTCCCTTCTTTATTTTCCCCCTGAATTTAACTATCTCCTTCACCCAAGCCATTTTGCAAGTATCTACCAGTGTTTTTCCAAAGGGATAAGGTGCAGAAGGAGAATGGGAGAATGTCTAAAATGAAATAGGGTGGGACAGGAGGCTCCTCATGATCCCGCTGTTGACTGTGTGGTTGTCCCAAAGTCCATGACTTTGAGCTTTCCAAATAACAGCTCCCAAGCTTGATTCCTAGGAGCAGCTAAATTTGCCTTGGTAGCTCTGTCAGGCTCTGTGTCCCTTGTTGGTGTCCCTTGTTGTCTGGGCTGGCAGGGGGCAGTAGGGGTTTGAGAAGATAGGGTAGAAAAGGGAACAGGAGCATGGTGAGATCCCCAAGTGCTTTAAGTGTGTACAGAGTGGGGAGGGAGAAGAAACAGGCTGTGGTGCTTCAGAGATGGCTTCTCTCAAGCACAGTTTTTGTTTCCACGTGTTCCGTGCTTCCCATTTCCCAGGAGGGCAGGGTTCCTATCCCTGACCTGCTGCTCCTTTCTGTAGTGTTCTCAGGACACAGGCTGGTGAGGCAGGGAAGAACACACAGGAATTTCCTTAGCTGCAACAATCACACAATGCCTTGCTTCACTGTGTCAGCACCTCTGTCCTTCTCCATTGGTTATGAAAAGAGCCATGTCTGGGAGGAAAGACAGCTGATTCCAGGGCAGTTTTCTCAGAGGAAAACTGCTTAAAAACAGTCAAGACATGGACAGTTCATGGTGCTGGTTGTAAGACACAATAAAAACCGTGGTTGTTTTACACAGATTTTGTTCATTTCTCATGAGATAAAGATGATTCAATTGTAAGTACTGTTACAGTCCATTTTCACAATCTTTGATGAATTTAACTTGATGTTTCCTTAAACCGAGGAGAGATAGGAAAAAAAATTGTTTATACGTTACATGTCAGTTTTGAAGTGCCTTTGGAAATAAACAACATGTTCTTTTGCTGACAGGATTTGAAATCTAGCAATCAACGAGATGAAATTGCTGCAGCACGTGCATCCCTGAAGGAAAATTCCTCTTTCCTCCATTCAATATGTTCGGCTTGTTTGGAACATTCAGATATTGCATCCCTTACAGCCAGCAAGGATTCAATTTGCAATGAAATACAGAATGCTCTCAATGCAATTTCTAACGCTTCCCAAGGAGTTGGAAGTAAAATGGAGCAGCCTCCATCTCGTGCAGCTACCCTTGGAAGTGCACTTGATGAGCTTGAGGTATGTAAACCTGTGAGACTGCAATGTTTTTGGAAAAAGGGCTTGGGTTTTTTTTAGAACTGTGGATAACATAAATGATGGGCCTGAAGGCATTAGAAATTGATGCTGTGCTTAGTCGGAGTCTAAATAGTATCACTTGAAATTGTTTCATGGAGAAGGGATCACTTCCTTCCAAAGAATTCGGAATGACGTCTCAAGTATGTTCAGTGTTTGGCGTACTTGAAACAACAGGCAAGAGTTGGTTCCAAGTGTGTTGCTAATGCTGGAGACAGACAGGTCCTTGGTAAGCAGGCAGAAGCCCTGAGTTCAGTTTCCTAAGGAGTGATTACCAGCTCGCAGTGATCACTGCTGCCTTCACTGCATTTTGAGCCAGTGCCAGGCAAGCTGGAGTCCTTGTGTCTAAAAGGTGTCATTGGGATCATTCTGCAATTTATGTAATTGAACAATTTACAAACCTCATTATGTTTTCTGCATATCATTAAATAAAGTGTCGTAATCAATATGCTTTCACAAATTCTGCACTTCTACTCCCGTTATTTAAGCAAATACTTGGAGAAAGGCAGCTCTTTCTCCATCCCTGGCCTCATCCTAAGCTTTTGTTTGGAGCTTCCCCTTTATCTCATGGCTGCTCTGGCTCTTACCAGTGTCATTTTCCATTTTCTGCCAAAAATGGTCAAAGATCTCCTGTAGATGAGACTCCTGACCATGATCCTCATCTGGTGTAACTGGTGTAGGCCCACATCAACAAAAGGAATAAATGCTTCTAAACACATTGGCGAATATGTGTGGTTTTGATTGTAAATTCTTGGGCTTAGTAAATGTCAGTGTCAGAAGTCCAATCTAGATACATTTTCTGAAGAATTGGTGTTATGACTGATGGCAATAGACTTTGTCTAAAATTTGCAATGGAAGATTAGGGAAATAGGCTGAAATACCACACACATTTTGTGGTGGCACTTTATTGATCAGAACAGACCTCGCAGTCGTGCTCAGAGTTGAATCTGAGAGGTCTTTTCCCCCTAAAGCAACAGGCTACAATAGCACATTACCCATCATCCCTCCTTGCTTCTCATACCGGGTTTTAAAATTGTACTTGTAATCTATTTTCTTAAAAAATAGAAGAAAGAAAAGAAACATTTGAGAGTAATACGTGATTTGTTACAATGAAACTCTGAATGACAAATGTATATTTTAAATGAGAGTATTACTTACCTGGCTTACTTACCAATTTTTTTTAAAAATGTGGCCAAAGGATTGCATTTTCTGACCGCAGATGAATTCTTCTTGACTGTGTATGAGCAGTACCACTGGAATGATTTTAAAGATGTAATAAAATATATTATTGTTCTAAAATTTGAGACTTGTGATAATCACAAAATGGAAAAAAAATTATTTTGGATTGAATTTGTTTTTATTTGGAAACATAAGAACATATAGGTCAGACTGTTGTAAAAAGCCATTTGTTCATGGAGTTTTAGATACCTTTTTACCTAAGTAAAACAGAAATGGGAATTGAAGCTGTGCGAGTTAGATAAAGCAAAATTTATAGAGCATTTATCTTTAAATGATTTTATGAATTAGATGGTTGCACTTTTCTCTCTTTACAGCAAGTCCTCTTGGCTAAGGACCTGAAATAACCTTTGCTCCATCTTCTTGTTGCAGATACAGTGCCGTGAAATAGATTGATGTAGTAAATAGTCTGTTGGGAACAAATCTCATTAAATGTTTATAGAGTGGAAATGTATCACGGAGCTTGCCCCACAATCTAGTATCTAGATGTTTTGCAATATCATTCTTTCTTTGCCAGTGCTGGCAGTGGGAAAGTTATTAAAGATTCATAGGTGAGGAAAGCACCAGTAAAATTAGAGCAGCTAACTCTTAAATCAGGAGATTTTCAACAATTCCTCTTAAAGGCTCCCGGTAACTACCACGCCATTTGCAAATAAACACACAAAATGAAACGCTAACATTCAATTGTATGTTGATACCTGTGAAAAGAGCGTGTGGGTGCAGGTTATCTCATGCCCTTCACTGTTCTTGCATCTTCTGAATGTAAAGAGATCTCTCAAGAAATGATCCATGTCTTGCATGCCTGACTCTGTCAGCTGTTCGTCTGATCTGTGGTGCTTTAATGATGTCAAAGGGCTGTACGTCAGTGCAGAACTTCAGGCAACATAACTGGGGTTCTGGATACCCCTGATCCCTCTTTTTTTCATGCATCAGATCACCAGTGAGGGAGAGAATGGGGATCTAATCACTCCTCCTAAATGCTCCTTTACACTTAAGAGCTCAGGTAGCTGACCACTATTTGCCTCTTAAAGCAAAACTGTGAGCTTGCTTGTTGCATATCTGGTGTCTTCTCATTGGGTCTTTCCTGCATAGATTGATTTATAAGTAATTAATGAAATTGTTTGAAGAATTTATTCTGTGGGCAGAGTCTTCACTCCTATTTTCCTGTTCATTATTGCCTAGCTTTTTGTGAGTATTTAGCGGTGAACCAATAACCAGTGCTCTTGGTCCATCTTGGCATGTACTTTTGACAAACCTGTCTCCCAGAGGAAGATGTTTCTGCCTCTGGTTCATCTGAGATTTGAAGGCAGTAACTTTTTTAGCTAAATGGCTAATTGGCTGTAGCCTTCGAGTGTGTCTTAGTTGTCTGCAGTCAGTGAAGCAGTTTTTTCCTGTAGTAACACCTCAGTATTGTACTTGGCAGGTGTGTTTGCATAATGATAGACATTGTACATACAGCCTGGCACTGATGGGCTTGCTCAGGTTATGGGAGCTTGACAGGGAAATTGGTGCTCCAGGACAAAGTGGCACAACTCCACAGAACATTGTGGTGTTAAGGGCTCTAAGGTGATTGAGGGGAGCAGAGTTTCAGATCTCTAGCACAAATAAACCTTCTTTCATGTCAGAAACGAATGATCTGACTTCTGGAACTGACTGTGTCTTAGAAGACCTTCCCTTGTCATTCTTAGAAGATCATTATGGATGAGTCTTTCATGTATAAGATAAGCGTGAACTTGTCCCTTGGGTGCACGTTAATTATATAGAATTTTTAGAGGTAAATAAACACTGATGGCTAGTTTTCCACAGTTTTACAAATGTATGTATTAATCTGCTAGTTATGAAAGTTGAAGATGCTTCATTTTTAATATTGCTGTGAATAATGCAGTTGTTTGATGCTTGTTAGGCAGGAAACCACATTTCCTACTGCTGAGAACTATTGGAGTCTGCTTTTAAAGTTACGTGTTCTTACTTAGAGGGGTGACAGATGAAAAGGATTAATTTTCCCTGCATTCAGAGTCCTTAATGGCACTTCATTCCACTTACTTACAATATCCTTTACTGCCTTTCCCTTCTTCCCTGCAGTGCCTGTTGTGTTTGAGATGTGTGGTAACTTTGCCCCCAGGTAAATGGGGTGCAGTTTCCCTTTGCTTTCAGCCATTCTCTCACTGCTGTAAGGAAGCTCAGCAAAGGAAAGACATGAACAAAAAATGGATGCCCTATGCTAATAGTTTCAATATGTCTCCAAGTTACCCTTGTGAACAACTGGTATTGTACTGCCTTGCCCCTTCCAGAAGAGTGTCTTCGGGAGCATTTCCTTCTTTCTGTGGAAATGGCTGCTACAGGAAAGGCAGGCTTTTGATGACAACACTGAGAGATGGATTGCTGCTCCCATGGGGCCTGACTCCACATACTGGCAATTAAGAAGTTGCCTGCAGAAGCAAAATGACTTCTTGTGCTGTGGCCCGGAAGAGCCAGTTTGGCTCCATCCACTGCCAGCAGGAGGTTAGGGAATGTAGAGATATTTCAGAGTAGAAGAGTCCAAGTGCTCGCTCTTTCCTTTGTATTTTGGCCTTCATGACAAAGTCTGCCAGGCCCTGGCAGAATCCCGCCTTTTCTTCTCTCTGGTTTGGAGAAGGCAAAAGTCAGATTCTTTCCTAAGTGTTGAGTAGTTGTTAACTGGCACCAACTCCTGGAGAAGAGGATGAAAGCAGTGAACTACCCGTTTGCTTTGCTTGCTTGTTGTGAGTGGGCACACCATTCCATCCCAGTTTGGCTTTGGGTCCATAGCTGAATGTAAAATTCACATTGCTGTGACCAACATGTTTTTCGTATCTTTCAATGAGGAATTGATGAATTAGGATATTATGTTGCTTTATGGATAAACAAATAGCTGTGTTCTTCATCTTCAGAATACTGGGGTTCTTTCCTTCCTGCTTACACATAAATTCCCTTTCACTGTTACGTGTATCTGGATAGGTGAGCACTGTTTTGAGAAAACTCAGGAGCTTGGAAACACATAGTTATTACTTTTAATCTATGGTTACATCATCTGGATACACAGGAGCACCTGACAGACCCATAAAACATGTTAGTGGTCTATCCTTTCACTTCCTGGAGCAAATCCATGAACTTTGTTTTAGACTTTCTATAGCATCTTACAATAGATAACAGAAAATGGTACTAACAGTAACACTGTCCTGATTTTTTTGAGATGCTCTGCAGTATTGGGAAATTCCCAAAATTTAACACAATGTGACTACAGATAGTGATTCCGTAAAACTTCTACTTTCTAGTTGCTGCCTGTCTGAGGAGTACAGTTCATGTAGTCCTGGTTTGTGGTGCGTAATCATGGAACTTCAGGCTAAGAAAGTCTTAGATGGTTTAAAAAGGTTCATTGTCCACTGATTCTATGCATGTTTATAGGCAGTAGGTGTAGGGGCTGAAGTGCTGAGTCATTTAGTGCCTAAATAACAATTGCTTTTGAGGGTGATGGAACAGTAGTGTGGGTGGAACGTTTAGAAACCTACACTGGTCCTGAATGTTGGGAAATACAGGCTTCCCTCTGAGCAGCACAGTAATGCAGAAGGAGCCTGCACTGGTTTCCTTTGGAAGTATTCAAATGAGGAAATCTGATTTTTCTCTGGGTTTTTTTTTTTTCTTTCTTTCTTCTGGAAAATCTCTCAGGTGTCTCCAAGCAATTCTTTCATATTTCAGAAAAGATGGGAGGACTGAACATGTAACAAAGCCTTCCTTTCCCTAAATCATACCTAACATGTAAAGAGTATGTTAATAATAACCAACAGGAAAATACTTAAATGAGGAAGTCCCCTTTCCTAGCTGTTCAATGGTGTTCTAGTGTAAAGTTTCATTTCTAGCCTAAACTAGACAGTACTTGAAATTGTCGAATTAAATCCAAGTTGGAAAAAAAGAATTCAAATTCTCCAGTGTAGAATTAGTCTGGCACATACTGGATAAGCACAGGTAAGTTCTGATTTACCTGACCTAAATTCCACTTGAGGGTATATGGCATGGTTTTCTTGTTTAATACTTAGGAAATGTTGGAACGACCTATGGATGTAACAGCTGAATGGGTGTGGGCAGTGGGTAGGTTTGGTTATCAGAACCATAATGACACTGTTCCAGATGTTCAGTTACAGGAAAAATTACTGGTTTGAATTTCTTGAAGTGCTGGAGCTCCAATATACTTTCACATTTCCTGAAAATATCATCTCTCCCTTATTTGCTTGACACACGTGTCACTGATTTTATCAAGCCAAAAGAGTTGTCTGCTTTTGTTTACACTCTCTCCTGAAAAGCAAAAGGACATGTATCTAGGTCCTTTGATAAAAACCCACAAAAGTTGTTAAACAAAAGCCACTGTTTTTATCTTTGCACATATTCAGCCTGTTAAAGGTGGCAGCAGTGACTTCGTGACAGCATGGGATGGTATTAGGCTGAAAATCAGCTGAATTAGCCTGCTCATGTAACCTGATGTGGCATTCTCAGCTGTGAACTAGCACTGCTGGTTTTGAGTTAAATCCAGAGGTTCTCCTGATTAATAAAAGACTAAAGTTTGGGGACATGGAACGCCTCTTTGAAACAAAGCTGGGACTCTGGTCTGAGGACTCAATAATATGGACAACTGGCTTAGAAACTAAAGAGATCTGAATGGCAGAGAGGATTTGGGTTTGTCTGTGAAGGATCTCAGTGCACAGCCCCGCTAGGGAAGACAGAATGTGCCATGGTGACAAGTCTTTTGGATCCTTGCAGTGGGAAGGGGTAGTTGCAAGTGTAGGAAACCTAATGTTCCTGTAGTTTATGCAAGGAACCAATAAAGCAGTGACTGACCGGAGCTGACTTGTCTTGCCCGTGCTCGTTGTTTGTCGCAGAATGTGATCGTGCTGGATCCTCTTGTGGTGAGTGAAGAGGCGATAAGGCCCTCGCTGGAGAAGCGCCTGGAGGCCATTGTGAGTGGGGCGGCTCTGCTGGCCGATTCGTCCTGCACGCGCGACCTGCACCGGGAGCGCATCATTGCCGAGTGCAACGCCATCCGCCAGGCCCTGCAGGACCTGCTCTCCGAGTACCTCAGCAACGTGAGTGCCACACTGCCTGCCTGCCTGCCTGCCTCAGGGGCTGCTGCCTCCCAGCCTAGCCTAACCATGCTTAGGGCCACTTACAGCCTAACCTCTGTTCCTCAGCACACTCTTTACAGGCTTGAAAGGGACACCTTTCTGCGGAAATCCAAGGAAATAATACAGATCCCCAGAATGAGAAGGTATTGTATTATATCATAGCATGTGTATAAAGGCTGTAGGAAATGCTCTATCACAGGTAAAACGTACAGGTTTAGATTATTTTATGATTGTGAACTGTCACGGGTTCAGAACAGACATAATCCTTCCAACAAGTTTCTTCCTAATGCCTCTTGCGAGACCAGAGTTTGAAATTGTGATCTCTCTTCCTGTAGAATGCAACAATTTAAATCACTATTTGTTAAAATGCAAGTGATCTGTCAGTATTGTTTTCAAGCAGAGTGTTTACACCAGTAGAGGTGTATGAGCACCAAGGTAAATATGTAGAAACTACTAAATTGCTAGATTGAGAAGACAGGACTGTTGGGTAAATCCTGAAATAGGGTTTTCTGCATGCTTATAGGCTAATTCAGCTGTGAATTTTTTTTGAAAATGAATATAGTTTGTGTTTTAAAATAACTTGTTTAGATTTGAAAAATGGATTTGGCATTTGTTCTATCTGGAAGTTAATTGCTGAACCACTGGAGACTGGATGGTGTTAAGATGGGTACACAGTGTTAATTTCATGCTTTTGTCTGTAAACGTTTTCTGTAGACATACTGTTCTTATCTAAAGATAACTCAAGATGATTCATCAAGCACATTGAGAGGATAATTGTGTGATACAGCTATTTGTTTCCTTTTTGGGAAGCTGAAATTCCTTTCTATTCTGTAAATCATACCAGTTAATGCAGTCCAAAGCTGCTCTAATAAGGTTGTTTTCTTACTCTTTTGTCATTAGGATAGTGTAGGGACTAAGATAATCTAAGCATAGCAGATAGTTTTTTCATCTCACAGATATTGTACTTTTTAATATTTTCTCTTGGTTTATTGGGGAGCAGGTGAAACTTACAGGTGCTTTATTCAAGTTGCTCTTCTAGTCCCTCTACCAGATAAAAGTGCCATAATATTTTTACTCAGAATTTAGCTGCAGTTCCTGTTGAATGCAGCATTAATTCTTGAACTCTCTGGTGGCGCTTTACACATGGGTTAGCTATGTGTGATTTCTTAAGCTCTAGTTAGCTTTGTATATTAGTCTTTGATACTTTCTTGTCTATTGCAATATCTGCTCTAGAGTGGGTCAGGTTTGTGGTTAAGTGGCTGAAAGGTTAATAAGGGCTAAGGGCATCCACCTTGAATGGTTGTACTTGAAGGTCTCAATGATCCTGTGATTCTAGCTTTTCGTAGCCCAGAGCACATGGGGAGGTGCAGATGTGGTGAACAGCATCCCATATTAGTCCAAAAGATCACTGTGGGTTTGTCCCAGGAATGCTTTTTTACATCTTACTGGCATAAAACTACAAGATTGTAAGTCAAATGGTCTTAAATTCTTAGACCCTTGAAACACAACTGGGGTTATCTTTTCTATTTCAGAAGTAATCATAGTTTTAGGGTTACATAATGCAGACTGAGGGGAAAAGGATAGTCCACCCCACTGACTTGAGAAAGTCAGAAAGCAGCTCTTTTAAGAAGTCAGTAGGGGAAAGTGTCATAATTTGCTGCAGAACACAGTGACTGCATGAGATGGCAAAGACAAGGGAGCAGAAAGGAAGAAATACAAAAGATTTAAAGGTATAAGGTGTAACAGTATGGTTAAATGACAGGAGTGAATGTAAAGTTTCTAGTTTCTTTTTGAACTCTTGATCTGCTTATACATTTATTATTGAACTGAATGGAAAAACTCTCACCAGGAACAGTTTATGGCTATTACTGAGACTGCGTTGAATAATTTTTTCAATGAGGGGATTATCAGGTGTCAGTACTTCATTTCACAGCTCTAACTCACTGAAGAGCAGGTGATAAATCCAGGGAATAGTGCTGACTTACCTGTTGTCGTGGCTCTTTTATTACTAATTTCAATGAGCTAGGACTGTGAGTTGAGCTAGCTATAAAAATGATGGCAGCCATTTGTTAACACAGTACAATTTAAGGGTTATGATTCACAAGATAAACAGAGCCCACCCACTGTCACTTCAGTCCTCTGCAGTCACTCTCAGGAGCTATAGTAGTCAGTGGCTTGGGAGGCTTTGTTTTTCCTCACGTGTCTCACATTTCTTGCTGGCATGTTGGGTGGATTACTTTCCTTAAGGCTTCTTCCCATCTGAGTGTGGCCCCTGGGAGCTGTGTGGCCTCAGAGACACCTCCACAAATCCTTCTTTAGCAGCTGGTTTGCCAGGAAGCTCCATGACCTGCCCTGGTGACGTCCAGGGGATCTCTAAAGCCCCTGGGTCTCATGCTGATGCTACATGTGGCCTGCCTGGTGAGCACGGAGCTTAAACAGGGTCACTGCCAAGGACTTGGGTGCCTGAATTCTCTGTAGGTTCTGCACTGTCCCTTTTTCCGAAACTAGGCCTCAGTGTCTGAAAAAAATGTGCAGCATCTTAGGGTTTAGCCCTGATATTTGAAACAGGATAAAGAATATAGCTTTTGTGGCTTCTACATTTTCCTTTTTTATCTTCCTCAGTTAAAGTGTCTAATGAGCCTTAAGGACCTCAATTTCAAAGTGAAATTAAGAGTTTGTAAAATTAAGAGTTTGTTGGAGTCAGTGAAAAATGTAAAAGAAATTTTTTTTTAAAGAGTTTTTCAATGCAAGCTGGGAGAAACATCTGAGCAGACACTTGCTTTTATGTAAATGTTTGTTTTTCACAGGGGCTTTATCACAGTGAGGTGATGCAACGGAAAGTGAAGCAAAATGGTCTTTACAGTAACAAAGACCTACTAAGCCTCATAAAACCTTTAAGTTTTTCTTCCACAACGTAATTCAGACACAGGAAATTGCAAATAGATTTATAATTCACCATAAAGGCAGCAATTTTTCTTACGAATTTTCTCAAAAATTCTTTGGGATTGTTTGTGTACTGTTATCCTTTCTGAATTTTACTCATAGACCTACATGGTTAGGGGATACATTTGCATTTTAAGACATCCAGTAACAGAAATTATTACCATGGGTTTGGATAGCTTGTCAATGGCAGAATCATCCTATAACATGGGTAATAATGTGATGATATATCCATAGAAGCAATCATTTTGTTCTAGTAATAAGCACTTGTATTTTCCTAGTGACAAGCTTTTGTCTTCTCTCTTGATCCTTTACAATGAATAGTTACTGAAATCATTGGAGTGTAGCAGTACTACCTCATGTTTCTTGGGTTCTGCTTTTACTCAGTCACAACAAGGATGTGCACTCCCTGGGTGGTCAGAGAGGCTAATAGAGGTGTGATTGAGTGTGAGCTGAAGTGGCTGTCCTGAGCAGCAATTAGGGTGATTGCAGGCACTGCTGTGTCTCCCTGCATTAAATAGGGAAGGTTTGCCTGAATAATTATTCTTCATCCTCCCATGGGTTTGAATAAAATTGCTACCTAACTTGTTAAGGTGGGTAGAGAAGGGTCACATACACTGATGAGATCAGAGGTGCTCTCTTGAATTAAAATTTCCTTCCTTCTGGAATGTTTCATGGTATTTGAGCTTCATTAGTTTCTCAGCTTATTCTGGATGCTGCTTGGATACACACACACACACACACACACACACACACACACTCTCTCTCTCACTCTGTTATGCATACAGGGCCAGTGTGTTTAGTTTGTCTTTTCTGATCAGTTGTGATTTCACTCTTTTCTGACGTATTTCAGGGATTTCTGTTTCTGAACTGGGTTTTTACGTTACAATTACCTAAACTTGGTGGTCAAATGATGTCAATAAACTAGTTTGTGTTTTCATATTGATTTTCAAGGTGAGCTCTGCACAAAGGCTCTGTGAACTAGCAGCAAGTTGGTGGGTTAGCCTGCAGTTGTGGGTGTGCCCGTGGCTCTTGAGCTGCTGCTTGCTGTGCCCTGTGTGTGGCAGGAGGCAGAGCCAAGCCACCCCTTCTCACCAGCCCTGGTTTCAGTCTTCTAGAAAGAGACATTTAAATAAGGGGAGGGGACTAATTTCAGGTTCTGATTTTTCACTCACTGGAACCTGAGCACTGGAAATTGAAAAGCAGCCAATGGATGGAAAACCAGGAGTCTCTATTTATTGATGGTATGGGTTTGGGCCTTGCCCTTTGTCTCAGCTCTTAAATTGGAGTGCTGTGAGTGCTAATGCCTTGCTCTACCCCTGCATTGAGTACTCTTCAACGGCAGCTTAAGGTTTGACCTGCTGTCTTGGTGTAGAGACTGTCTGTGATTGATAATGTTATGTGTGGTATTTTATTGCCATTCTTACTCTTCTAGAGTGGAAGCACATACAGATATCTCAAGCATACAAATCCCTCAACCTTGACGTTCTTGTGCTTTATGGTTTCCTGAGGAAGGCTTTTCACACTGCCCTGGGTAGAGGGAAGACAAGACACTTTGGTTTCTCATCACAGTGGTGCAGCGTATCTTGCATTTGAGCTACCTCATCTTGCTCTGGGAAGTGGAGTTTTCATTTTGGTGCTCAGGGGCAACATTTTAGATTGGTCTGGAAGTTGGAAGAATTCCTCCAAATGAGTGATTTCAGATTGAAGAAAACATTTTGTTCAACTTAAAAAGAAAATTTTTCATATTTTTGATTTTAAGAATTGCCTGGTCATTTTTGTTAGGTCTGTGTAGTTGCTCTCTGGTTGAAGAATTGAGCTCAGACTTGGCAGACTAGACTAACCAGGGGCTTTGAAGAAATTCTCTGTTAAAATCTTCAGGAACAGAATGGCTGTTGATTACTCATGCAAGGGGTTGAAATAAATGACTTCCTGAAACAGTTTCTTAAAAAATTATTTTCAATTTCTGTAAAGGGACTTGAACAAACAGAGCTTGCATTCATGTCTTTTTATAAAAAGACTGGATTTGAACACTCTTACTTTACTCTCTTCTTCATATTCAAACATCTTAAAAAAGCTGCTGTTCCAGAGAAGTTTGGAATTGTGGTACATCAAAATGTAAACTAGAAAAAATTCTGTATGTGGGTGGAAAGTGTCACTCAGTTCTTTTCATATTTTTTTTCAGGACTTTATTGAGTATTAGGTTTTCAGAAAAAAGCATTTATTCTAGTAAAATTGGTATGCCCATATGGCATATTATGCTGGCATTTATGCAAGAAAATATGTACTTTTCATGATTCTGTTGTTGACATTGCCTGAGGAGTTGGTTGAGTTGGCTTCGAGCACTCCTACAGAGGACTCTCTTCCATTTTTATATCCAGTATGTGTAATTGAAAATTATTTTTCTAAACGTGAACTTTTGACAAACATTTTGTTGTGTAGGGAAATCAGATACTAATTGTTTAGTGTACTTAAGACAAAAGTAGTCTAGTGAATTCCCCAAGCAGATTTGCAGTTGAGAAATAAGCTGCTGTTCAGTTTACCTGATGACAGATACTCTCGTGGACTTTGCAGTGATCTGGGATGTGTGCACGTGCGCTGGCGAAGGAGAATGCAAGGTTTTGTGTCCTTAAGCGCTCTTTCTCACTGAGCGAAGCTGTTTCCCTGTGCATCGGGTCTGACCTGGAGGCCTGCACTGTGGGGATGGAGCCTGATGAGCGGCCGTGGCTCTGTACAGGAGGAGTCACTACAATAGGCACTCATTGCTGTTTAGCATACCTGGCACCACGGGAAATATATTGGGTGCCAGGGAACCTTCAATAAAGCAGCATTTTCTCTCTCCAAGATGAAATAAATCCTTGATTATGGTAATAGGCAAATATTAAAAATAACTAAGTGGGTATTTGTTACCTCGATGTCTACCTAGCTTAAAAGAGTTTTCTTATTTTTGCAATTCATTGAAAATGGTTTGATGATAAGGTGTTTCTCAACAGGCTTCTGTTCTCTGGAGCATGTTAAAGACCGGTCAGTTTTCTAAATGCCAGGATGCCATTTCTAGGAACACTGCTGAAGTGTGGTGTTTCAGGTGCATTTATCTTGGGTTTTATCCTCTGTTTGGGGCAGCTGATTTTTGTCTCTGAACACATTTCTACATCGTAATCTATTTCAGATTAACAGGTATTTACTTTTTGCCTATATAACAATTCTTACTAAAAAGATCAGTCATAATTGATAGTTCAGGGAACTCTTGACTGGATGTTGATACGTTAGACAAACAAAGACCAAATCCAGCTTTTAAGATAAAGGATTTTTTAAAATCAAATCCAAAGCACATTAAATTCTTCCCTTACATACTTAGCAAACTTAGCACACTAAGCTTGCACTAAGAGGGAGCTGTGAGGAAGGGCTGATGCACCAGCTGGTGGTGCTGGAACAGGTTCTGCAGAGAGGTCGTGGAGTTGCCATCCAAAACCCAAACAACTTGGCTGGAGGTGAAAGAAAGGGCTTTGAGCAGTTAGTTGGACTGGATCCTGTCCAGACATTCCTGCTGACTCCACTATGTGGAGTCTGATGCTGGGCATTTGAATAAATTCCAATGGCTGTGCAAATTCCTGGATGTCCCTGCCAGGTTCTTTTACTATAAAGTAAATCCCATTATTTACCAATGAAAGATTAAAAGATACTCAGTTAATGAGGATAGGACAAGAAATTACATGGAGTAAAGCAGCAAAAGGAAAGTTCCATTTGAAAAATCTCTGGCAGTCTTGAGGTGGTGAAAGGGAAAGTAGTTACCCAGTTAAATTCTGTGGTAGTGAATCCTGCAGCTCTTAATTTATAGAACCAGAAGTGTCTTCTCTTGGATAGAAAAGGAGATACTTGCAGAGCTGTCAACTCATTTTGGCTTAATTTCTTGTCTAACTTCTCTTGATCTTTTTCTAAATGAGGACTTAACAGTGGAGTTTCATGTGGAATAGCTTATGATCACTTTTGATGCAATCAGTAATGCATCATATTGCATGAAAAATTCTAATGCTTTGTCATCACTGTTCAGCCACATCTTAAAATGGGAACTTGAAAGAGATTGGGGACATTTTCACTTTCTTTCTGAAAAGCAAACATGGCTTAATAATCAAAACCAGATCTTTGTCTGCAGTCATCAACAACATTTATTGGCACTTCCTTTTTATTTTAACTTTCCTTTCCATGGATTAATTTCCACTTGTTGTCTGTTGTTTCTTCTTTCTTGTAATTAAGTAAAATAAAAAGGAAGGATATTACTTTGTGTGATTGCATTTGTGACCAATGTGTATGATCAGAAGGCTGGCAAAGCCACCAATCAAACCACCTTCCACCCTCATTAATAAAAAAGAGATGTCCTTTCAAGGTCAGCTTTTCTCAAGAACTGCTTCTGTGTTGCCAATTGGCACATTTTCTTTCTCTTTGAGCAGGCACAGAAAGTAAATGTCTAAAATCAGACAGCTGTAATGCTTAGTAGAATACATTCAATGAATTATTCTAATTGCTCTATTTCCTGGAAAATCTCTCCTATCTTAGGTTATTCTAATTATTTTTTTTACCATTTTTTTCATTATGAGGAGCAAAAATTAAAGAAAATTTATCCATCAGGTCAACTTGGCGCTCTTTCAGAATTGTGTTGCAGGAAAGCACAGCTTTAGATGAGTATTTAATTTAGGTGAGTATTGAATTTTTTAGATTTATCTAAATTTAATATTTTACAATCTACCTAACTGTTTTGCATCCTATAATCTGTTCATAAATGAGAACTTAAGTAAAAGAAATAGAAAATTGGAATTCTGCTGTACAAGATTAAAACTTCAGCTACCAAATTGCATTTGTGTAATGTAATATGGGAGCTGTTCTCTCATATTAATATTTTTTGCAGAAGAAAATGGATGTGCACTGTGAAAAAACAACCAATCGCCTAAACATACCTTTCTGTAATTTGGTTGTTTGGCAGAAATCCACAATAATTTCCTACTAGTAATATAAAATCTAATAATGTTTAATATTTAACATTACTCTTTGTACTTACTACTGCTTTTAATTATTTTACCAATTATTTAATAATTGAAGCCATGTCAGTATCGCTGCTCTTGGTGCTTTTATGTAAGAGGGAATATCACTTTGCTTCCTTGTGGTTGAGGAGTGGCTGACCCTGCTAGCAGGGAGATGTCCAGTTTGACAGTCCACGTGCAGTTGTGTTGCTCAGGGAGTGTTTATGCCCCCAGTGTGTTCTGTGTGCACATGACACCCTTCTGGTTTGAAGTGTGGGTGTGTTGACCTACCTGTTTCACTTGCTGCACTTGGCATTGGAGGGAGCTCTGCAGGGTCCTGGAGGCTGCTCCTGCCTTTGGGGTGGAAGCTGCCTGGAGTGTGTCGTGGGCTGGAGCACACCTGGAGCAGGAGGCTGCACCAGGTACATGGTGTGACTCCTGGGGATGGTCCCATGTGGCCAGGGCTTGGGCTCGATGATCCTTGGGAGTCCCCAGCTCAGCATATTCTCTAGTTCTCTGATCATCTTCCTCTTCTAATAAACAGAAAGCTGCAGTAAACTTAGCTTTAGGGATTGAGCAAGCCTCTGCTACGGTCACATGGAAGAAAAAGTTGGCCCTGCTCCCCTCCAGGACCCTGTCACACTGTGCCTTTTCCTGAAACCTGGGATGCCAGAGGGGCAAGAAAATTTGCAAGAGTGGTGATGCGATTTTGTGTGACTAATTGCAGTGCTGCACTCCTCCAGAGCTTCTGCCCAGTGTCAGGTCCGTTGCTTGTGGACAAGCTGCTCATGGAAGAAGTGTGTCTGCAAAAGCAGCACTGTGGAAGCTGGAGCAGGGCACTGTGTTGGGTGTGTTGAAGGTGGCACTCCTGTTGTCAGCAGAAAGCTCCTGTGATAGCTCCTGGCTGAGGTTTCACTGACGGGAATACCAGCACAACCTAGAATATGTGTTTGCTTTCCATCGGGCAGAAATCATGTGAATATAAGGCACAGGAGAGTTTTGTAGTTCTTCCAGGATTTTTACTGGTGTTTTCTATACAAATGGATGGATTTATTCAGGAAGAGATGGTAGTTTGTTCGTCTGCTCTAGTTGAAGCAGACTGTTTTTCCCCCTTTTTTCTTTTTTTTTTCTATAGTTGGGTTTGGTGGTTATAAAGCAAGAATGACTTCATTATGTGTTGAACTGACTTTTTCACAATAAACTTGAGAATCTCAAAACATTCTATCAAATGTCACTATTTCATGTGATGCATTTCAGAGTTTAAAACACTTTTTTTTCCCAGAGTTGAAATTAGAATTGCTGACATTAAGGAAGTGAAAATGATTGATGGACTGTTTATACTTGACCAGCTGCTGATGATTTCTCACTCAATATCTCATTAGCTTGTTGTGAAGTCATACATAAGGCAACCTAGAAAATAGCCTGAAGTCCCTGAAACTACGAAGAAGAAAAATGTAAGTTATTCTGGTGCTTTTGATCTATGAACTGTGACTTTGGATGTTCTGGGATGGCATGATCGATAGCATAATTTTTGCTAGTAAATTGTTTACTCTTTACTGAATGTTACAGTATTATTATATTTTGGCTCAGAGGCAGGGAGAAAAGGTCACTGAATTTCCTAGTTAGCCACTGTAGCCCTTGCTCAGGTGAAGCTTTTTGGGAGCAAGGGAGAATGAGCTTTAATTGAGAACAGCTGAACATGCTCATCTGAGAGAAATTTCTGGAGTTTCTGGGGCCAGAGCCCGGTCTCTGTTGGAGCAGCCTTTGGAAAAAGAAGGTAATGTTTCTGTGGATCCTGAGGGAGTTTTATAAAGTTACGGTGTCTCAAAAACTCCTGCTGAGAATTCTTAGCCTGTGAAGGGGTTTGTAGGAAAGGAAGGGTGTGTGATGAGCAGGAGAGATTGTCTGACTAACAGTTTGATTTTTAGTTTCTTTTATCCATCAGGTCAACTTGGTGCTCTTTGAGAACTGTGTTGCAGGAAAGCACAGCTTTGACTCGGTGTCTGTTTGGTTCTCTTAAGGAGAAGGTGAGGGAGCTTCTGGTCAAGAGGGGGCAGTCTCTGAAAGGCTTCCTGGTGACGCATAAAATTGGAATTCTTAAATCACTGTGTGGATGAGCTGGTTTCCTCAGTGGGAGAAGGAAGAAGTAACTCTCTAATGAAATGTTCTTTCTGGTATAGGAAATAGCTGGAAAAGCTGCAGATGAGTCTTTAATTGTGAGGATAACCAGGGTGTTGTGGCCATTGCCTGTGTCCAGCTGTGCTACACAAGCCACTCATTCTTATCTCTTACTGACTCCTAATTATTTTCTGTGTAAGTGCAAACATCCCACCGCTTTAAAAGGTCAAACCCTCCAAAGCCAATGGTGCAACTGTGACTGGCTTTAATAGAACCAGAATATGATCTTTTTTGAAAGAGTTAAGCTCAGCTCTGGGGGGGGGTCTTCCTAATTTTTTAAAAAGTGTGGCCTGTGAATGTTACGTGCTGTGCTCTTTTGCCTTTGCCCATATTGCCAGACACCCGTATTTATTGTAGTGTCTGATAAACACTACTTGAAAAATGTGCTCAGTATTTCTGTTAAAATACAGTCCGGGTTATATATCAATTTTTTCTTTATTTGTGCTGTGGTTTTGGTGCTTTGACACACGCTCTATGCAGTTTGGCTGTTACTTTATTTTTCTGCTGACATTTGTGGTGCAGAATGGAAGACTTTGGGCAAAGCAGAAGGAAGAAATTGCTCTTAGACCTACTGTTTCAGCTGAGTAAATTAGTAAAAGAAGAGAGGTTGATAAACAATGAGAATTCATCCTATTTCCTCACACATTTTTTGCGATTCTGTTGTGGGAGCCAACATTGGTGACCAGGACTACATTCTGTGTCTTCTCTGGCCTCAGACTGCATGGAATTATTCAGAGGATGCTGTCTTGCCTTGTAGGAAGCCTTATTACCCACAGGCAAATGTAATCTATCATCTTCTCTTTCAACAATTCCTCTTTTTCCTCTACCCCAAAAGAAACCAAAAAAGATTTATAAGATTCTGCGGCTCATAAAACCTACTTCATTATCCTTAAATCAAATATATCTGATTGTAAAGGTCTTATTTTTGTAAGAATTTCAGGAGCAGAATATTTTGTGGGTTTTGGTGTTCTTTTACTAAAGGTGAAACCCGCATTTTTTTAAAATTACTTTTCTTGAGAGTTATTGCTGGGAAGTAAAAGCCCTTTTAGTCAGAAGGATGACAGCGGCTCTGCCTTGAGATGTCCAAACAGAATGAAGTGTTCAGGCTGAAATGGTAACATCAATTCAGATGGGGTTGTCATATAGTGTTACTATCCTGCCCTTCTCAGGTAAGGTAACGTTCCCCGGTTGTGACAGGCATGGCAGATGAAGAGACAGCTTGTTGAGTGGAGATGCTGTTGTGTTCACTCCCCATCCCAGAGGATTGGGTCTGGTTTGGAACCAGTCATCAATGAGCAGCTTATTTTGTGTGCTCCTGTTTTCATTGCTCCCTCTTTACTTCATTTTGTTAATCCCTTCCCATAGTGATTAGTCACAAGGTTTTGTCAAGTCCTTCAGAGCGCAATCATTTTGGTCTTTCTTTGATGTTGGCTTCTCCTGTGGTTTTCTCTCCTTTCTTTCTCCATTTTGCACGGCTACCCCTTCTCCTGTAAAGATAGGATTAATTTTTTTCCTAGTCAGATGTTTTTCCTGAAATTGTTCTCATAGGAGATGATGTTTTTCAGGAAAATGATGATTTATTTTTGGCCAACTTGACTGGAGGTACTGGCTTTGAGAAATAACCGTAGTGTTCTCAAGGGTTGTTAGTGGTAGTTACCACATTTCACCCTCATTCTTTACTGCTGACCTCTTTGTTCAGTTCACCTCCGTGAACTTACAAAGCAGCTCCTACTATTTCAGCGTAGTTAACCATGGATGTTAAAGATTTTATTTTTATACTGCTGCCTTATTTTGGTAATTATTTCCCAGCATTACCTTGGTTAACTGCTAGTCCTGAAAACTGTGGTGTTAATGGAAAAATATACCACT
The DNA here is from genome assembly GCA_035222235.1 of Margarornis squamiger. Classification (NCBI taxonomy): domain Eukaryota; kingdom Metazoa; phylum Chordata; class Aves; order Passeriformes; family Furnariidae; genus Margarornis; species Margarornis squamiger. The sequence continues at coordinate 877,126 of JAWWTY010000158.1, read as the reverse complement.
GAAGCACAGCAGAGCTCTGTTCTCGTGGGCAGCACTGTATATCTTCCTTGCCCCATCCAATCAAATTAATATTCATATGGGCAGTATTTTGGCCTTGTTAGATGCCTTATTGCTTATTTATTAATAATTCTGTCTTTGATTTCCTTTTCCACTTCCCTTAGTTTCTCTGAAGGGCTCTTAGGTGAAACAAGTCATTTAGCAATGTTATGTTTAACAGAAAAGCACTCAATTGAGGATCTATTATAGATACATTAGAGCCATGTTATATTTATTTGCCTCTCAGAGTAGTTTTAATTATGCAAGTCTTGCCTTTTTTCCTGTGGTCAGTTACTGCTTTTTGTTCATGTGTGTAAGGCCAACTTCTCTATCCCTGTTACTGATTGACATTCACATCTTACTATGTTACTGATTGCTGAGATGTACAGAAAATATTTGATACCAACCAAAATGGAAACAAAGTGTATTTCATTTGTGAGAAAGGCAGATACCCTTTTCATTCTCAGGTGGTTTGCCTGTGTATATTCAGTCCAGACTTAAATTCACTCCTTCTTGTGTCCTGTTTTATTTTGTGCCTTATTACTCTGTACCTCCTTTTAAAACCGGCTTTAAATATCTTCTTTTCTGGGTCCATATAATTTTTGAGAACATATTTTTTTTGTTCCTGCAGCATAACTTAGTTGCATTTATGGTGTTTGTATCTCCTTTCTTTACATCCTCTCTCAGGAGTAGCACTGAATTACCTCTGCATTTAAATCTTCTAGTTTTAGTTAGCAATGTGAGTGTTTTATTTCAGTAACTGGTGTATTTCTGTGGTATGAACAAGGCTGCTGCATAAATTCTCTCCCCACCTCTGAATTTTGTAAAAGAAAAGTTTAGGCTCAGACTCCTAGAACAGGCCTAATCTATTATTTCTAAGCACAAATTAATTCTTTTTTTTTTTCCCAAAGAATAATTCTGGTTTATAGTAGGATACTTGCATATTGCATGAAGGAATCTTCAAATGTAATTTAGCAGTATAAATTACCAGAAATCAATTGTTAATTTCAGTGGCTATCTTAGTTTCTTCGCTAAAGAAAAGGTGGAGGCTCAAAAATCCTGAGGCAAAGTGGCTGCAGGGAGGGAAGGAAAGAATGAGCGAGTGCCACAGCTTGTGGATATGGGAGAAGAGACTGGCAGCACCCCACATGGGAGTGCTCATTTGACATTTAGATTGTGAGATTGGTCCTGCACTGCAAAGGGAGGCAGATCTTTGTGTCTCTGTGGGATCCAGGATCTCCAGCAAGATTCTTTGCAGGTTCAAAGAGTTATTCAGAGAAATAAAGAAATGGAAAAAGCTTCAGCAAAAAGGTAGCATTGAAGTGGCTATATTAAAGCCAGACAGGAGGTAGGATGACAAAGCAAATTTAATCAGTGATGCTTATTCCCAGTCAGGTTCACTAATTCCATTCCCATTTTAGGTATATAATTTTAAAAGGATTAGTTTGTTTTTTTAAATGTACTGTTCACCTTCATAAGCAGTGCATTTGTCTTTCTGAAAGCTCAAATTTTGCAAAGTGCCTTCAAACATCACCAGACTCTCAGTCTCTGGTGACCTGTCTGGCATTTTCTCAAGGGGCAGGTAGGCTGAGGCAAAACAGTCTGATGACAAGTTGAGCATGGATACAGATGGATGTCGATACTGTATGCCCAGGAGACTGGGGGGTTCCTAAGATGTTAGAGAAGCCCTATCTTAGAAATGCTGCTTTTGCTTTGAGATGGGGACAACATCAGGTTTGCTCCTTCCAGAAACTTCTAACATTGCTGCTGTAGTCACTTGATGACAGTGGAATTAGGGCAGTTCATACTGACATCTCTTAGTTACATGTATTCAAGGCTTTAGGGTGCAAAGAGATTAAAAAAAGAGAGAACAAAACCTGACATCACCTTGTGTAGTGGTAGAATGAAAAAAAAAGTTGATTTTTGTTAATGTGTTATATTTATGACTTTATGTTTGCAAGATCTAGCAATGAGGAACAGGAGTCTGACAAGCTTTAGCATGTGCTTGATAGGCAGCAAACCTGCTCAGCTCTGGAGATGGATACCTGCAGAATATTGGCCTGAATAATTTTATTTTACTTCTGGCATTCTCAGTTGTGGCAGTTAGAACTTGGAGAAAGGTGTAAGTTGCAGCAGTGCAAAGAGAAGCTTGAACTGTCTAGATAATGCTACAGCAGAAGAAAAGAAACATAAATTGTGTTCATGAATCTTATTTGCATATTCAGATATACCATTGATAGCTGTACTTTTTTTCTTGCCTGAAAATGAAAACAAGGCTTTTGGACAGAGAAATCTAGACTAATTTTGTGAGTTTACAGGTTCTTTAAAAATAAAGTTACCAACAGCAAGGCATAAAAGAGAGGTGCATCACTATTACTAGAAAAATAAATCAGTTTCATTATTTCTTTTGAAAGAATAAATTACAACAAACTATTCAATATGAATGGTTGAGTTAATGGCTTTCCATGCTTCATTTATGACACGCTCTTGTATAAAACTACTGAAATTATTGAAGTGCACAGTGCTGCAGAGACACTTGTTTTCTCTTAATGAGTATTCTCAGCCCTAGCTGATGAGTTTTTGTTCTCTAAGAAACACAGAATTAGTGTATAGCAATGTTTAAATGATTGGACTCTGAAGTACGTTTCATTGGTGCAATCACTTATGATTGGATTGTAGGTAGAACTGTTGCTGAAGCGCATCCACCTTAGAAGTCTGTTTCTTGTGGAATACCAAGTGGAAAGCACTCTCTGAAAGCTGGCAAAGCCATATTCTCTTATAACTGCACATTTTTAATTCCTTTGGTGTCTGTTACAGTACCAGCCTTCCTGTTCCCATCGGTTGACTTAAGGCAGTCATCAAACATTAATGTCAGTGCAAAGAAATTCCGTGCTAAGGTGACATTAATTACAGCTCACTTGTGTATTACTGCCCTTCCTTGCATCATGTGTGTAGTGGTGGAGCAGCGCCCACTGTTGGGAGTGTGGGACAGGGCTGGCTGTGCCTCTGTTGCAGGTTCATTTGCTGCTGCACAGCAGGCACCCTTCCTAGTTACCCAGCAAGGGAGGCAGCTTTAAGAGTGAGTTATTTACATACAAAATTGGTGTTGATCAAGTAGAATACAAGCTCCGTGCCATGTGGTGTTTTCACAGTTGTACACACTGCGCTTCAACTGACAGGAAAATTCTTGGCAAGGTTCTAGTGGCAAAGTGTTAACTTTTGGGTGTTCATTAAAATAGCATTAATCATGAACTCTGATTATGTTCACCTTAATTTATTCTGAAACTTGATAATTAAAATTAATCAGATTCTATAATGAAATACAGCAGGAAAATGAAATTTGGCCTTGTTTCTTTAGAATAGAGCTATTAATTCACTTAAATGTTAGAATTTTTTTGAGGAATTTAAGGAACATCTGCTTTTAAGTACAGATCATACAGTCAAAGTTGTATCTAGTAGAGTTTTGTGTGTACCTTTCTATGTTGAAAAGTGTTTGCAATACCTTGAGAGAAGCAGGTCTGTTGTTCATTGACTATTGTGATGGCCTTGAGAAACCTGAAGAAAAAAAAAATAAATTCTCCTTTCTGCTGAGCTGAATCTTGATTTTAAGCCCTCCCAGCCCCCCAGGAGAAATCTGATAATTCAAGGTACAGGGTTTCAGACAATGTCTGCAGCTTTAGGTGACTGAGTGGATGCTGTTCGTGCTACCTGGAAGTTGTCCAGCTGTCATTATCAATTCTGTGACAGTTGTATTTCCATGTTGAAAATGGAAATAATTCATTTCTGCAAAGAGAAGAGGCAGCTTTTCCTGTCCAACTAGATTTACTTTGTGCAGCGCTTGTGAGTGCTACCAGTTTATAAGGCTCAGAGAAGCTGTGTGCACATGCAGGGAGGGACTAGTGAGATGCCACACTTGGCTCAGTAACTCCCTGGGCTACGAATCGTTGGGCTCTGTAGGGCCTTTCTGGGGAAATAGTGCCCAGTCTTTAGTTCTTGGGGTGTCATCTCTCGGCTGCTGTTGGAGACAGGTTATCGGGCCTAGGTGTGCCTGTGATCTGACCAAGGAAAACCATTATTATGGGAAGATGGGCCTTTAGGAAGCCCAGTGCCCTTGTATTTCTGAAAACTCTGTGTATTTGTCTCTTTGGGCTGGGGTTTTGTTTTTTGTTTTGTTAGTAGTGGCTCTCAGATACCTTGACAATAGTTTGTACTACAAATTTCCATAATTTTTAATTGAAGCAGTCATTTGCTTTTTCTGTAGATGTTATTTCGGTGTTTATTAATTGTTTTTCTACTGTCTTGAGACATAATGAAGAAATTTTTTAAATTATTCATTAATCTTCCTGCGTGCTTTCTTCTCTAGACAGGACCTCCATTCAGATACTTGGGCTGTTTCCTAATGGGCGTCTGGGCCCTGTGCATTGCTGTACAAGCATGATGCACTGATGGATGGTGTGAGTTGTTGCTTGTAGCTAGATTTATTTTTAAAATTGTCTGGGGCTTTTTATTGCTAGAGGTTATACTCTCGATAGGTTTGTACTTTGCAAACATAATGAGTTCACCCAGCTTTTTCTTGGGAAAAACATCTACCAGGGTATGGTGGTGTCACTTAACTGTGAGACAGAGATTGATGCTGCTGGCCACTTGTATTTCTGGTTTATGGAGCTTATTGCAAAGGGAAATGATACATGAAAGTGACCCTCTGTTACGGAATATTTGAACCCATATACTCAGCCTACTTTCTTCTTGCTAACTTAGCTTAGAAGGCTGGGGCTTTGTTAGGTGATCCTTTTTTAGGTTTGTCCACGTTAACTGCAGCATTTGCTGTTGCTGTGCTCTCAGCACTGGCAATAATATGTTGGAAAGCAGGCACACACTGACATAGGAATTTAGGAGTGAATCCTTGTTTGGATTAGCGAAACCTGGGCTTTTTTCATGAAGATTTTTTTAGAGAACGTACCTACCTGGCTTTGTTGAAGACATGCATCTTGCTGAGAATAGCAAGTTTCAGGTTGATGTAATCCATTGACAAAGTGGTATCCACTTGATATGTACAGAAGTGTGCTGTTGAACAGTCTGGCTTTGGGACGAGCAGGTGTTCCCTGGCTGCCTGGGACATTGTATCCATCTTTCTGAGCTATAGAGGGGTTACAGAGAGCCTGGCATTTCGTATGCCTGGAAAGTTGATTGTGAGGTGCGGAGTCACTGACTTCTGTGACTTTGCTTCTGCCATTTGTCTCCTGGTATGTTGGTCTGGAGCTGCAAGTTTTGGGATTCATGGTTGAGGAAAAGAGAAGGAGCGATGTTTGGGTGCATGCGAATATCCACCCAGTTGTGCTTCTTTAACCAGATACCTCAAAATGGTTTTGTTTTTGGCATAAGAAAGCGTCTTCTCATGTTAACCTGAATTCATTAGTGCCTGACATTGGAAATCCTCATGTCGTACAGTTTTCATAAATGAGAAGTACAGGGAGCCATTGAACGTGTGGGCACTTTGGCTGCCTACATCAGTGCCAGGACCTTGTTCACACGCTGTAAGTACTTGAGGGCAGTGGGGCGAGGGAAATGACAGGAATTACAGAGTACGAACCACTGAGATGATCGTTTGGGAGGATGGTATTTGAGCCCAACAGCTCTGCAGTGCCACAATGCCTAAAGTGTTAAAGCTCAGAACAGACTGTGCAGTGGTGCAGTTGAGTTCTCCCTGCAGCGTGAAAGCCACTCGACTCCAGAGTGACACCTGCCTTTTTGCTGGCAGTGGGTAATTACCAAAAGGGATTTTCAAACTGTGTGTAGTACAGTTCCGGCACGGGATGAGGTGCCCACAAACTCAAGAACCCATGTAGTAAAGAAACTGAAATGTGGAAGTTTAAGATGAGTCTTTAAAAGACAAGTGATGTTTTGAATAGCAAATAATTTATGTAAAATATGTTACAAAATATAAGATGCTAAATAAAAATACAATGTATTCTGTTTTGACACTTTGTTCCACTTGAAAGATAGTGAATGCAGCTTAATTTGTTAACATTTTTTTGAAGCTATTTTTCATTCTATTCACTTTGTTTTGTACAACCAGTTTTACTGTAATTTTCTATTTCAATCTTCTGCTTTGAAGCTCTATGAAAATATGGTGGCATAAACATCCAGAAAAATAGATTTGTGGTTATATAATTTCTCTTTATTATAAAAAAGTTGCTTCACCATATGAAATTCTCCTATATTTTTGAAGGCTCACGTTCCCTTTTGTATTTCACCAAGTTGGCATGATATAATGCATATCTAATTTCTGTAATCTTTTATGATTACAACATGAGGGTATTGGTATAAAAGTTACTTTCATAAAGTATTCAGAAGTCTAGAGGATTTAAAACTGAAGAATGGGATATAAGAATGCTTCGATCTAGATATTAAATGATAGACAAAAAAGCAATGTAGTAATTGGTAAAAACTTAGTATTACATTAATTTTTTTTTTAATTACTTAAGGGTTTTGGTGCTTTCTTCTTAGCTATCTGTATCATAATGCTAAGGGTCTGTTAACCTTTACCATTGTTCCAAATGACTATAGTTTTCAGCAAATAGATATTTCTTACTTTTGAACATTTTGCCTCCTTAGAGTAGAACAAGGGCTTGTTTCTGTTGCCACTTCTGTCAGCAGCTGTGTGTGACATAAGTAGATTTTGGACCCATTTGTCTTCAAGTAGAAGTACAAGTGCCTGCTTCGGCACGCTCTACTTTGACAGTAGATTTTGTAGCTGCTTATTGAAGTCTCCTGCCCATGTTGGCTTGCAGAACACTTGAGACTTTACAAAGCATCACCAGCTTATGGTTGCATACATAAACTTCATTGTTAAAATGTATTGATACATTTCTGTGATTTAGAAATCAGGCTGTATTTGAAGGCAACAGGTAAGTTTGAGCAGATTTTAAAATTGTTTAAATTATCATTTCTAGGAAAACTTGGCTATATATTTCAAGAATTTCTCAGAAGTGAATAGTTAAACCCTCCTTCTGGAACCAGTAGATAAAATTCTACACATTAAACACGGTAAAAATGGTGCATATTCTGCAAAGGACAGAATTGTAGATTAAAGTTTTCTGGGCACAAAAGCAGTAACAAAATGATCCCTACAAAACAGAGTAACTGAATAGCACAAGAAATTACTTGTTAATTTGAAACTTTAGAAACTGAAACTTGTAAAATAAGATGTAATTAAAGTATGATACTGTACATACCAGCTGTTCTTGGTAATTGAAACTTTACAATATGAAAAATACATTACATCTGTACAGTTTATACAGGTAGGTAGGATGAGTTTTGAAAAAGATTCACTTCAAGGGTCATACTCTGAAGTCAAAAAATACTGCACAACTTAACTAATTACAAATTGTAGACTGGAAACAATTAATCTTTGTGATTCATTTTTAATTTGCACAGGAATCTTAGAATCCATAGTATTATGTCTTCTCAATTGTGTCCATAATGTTACATAGAATTTGGTTGCAGCCTCTGCTACAGGAAAAGCCCCGAGACCAAACCCCCCCAGCCCCTTTAAGCCAGCTGCTGACTGTGGTCCTTGATTCGTGCTGCTGTTGTTATTGTGCTCAGATCCAGATCAGTCTCTAGCTGTGTCTCCACTGCTTCTGCCTGGTTGCTTGAGTCATAGGCCTTGTGAGCAAGCAGTTCGTGATGTACCCCACAGTAACTGAGTGTGGGCTGGTCATAGGCCAGGAATGTTGACACGTTCATAGACAGTGGTATCTAGGGGAAAAACAAAGATGAAAAGCAGCCAGTTACCAGAAGACATCATCACATTGTACTGGCCTCAATTTGATGTTGAAAAACCACACTGTCTGCATGTAAAAAATCCAAACCAAAACAACTACAGTCTTCTTTCTCTCTATCCTTCTGTCCCTCTCTCCACCCAAATCCACCCAAACCCTGGTCTTTGCTGGGATGTTTTAAATCTAACCTCTACCACCTTGGGTCTTGCGGCCCAAGGCTAGATATGTGCTTGTGAGGCTTAAGATGAGATTGAGTTTAAATTATCTTTAGAATGTCATTAGCCTCAGCTAAAGTCAATCTTTCAGGAATTATTTCTAGTGAAGTGTGAATGCCTTCTCAAGTTTGAGTGGCTAGTGGATCTTGCTGGAGTATGTCAGTGGGTGTGATACCCTTTGGTCTGCTTGGAAATACAGATGAGATGGTTCCTATTATTTAAAGCATGCGTGTTATGACCTTAATAATGGTCATAGTCTCCATAGCCTTTCTTCGTCAATTTTTCATGTAATACCCGAGTTGCTGACATTTGATCATGTTCTGTTTTCAGCAGCATCAGAATAGAAAACAGAAGGGAGGAAAGGAGCACTTTTGTCTGCTGCAGACCTATAGTCACAAACAAACTGACTGTGGGCATGGGCTTGTTCTAGTTTCTTTCTGGGGCTGCCATGACAACCTTGCAGTAAAGCAACAGGATGGGAGATTGAGGGCTAAGGAAGCTCCATGTGGAATTGCCATGGAATGCTGGCAGCTGCATACATGCATTCCATCATGCATATATATATAGAGAGAGAGAGAGAGAGAGGCACCTGTGTGGGAAGGCACAGAAGAGGAGACCAAAGGCCCAGCTGAGATGAGAGAAGCAGAACAACTTTTGGGTTAATGGCATTTTCCTTAGGCTGATAAAGTTTACATTCTGAAAAAAAAAATAGCTTAGATGGTTCTCCTTTGCCGTTTTTTGAAGGGATGTATGAAATTGTGTTGGCAATTCTACCTTATTCTGGGCAAATGTGAGCCAGGAACAACTGCACTCTGCTAAAGAGTCTGGACTGGTTCTCTTGTAACCAGGTCATTCCTGTAGAATGGAAAACCTGCGCCTTTTAGAAAATTAGTGATATGCTGACTCAGACAGTTTCCTCTGACCTACTCCTTTTTTATTTGGTGCATCTTATTTCCCTGCTGAAGTGTGTCCCCTTCTGTCTCTGTTCCTAGAATGGTCAGGATCTGAGCCCCTGCCCTACTGCTTTTGAGTGTGTTTGGGGAAGGAAGGACACTTCAACCCTCAGGGCATGGTCACTGAGCAAGGAGCAGCATCCCTATTTGTATTCCCTCCTTTGCAGCTTTCCTTCATCTTTCCCTTCTGGTACTGCTACTTATTCCTGTCTCAGTAATAAGCTCTAGTTCTGTAAACCTCCCATTCTTTCAGCTTTTAACAAAATTCTAGTAAGTACTGTCCCAGCATTTATAAGGATAGCTGTCATGTTTGACGACAGTTCTGGAGTAAAACCACGGCATTGTTTGATAATTAGTGATGTGTGAATTTCATATTGTTTGGAGTTCAGGTTCAGATGAGCATCGAAAAGCCCCAGCTTATCTCAGATTTGCACTTCAGGAGCCTTGAAATAGCAGATTCTGTTCAAGGAAGCATCTGTTCTACAAGCTGCATTTCATTGCATAGTACTGGATTTCTGCACAGTGAGGGGGAAGTTCCAGCAACCCTGTCTTTTCAGTGAGGAGGTTTAAAACTCCAGACTTGTTTGTACTTGCAAAACTGTATAACAAACTCAGATTTTTAAAAAAAATAATTCTCTTCAGTGCCGAAAAGAATGTAGTCCAATGTTTGGAATATTCATTTTTTTTTAAAAAAAACCTATTTTTTTGCATTTCTGTTTTGATCATCACTGGCAGTTGAAAAGTTACCACAGATTAAAAAGAAAGGGGTTTTTATTTATGTAGCTTTTTTTTTTTTTGTTTTAATAAAAAAAAGACATAATTTGGTTCTGGTTTCTCTGTAGCGATGGCAGAGATGTGTGGGAAACAGGTTAAGCAGCCTGTGGAAGTGTATTTGCTACTAACCAGATGTGAACTGGTTGGGGAGGGCAGTGCTTCCAGCTACAGATGACTATCTCAGCAGTCGGTAAAGATGGGAAAGGCTCTTGCAAAGGCGTGGAGAGTTTATTAAGCTTCTGCTCTTGAGGCTGTGTTCTTATCTGATTACTTGACCTTGGCTGGGCCTCCATAAGAAACACAATTGCATTTTTTTCTGAATGCATTGTACTTAGAATCAGAGGCAATATTTTCAGTCTCAATATTTTGATATTTTGTTAAATTTCATGGACATGGGGTGCTCAGACCTCCTGGGGGGATTTCAAGACTCAGCCACAGAATCCTGAAGATGAAAGCTTGGAAAATTCAGGCATAAGGGCACAGCCACAGATCTGGAGTGGCTGGAGAGTGTAGGCGTGGGAAATTGGGCTAGGGCAATTGAATATTATCCATGGGGATGGCAGCAGTAAGGGCTGAAAAAGAGATTATTGTGAGAAGGAGGAATGAAAATAAGTAAACTGGCCTGCACACGGAGTAGAATAAAATGATCTGAAGGATAGAATCTATAGAAGTGATGGAGCTGTGTTCTGTCATTCTGAAAATGTACAGAATTACAGTGTAATGACAATGTCATATACATCATAGCATGGGAATATAATATCAGCATAGGTCAAAGTATGAGGAACAAATTTATGTTATACACAAGTTTTGCTGTGGTGTTTTTAAAAAAAAATAAAAGGGACAAGACCTTGTATTATACAACAGGGAACCATATGGGTTTTATTGGCATGAATCAAAATGGAGTGCTTTATTCATTGCCCAGCAAAGGGCAATATGTTGTTAGATCAGCTGGTGAGAGCTTTGGCATGAAATGTCATAAGGACTAGGTTTTAACTCACCCAGTGTTCCTTGTGAATGGCAGGGAGGAGTTAAATGCAAGGGGAAAGATATTTTAAAGCTTTTTCCTGCTTCTCTCCAGCTCGTTTTCTACTCAGGTCAGGCTGTAATTAAAAACCTGCCTGAAGTGTGAGCAGTAACAGTGGCTTTCATTGAACAGCAAATTTGTTCTTCACCCAAACATTAAGTTAATGCCCTCTTGGTGAGGGAGAGCTTTGTTTTCTATGTAAAGGGCACATCTGTGCAGATGTACATTATTTCAGCCCTCACGAACTCTTGCTTTTCTTCTGCTACACAGTAGTGATGTGTTTCATGTGCTCTGCTTGGGTTTGGTAGTTTTTCTGCTTCAAGGTGTTCATCTCTGATTGCCTGTTGGGTCCCACATCCTGCATTCCCACATAGAAATAATGCATCTGACTCCAAGCAGGTGTTGCTGTGCATCTGTTTTATGCCCAGCCTTCACTGCTGGGGCAGACTAGACCCGTGTTGTGGCTGCACATTCCTGTCAGAGCAAGGGAGGAGTGAGGAAGCAAAGGGCAGGTGAGAGGCCTCAATCACATCTGTGCTTTTAAGCCTTCTAAACCATCCATTCTGCCACTTTCAGTGTGAGGACCAGTTGTCTCCATGGTGATGGAAGAAACAGAAAAAGGCTCCTAGTGCAGTAGCTGCTGTTTCTAGGCTTGTTTTAGTGACTGAGTGCCCTAGGTTTGTATTGATGCTAAGAAAGAAAAAGCTTTAGTAAGTGCATGATTACAATTATAGTCCATCAGCAATAGTATTCTTATCTGTTTAATGTTTAGCAAGAATTTTTGCTAATTCATGTTGCAGCATATTCCCTGGGAGAGGAGGGTGCTGTTAAAAAGTAAAAATCACCTTGAGAAACAAAGGCCAGAACTTTGGAACCTTTGCTTTGGCTGTTGGACACCTAAACAGTAAGCTGCTGTTTCCTAAGGGATGGGGGAGAGTACAGGAAGTGCTAAACTGCTGCTGGGCTCCATGATAAAACCAGCAAATTTCTTAGCTATGGCAGTGTGGATTTGGTATCTTAAAGTAGAAGAACATCTTTTCAGCACGTGGAATATACTGATTTTGACAATGACCTTTGCTGGTTTCTGAAATGCCAAAGCGAGGTGCTGTTAACAGCTCCAACAGAGTATCACCCCTTTCTTATTAAGAAGAGAAAGAAGAAGAGAAAACAGAATTAAAAGGGTCTGTTTTTCATTCTTATTCAGTTTGGTGGGGGTCAGGCTAAGACATAGTGAGCTGTGGTTTCCCAAGTTGCTGGACTTCTTGTCCTGAATGTTCTTCATTTTCTTAGAATTTGAGCAGGATGACATTTGCTTAAGATCTTTCCGTCCTGCAAATAATGTGACATTTGTGGAATGAGAAGAACTTGTGAGCTGATTAGGTTTAATTGGTTGCTTGACTTTGAAAGCAGTATGTTTTTTATTAGTTAGACTGCTATACTAGCTATTAATGTTAATAAAATGAACACGTTCTAAATGCTGTTTTGCCTGGGAAGGTAAATAATCCCCTCGGTTTTCTTTTTCAGTTTGTATTGGTGTGGATGCTTTTGGTCGTGTGTGTTTGTGTTTTGTTTTTTAATAGCCTACAGTTCTGGATATTTGTTTCTTTCTAATAGCAGTCCTTCAAGTAGCCATGTAATCAAGTGGATTAGGGAAGTACATATGAGAGTCTGAGAGTAGAAATTGATCCTTTCAGCTGATGCTTTATTTGAAACGTGGTTTGTAATATTTAATAATGAAGTGTATATTATCATAAAGTAGTTCTAAAACTTGATTACAATTAGATCCATATCTAATTAAGCACTAACCTTTTTAGGCTTCTTATTTGTTTTTAATTTGTATGCAAAACTTGCTGTTTATTGGGTAGGCACTGGAGGTGTAATTACTGAGGTATCGTTTAGAAAAGGCAGCTCTGAACTTTGTGGCACTAAAATCAACATGGGTAAAGCTTTTACTTTAGATGCTGGATGAATGATGGATTCAGATCAAAGTGTTGCCTAGCAAACATTTGTTACGTATAGAAAAGGGGAGCTATTTTTTATCTCTTTGTTGCAGCTTGGAGACCCTGACCGTCATGTGTATCTTAGTTATAATTCACTATTCAACAATCCATAGATAATCTTGAGATATGAAGAAATTGCATAAATAAAAGCACATTAAAAAGACACCTTTGAAAAGTGAATCATGTATTCCTAGAGCTGTGCCAGAGGATGTGTTTGTAAGACACATCTGTAGGTAATGGCTGTATATTGCACACTTGTAAGCCTCCAAAGGGTCAGTGCACCTCCCTCCCTTTTCCTCTGCAAGGCTAAGCGTGCTAGGAAAGAAACAGGGCTTGACTGGTGTGTGTGGAGGAGGAAATGGAGCTGAATGAATGGGATCAGTTAGATTTGTCAGATACACATTTGTCTTATGTTCAGGGGAGCTCTGTCTCCCTTAAACCAAACCCTGTTTTATCACAGAGCAGGAGCAGCAAGAGATCGGAGTTAAGTTTAGAAAAGCTTGTCCAAGCCACACTGAGTGCCTTATTTAGTCAGATAGCCAAGGGCCTGGTCATGCAGCTTTTCCTGCAGAAACTGAACGGCAGAGTTCCTGTTTTGGAGAGCTCTTTGGAGAGTATAATCTCTGTGTGGTAATCAGTGGTGTTCTTGGCTATGAGGTAAAAAGCACTGAAGACTGGCTGCATGCAATAGCTAATCAGTTGCAACACAGACTGCAGTTGGTTTTACTGATTTTCATTAAGTGTCCTTGTTTTGGTTGATAGTTGAACTTTCTGGGCTGTAATTAGGGTTTTTTTGGTGGACTGTATTCCTCAGATTCTCATACATTGGATAGGCTTCTGTAGAGTGTGATTAATATGATCTTATTTTCTTCATACTTCTCTAATTATTTCAATGTAACGAGAAATTTTAACATCCTCTACTGTAATAGGCAATCTCATTACTTTTCTCCAGGCTTGTTACAGAAAAACATAACAGCAGCAAAATAAACAACACTGAATGCACCAGAAATTGAAGTATTAGCTACTCTCTGAAGTAGTAGAGGTGGTCAGATTCCACAGATGATGAGCCTTCCTTAAGAGAAGGGTATTTTTGTTGATATAATCTTTAGCTTGTTCCTTAGTTTTTGATGTGTGAGAAGTTGGGGGATATTATATAGTTTTTTTATCTAACTATGAAAGCTAGGTTCTAGATTTAGTGAAAGATGGAGTCCTTAAAACCCCAGTAATAGGGAGGTTAAAAAATATCTGGGAACTTGATAATCTGAGGATATAAATGCCTGCCTTTTTCCACTTTGCCCTCTCTTTCTCAGTTATCTTCCAAATGTTAACCTTTTTTATGTCTGTTTTATTGTTTTCCCTCTGTTTTTAAGAGGTAGCATCCTTACTATTTTTAACCACATTGATCATTTGTGTAATCTCTTCATCTTCCAGTTTCATTGTTGGTGGCTGCCATTAGTCTATTACTGCATTCACCTTTGCTTTTTTTTGTATTTTACTGTATCTCTTTGGATACTTTTCAGTGAGATGCCCTAATGCCCTCTTCCATTAAGTGCTGTATCCCCAAATATGCTTTCTTGACTCTAGGAGAGGATGCAGAGTAGCCTGGTGGTGTTGAGACAAACAGTGAAACCACCTTGTGCAGTTTGCAATTTTGACCATTATCAGGCAGCCCTTGGTGTCTCAAGTTCTGCTGCTGCATGGGCTGAGGTGGAGGGTTTCAGCGGGCAGAGGCTGGTCCTGCCACCTGTTCATGCAGCTGGGACAAGCCTACTAGAACGAGCTGGTGAGACATCCACGTAGTGCTGGTGTAAACTGGACTTGTATGGCAGAGCACAAGGCAGGGCCACAAGATTTGTAGCTCTGAACGGAAAAGAGCTTGCACTATGTCTGAGAGCAAGGATTCTGTGAGGCCCTGCTGAGCAGCACCTCAGGTTGGCCAGATCACACCTCAGTGTGTATGGCGTGTGTGGATCATTTAAAAGGCATATCATGGAACTGTCTCCTTGGGTATTGGAAATGACTTAGGAAGAATGAGAATGTTGTGTGGTTTTTATTTCATTCTCGAACATGTTGCAATATAAATTCCTCTTTTTGCATTTCAAACAGCCTCTTCCAATGGACTGGTGTCCTTTTGTGCACAGTGTTCTCAAACACGGTAATAAAATTTAAAAATGCAACATTCACAGCCTGCATCAGCTTATGATATGAGTAGTGTTACTTCAATGACTGGTGCAGACATACCTGTCAGAGATGGAAAGCCTGTACTGAGACTACTTTAATTCATTTGCTGAATTTTATAGTCTCAAAGTCCCTTGAAGTACCCGATTCAAATCCAAGTATGTGTGCAAATTTTTTGCATGTAGATCTTTAAATTAGTTGAAAGGCACAGACAGATTCCCTTGGGATTCAATTTATTGTAGGAAGTGCTTTATATTAGAAGTCTGTTTTGCACTGTTCTGCAGCTGTTGTCATTGCAAACTGAGTACACGCTGCACAGAATTCCAGGGGGTTTATTTCCCATCCTTCCTTTGTTTTTTGAGATGGATTTGTGTTGCTCAACGAGGACTGGATCGTAATATATCTACTCAGAGAATAACTAAAATAGGCAAAATACCAATTCTCCATATAGCTACCATGGCACTTTATTTGACTACCTAGCATATTGATATTTTCTAATTGTTGGAACAAGAGCATTTTTATGTATCTTAAAAAACCTTCTGAATGAGGCTGAAATTCTAGTGCAGTTTTGGCAGGGGCTCTCCTGGAATCCAGTCCTCTTTTTTTGTTAGTGGTACGAGAATTGGTATGTTCACCCAGAGGGAAGAGACTTCCTAATGGATACCAGGGGAGAAAACTCAAAACACAGAAAAATTAAAACGAACCATCAGATTTCTAACTGGAAACTTAGGAAATCTGCAGGCAAGCTTATGTCTAAAAGGAAGAAACAGGTGAAATTTATATTTAATGTTCAAATAAAATACTGCTTGAACAGCTTCAGTTCTTGGACTTTATCATGCACTGTTCAGTGTTTTGTGTATTTGTGCAGAGTAGTATCATTTCATAAAACTCTTCTGAGTGAAGTATTTCCTATTACATTAGTGAATAAACTGTGTAGTCATTTAAGTAAATCAAAGATGTTTGTTAAAAATTGAACTACATTATAGCAGAAGGCTAATACCAGATGCAGTTTGAAAAGCAAGAGCAGAGCTTAATATAATTTATATATCTCATGGATGGGGAGTATGGGATACACTGTTCCTCAGTAAAGGCTCTTTACTGTGTTTGCCTGACAAATACAAAATGAATTTTTTCTCTTGTGACAGAAGTAATGATAGAGCATTTCTTTTCCTTTACCAGTGCATCCCATACATGTATTGTTTAGTATTCATGCTAATGAAATAGTTTGCTTCTTTGAACTTCTTTCCCTCTGTGAGTGGCCTTCATCTTGCATTTCATCACTGTGTAAATCTAGAGAGGAAGAACCTCTGTTACATTCCCAGGCAGTATATACTAGATTATTTCTGTTGCTAAGACATATTAATACTTGCATTTGTTAAAATGTTTATAGCATCCACATCAGGTGTGCTGCTGCTGTGATATTTGCAACGCACTCAGGCTGAATGTTTGTATATTAAACTCTCCATAACTATATAATTCTTCAGTGTAGCACTACAAATTTTTCAGAGCAGGAAAGCATTATTTGACCAGTTTAATATTAAACTCCTTTAAAATTCAGGCCAAACATTCCAAGTTTAAAGTGACAGTTTGTTGATAGCCGGTCTATCGTTTTCCCTCTTAAATGCTGCACTAATTAGTTACTTTGCTATACCTGGTCATGGAACTATTTCCTTTGTTATATTAACTGCGGACAGAGCCGCCTTGCTGCGTGGCTGCTTTGGTTGGCATGTCTCCTTTAGGCCAAATTGGGATCATCTTGCTGTGTGATGAAAGAAGCAGCTTGTAGTGTTTTGGGCATTGTGGGTAGGCAGAGGATGGTTCTCTTCAGAAGGCAACCTGAGATATTGAACAGCAGGAAACCCCCCCATGTGTTTAGCAGGAGCTCACCAAACGGGTAATGGGCAGCACTGCCAGTGCTTCTGACAGGTCTGGTCCGAACGAAAACACTGGAGCGGCCCAAATACTTCAGAAACAACTGAAAAGACGCAGGAAATGCAATACATATCTTCGATTTCTGTCATTCTCTGTGGAAGCCTCCACGGAATTTACAAGAGAGGACGTTTCTGTTCTGCCGTACTTGCTGGTCAAACAAGTGAGGCAAAGCTGTGGAAGAGAGGGCAGCTGTGGAGGCTCCAAAGCGAGGGCCAGCTGTGTGCAAGGCCAAGTTCGGGCTGCTGGGCGCGGGGCGGGGTTTGCTGCCCGCACGGGGCACCCATCGCAGGGGCCACAGTGGGAAGGCTGTGCTGCGACAAAGGAAATCGCCCTCTGTCTTTGAGAAAAGGGAGCTGATGTGTGACCCGTTCGCGTTAATGGGTCTGTGAATGGCACAGATAACAGAACAGTGCCGCTTTGCAAAATGGTGAGAAATGCACACTCGGAGGCCTGCACGCTCTGTCTGCACCAGCTCTAGGCAGCTTCTGGGGGTAGAACAGGAACTTCACTGAGATGGAGAGTCAAAAATCCGACACAGTTTGGATGCGTGTTGAATTAGAATAGAAAAACAGTCGAGGGCTTTTGACAGCACTATATGAATTTTGAATTAGAGACGCTGTATTAATAATTAAACTTTGGACAATACAGATTATCAGAATTGATACTAGAAACGTTGATTAGAGTCTTAAAGTGGCAGTGGTGTCTTACAGTCACAGTGGGAACATTATCTAATCCAAACGTTCCATAATTTTTAGTAATTGTGTATATATTTCTCCTTCTCTCCCCCTTTTTTAAAACAAATTTCATCAATTGGAATTGTTTGTTGAAAAAAGTCCATCTGTGCGCTTTTGCCCACTTGTGACTATGTTGAGAATAACTCCAAGGATTGGTTCGGTTCCTTTGCTGAGGCCAGACTATGCCATGAGCATGGTGGTGTTCACAGAGTACAGTCATATCTCACCTGAGACATCAGGCAAAGACACAATAGGCAATCTAGCAACAACAGATGGAGCTACTAATAGTACCAATGCAGTACTTAGTGGCTGTTACTAATTAAATGACTTAACTAAGTTGTCACAAAAGAATGTAGGTAATGGCTATGTCAGTTGTTCTGTATCTGGCTGCTTGAGCAAACCAGTGTCTGGTGTGTGTCATGCACCAGGATGTTTTTTGTTTTTTTTTTCTCCTTTCAATTTCCTTAGGCATTTCTGGATTCTCTCAATATGCAGTGATTAAAAAATAGGTGCAGGCTTTGACTTGTGACATATGAAGGGCTCTGGTGCCACCTCTGTAGTGCTAGGAGTTTCAAGGCAAACGTTGTGAGTAGTGTGGCTATATGCAGTCAGAAATTCCTGGTTTACTATTTGCCAGCCAGAAGGAACAAAAGGTCAGTTGGTTTGTGTCGCTTGCAGTGCTGCTCTCTGCATGGGATTGCTGGCAAAAGAACAGTCAAGCTTATTTGCCTTGACTTCGGTTCAGGGAAGGAAGAGCAGCATTTCCTTCCATTTGGTGACTCACCATGGAGTGTGGTTCTGCAGTCCTGGGCAATACAAACTCACTTGTGAAAAACTGCTCTCCATTTAGAGGGTGCTGGCATGCATTTGGACCGTTCCCTGTGCAATGTGCATGTTCAAAGTACTCTTTACAGGTTGCATTTTGGAAGTCGTGCAGGCGGGAGTGCTGCAGTCCACTGTTACTGGTGGGCTGATACCCTAATTTGGCCATCAGCTGTGCTAAGCACTGTTTGGATCTGGAAGGTGGACTAGGTGGTGCTGAACACTGCAGGAGTGGAAGGCAGAGGTTTGCTTCCAGCACTGGTTCCATGTGCTCCCAGCATTTCTTTGGAGGGACAACTGTGTGATCCCCCAGACAATTGTCTTAGCTAACTTTACCTTTTACACAACCCCCTCTAAATCCATTTGCTTCTAAACTTTTGTGTACAGCTTTCATAAGAATTTTCGTGAGAATGGCTAAAACATAATCAGTTTCTAGTACAGCTTTTTCAGAATCTGGTTTTGCATGCTTTAATATGCACATCAGATGGGCTGGAAATCTGACCAAATTTCACAATGAGATGCCACAAGTAACACCTAATTTACAAAGCAAATTTTTAGATATTTTCGCTGAATTTCTTTAGGTTGGTTTTTTGAATAAGAGGGAAATACTTTCTATAACTTAATGTGACAGAGCTGCTTTCTGCCTTTTTAGAGAATAGTTTGCTATTTATGATTTCGTTCCTTTTTGGTAATGTGCTTTGCACGTTAAAAATAGATGAACAGAGAACTATTCAGCTGAGCTACCCAAGGATGCAGATGGCTAGGACAGAAATCTGCCAGTCTCTCAAATCTATATTGGAAAATTCCTTATGAAAGACTTGTACCTCGAGGCAAGTGAATTTAACTGGAAAGGGATCACATGTGTTTTCTAGCAATGGATCCCATTATGCCCTGGGTCTGTGGCTGAATCAGGCAGCTGGCATTGGTCACCTAGGAGTTATTAGAAGACTTTGCCTCCACAGGGCCTTTGTGTCCTGGCCACACAGGCTGGTCCTTACTTGGGATTTGCCTTCCACAAAGCCACAGTTTTGGACTGTATCTGCACTCTGCATCTGGCATTGATAGGAAATGGGTCTGGGGAAGGTGAAGTGCTGCCCAGAAAAGATGACTTTTTCCTAGGACTGTTTGAGGACTTGGTGGAAACTTTGTTTGGCATTCTGTTGGAAGAGAAGGGTGATAAAAGAATTAGTTGAGTTGTCATGAAAGGTACAACCAAATTACTGATTGTTGAAGGCAAATGCACTAATTTCACTTCTGTGGATTTCTGTAGTTAGCGAAGGCTGTCTTGAGAAGGAAGCTACTTTAAAGTGAATTGGTGTGTCGATTGATTTATGCTGCAGTGATTGCCCCAGAAAATGCTCTTGCTTCACTGTCAGCACAAAGTAAACCTTTGTAGTTTTCCTGCCAGTTCAGCTCGTAGCTTGCATTTTCTTCAGCAGTGTTTGCACCGTTCCCTAAGGTATCAAAGGCAGGTCATGTCTGAAGATGGTGTCCTTGGCAGTGCAGGGAAGTGGATGGGTTGGACTTTGAGATACCTGAGCACACTGAGCAAAGGTCCTCCCTGGGAGAAGGTAACTCTCTTGGCCTGCAGTGCAATGGAAATGCTCTTTGGGGAGTTGCTGCACTGTGCGCTGTGGGCCAGAGCTGCTGACTCGGACTGCAGGCACCACAGCCACGGGAGGTCTGTGTGCCTGCCTGGCACTGCCAGCCCCTTGCCCTCGTCTGGAAGCAGGCCCGGGCAGGGCTGGATTTGCTTCCTCCATTGCTCTGTGTCCTGCAGCGCAGATTTATGTGCGTTGCCTTTTAAGTCTTGGAACAGTGAGCGCTTAGAGTTGGCTTATATAGAGATAATAACTTACGGTTATCATCTCTATAAAATGGTGAAGAACACTGTATTCAGAGTTGTCTTGATGTTACTGAGAAAAGGGATGAAAAACTTTGGTTGCAGCCTACTCCAGAGATTAAGTGGCAACTGGAGAAGAGCGCAGCAAGGAAAGGAGAAAGAATTAATTTTAAACTCGGGTGGTATCTGTAAGATAAACCACTCAGCGTCCTAGACAGGCAGCTTTTTCAGTGCATACCATCATTCAATTTATGGAGTAAAGGTAAAACATTGCAGTGGAGCTTTCAAAACACTCTTACAAATTCATTATCTGAAAAGCAGTTACGTGCTTTGAGTAAATAACACACATTGTCTTTATTTTGCTTTAGGAAGCAAATATGAGCAAAGTTGTTGCTTGCCATTCAGAGAAGCTGTTGTATTGCTCAGGCTGATGATTTGCATTGAATTGTTATGTTCATTTGTTATTCATTAACAAATTATGTTTTATTGTATAAGAGCAATACCTACAGCCTCATGGGATTTTCACTTCCTGAGGTTCTTTTTGTTCTGTTTTTATTCAGTTAGTATGTGGTGCTTTCACATGTGTTGCTTTACTAAAAGAAGATGAGAAGACACAAATAACAAACAAACAAAAAGAAAATCCTGAAGGCATTTGTAGCCCAGTCCTTAATCTGCCTGTCCTTTCTGTTCCTTTGCACCCTGGAGATGTTTGAGCACATGTGCTGCTGCTTTGTGTCACGTCTTGGCTTCCCTGCAGCAAGCATATTCCCAGACTGTAGCATTTTTGCTGCACCTGAGGAACCAGCTTGTTACTTGTGCTGCATTTCTTGTGTCTCCTGCACTGCTCCTGCTCTGCTGCCCCTGGGTTCTGTGTCACGCCGAGCTGACAGCCCAGCAGTAAAGCCCGTGGGAGCTGTACAGAGATCTCATGGCTAGGGCAAGGAAATCCTTAGCTTGCTGGGATCAATCAAAGAAAGTAAGGAAACTGCAGCTTAGCCAAAAGATGGGAACATGGTGATATTGCTGGGACAGGATCTTCACTGAAAAGCAGCATATGCACATGTTATAACAAGGTGCTTTTAAAAAGCTAAGCTTGTCTAGCTGTCTGATTGGAAAAAACTAGTGCAGCAAGAGCAGTAGTACCTGGGAGCCCTAATGGTACATGTTCAGAGCTACGGGAATCTTTGCCATCAACTGTGTGTCTTTGTTAATATCCTTGTGACAACATCCTACTGAAGAAAAATTCTCCATCAGTGAAGAAGTTTCCCTGAGAAGTATTGGGTGGTTTGGTTTCTTTCTTTAAACCGTACTAGAATTTATTGCTGTGACTCTCCAGTTTAGTTCCCCTTGGTCGGGGTCCTTTTTGCTCTCACTGTTGAGTTCTCTGCAATATGCTGGTAGCTGTTCAGATAGCTGCTTTTTTGTTTCTCTTTCTCCTTTACCTGAGGTAACTCAGTGCTCCTTGCAATGAAGCTGTGCTGGTTGGGGTGTCCCTTTGCATGTGTGTGAGACACAGCACCTCACTCCTCACATCTCCACTGAATGGCTGTGGAACATTAAAAATCTATGCAACAAACGTGGGTTTTACTAAATTTTGTGAAATCTTCCGCTTCGGTGGGTAGAACTGTATGTATTTTTTAATTTTGTGCTGTTTTTTCCAGTGTTGGAGAATTATACTTCTCAGCTTCCTTTCTAAATGTTTTTTTGATCAGTCGGGCCAACTCTAAATGGATGGAACAGGTGGTTGCTTAACCAGCAAATTGTTTAACATAAAGCCCCAGCCAGGAAGTAGCTTCTTTTAATTAAAAGACTCATAGTGCTCCTGCCAGTCACCTTTTTCCCTTGCTCAGCGTTGCACCACCGTTTTGGACAGAATATGCCACAATAAAATAAAGAATGTTGCCAGTGTTAACCCTGTTTCATCCGAATCACCCACACTTTTTTTGTATGCATTTTGATATTAGGTGCAGTAAGACTGGATGGGACCTGCTTTCTATGTTTCAGGGGAAAATACTTATTTTTTTCTCTACATTTCTTTTGATGATAGCAATCTCTTCTTGGTTTAGGGGGGAAAACCCCATATAGTCCCACCTTTACTTTGCAGAATGCTGTCACTCAGGGACTTCAAAGCCAGGGCATGAAGGAATGCTTGGATTGTGTGTTACTGAAGCAGCAGGTGAACAGCCACTGACACTGGGGCAGAAAGACAAGAGGCTCTTGGTGTTCTCTGCCCTACCTCTTGTTCTGACTCCTTGAAGACTGGCCCTCCTTATTCTTACTCAGGGGCCGATGTGCTTATCTGCATGGACAGGAGGGCAGGTGTGAGACAAGATCCATTTTTTCCCCTCAGTAATTAAGAGCGTATTCCAAACCTCTAGGATACGTACTCTTGGCAAGGAATTGCCAACCCCCCCCATCCAGTGGCTAACTCTAGGAAGTTTTCAACATTGAAGCCATTACTGACTTCCTGGATGATAGTATTATTTTGCAGTCAAACAAATCTCTGAAGCAGGCAGAGTGCTCCATTATCCGTGTGAGAACACTGTGTAATGGTGTGATTGTTAATCGTGTAAACATCATGACTGCAGAGCATTGCAGGGGCTGTGAATCAATTAGTCTGTATCCTCTATTGAAAGCTGTAGTTTTGGCTCTTTTTTACTTGTGCAAGTACTTGCTGCAGGTAGATGGTTGTGGCAAGATGCACAACTGGCAAAGTGAGATGGTTACCATCTGCAATCCTAGTTTTCAGATTTGACAAATGGAATATAGCTACAAGTCTTTATGGTGAGCTACTTAGAAAAGATGCAGTGCTACTAATACCATACTGTTCATGTAGATGTGACAGATATCAAAGAACTCTGATACATTCACATTATTCAATATTATCTCTCTGATTTTCTGGGTAAAGTTCTCGTGTACTGATTAATAGTGTATGCAAAGAGGTTTTTTTAACAGATGTGTAAAAAGGGATCCCAAACCTCTTTGTTCAGAGCAAATGTCATGTTGATTGCCACAAAAGGGGGAACTGGGGTCTCCAGTGTAGTTCAGCCTTTGTAGTCTCAACTAAGGAACTGGCAGCTTGTTGACAGATAAACATGGACTGAAATAATAGAAATTCCATTTCATTTGCATTTCTTTTTTTTTTTATTTTCCCAAGGTAAAGTTGTTTTGCAAGCAGATTTTAGCATAAAACTTTTCCTACTACACTTGGTTTGGGTTTTTTTGGCTGCAGTCTAAACAGTTGCTTATGTTGTTTGTAGTGTACCCAAGTGGACTCTGGATTGGAAAGGCTGTTTAGACTAGTTTTGTTTAAACAGTAAGAGAACTGTATAGATATTTATTCCTAATGCTACTGGGTGCTTATTGTGAAATTATCTTGCTTGAATTACAGGATGGGGAACTTCAAACTAATCACTATAAAATACTCTTTTCCCTGTTAATTGTTAGTATCATATATCAATTTCATGGATATTTCCCGTTTTTGTGGCATCTACTTACATGTGATCTAGTGGTGTATCTCTCTGTTCAAATAAGTAAGAATTGAAGGTGGATGTCTCATCTTGTTATTGTAGCTGTTCTGTTACTGGCCTTTAAAGCAGCCCGGATACTGTGATTAAATAATATTTTCAACTGACTCCTGAATTAACAGTGAGACACTGACAAACATGTTCACTCTCATTGACAAAATGATTACTAGTCCTTGAATAATCCCACAAATCCAGGCTTTGTATCATAGTTTGGCCTGTTGTTACATACAGGTTGAAATCACCAGTTTATTATAAATCAGGGTGGGAGGATTTACTAAATCAAGATTTCAGAGTGTTGGAAAGGTGTGTCATTTGGTGTCCTTTTGGAGAACTCCCAGTTACTTGTGACATCAGGGCTTAACACATGGTAGTGGGTGTCATGTATGAAGTCTCAGTTTTATCCATGACACTGGCTGTCTGGTTATTGCAAGGGAATTTTGAAAAGCTGTAGTCAGGTTGTAAACTGGCTGTAATTTCTAACCTCCCATTTGTCCACAGTTGCATTTGGCTATGATTCACAAGTTCCACTTTCTCAAAATGAGTATGGTGAGTGACACTGTAGCTTGGGGTGGGCAGTAACCTTGCTTTGAAGTGTTTGTTGAGTGGCTGTGATGATCTCTGTTAAGCATGTACAAGTCTTACAAAGAACATCTGCTTCTGTCAGAATTGGTGTCACTTTGAATGGAGATCAGCACTTTCAGGTGAATGGGACGTGAATTAGTATCAGAACTGGTCCAGTTTGAAGCCCTTTTCCTCTGTGTACAGCCATGCTGCATTTGACCAGTATAGGAGGAATGGCCATTTCAAACCTGTCTGCTTGAAAGGTCCTTAGACTTTGTGTGTGTGTGTGTGTGTTCCTGGATCCATCTCTCAGTCCTCTTGGGGTGTGCTGTGTTTTCAGGCAGGGAGGGAAACAGAAGTCTGATGAATCCTGTCCTTGAAGTACTGTGCTGTTATGCTATTTCATGGCAGTTCTTTAATTTTCTCCATTTGTGCATATGTGTATTGTAATTTTTCACTTCAATACACACATTCAGTAGGACAGAGTTCTAGTTGCTTTGGGAACTTTAATTTCCAATTTTCTTATTTATTTTTAACATCAAGTGTTCCATTAATGCCTGTTTCTTCTGATAAGCTTTAGAAAAAGCATATTTCATTCTCAGCCCACAGCTACAACTGGTTAAAACAATTTTCACAGTAGCTCTAGACAAATGCATGCTAAGTAAATGAGCTTTCATTATAATCACAGTGGCTTTTCTTTTTTATTTGATTTCTGCATGTTCTCAAATGTAACTATATTAAAATCAGAGAGAGGTGGTTTCAAAGCTGTCTGCATGAGTATTTCCTTTGAGGTCTCTCTGTGCTCCTGAGCTGCACCCATGAACAGCAGAGCTGTTCTTTTTATCTTAGGGCAAGTGCTGTAACACCAGAGTATCCCGTGTGTTTCAGGTGCCTGTGACACTTATGTTACAGAGTGTCATCATCACAGCTTCCTACCTGGGAACCATGCAGACTGCACACACTACAGAAGAAATCTGAATTTGTTTTTTGGTGTATGATGTAGGTTTAATTGTGTGTTTAGAAAGCAGGGGTTTGATATATTTGTAGCATTGCCTGTCTTTCTAGTTATTTACACGTTGCATGGATTTAAATTGAAAAAGACAGTGATAAAATGGATACTGTGCACAGGCCTGTTTGTGTATGTTAATTTGACTATGATGCTATAAGAAAGACCTGGAGGTGAAAAAGGGTGTGGTAGAGGATGTGCACTGGAAGGTGAACTTAGGCCTTATGTGATCAGGTGAGGGTGAGGGCACAGGAGAAGCTTTCTAACAAAGGAGCTGTGTGGTTCCACTCTCAGACTGGAGTAACAGCAAATAAAGCCCTGCAGAAGCCTCTCCTAGACATGCTGGCTGTAAGGCATCGTGTCAGTGGAGCTGAGTATTCACACTGCAAGAGGGGACCATGGGTATTTGGTAGGACAGAACTAGAACTGAGCTGGCAAATGGGAGAGGTGGTTTGGGGAAAAGATGGGGTGCCTTGTTCTGTCCTCAGGGGTGCCCCCATGGGGAGAGAAGCAAACGGGCAGGTGGCAGTTCTGCAGCAAAGAGTGTGCGTGGCACAGGGTGTGTGAGTTGGCATCACCGTGCTGCCACAAAAGAGACATGGCATGGGGGGAGTTAGGTGCCAAGGCAGGGCTCCTAATTGTTTTACTCTGACCAGCACTGGGGAGGAATAATGTCCACTATTGAGCCGTGTGGTTAAAGAAAGATAAAAAATCAGAGGCTGCCTGAAGGACAGCATTGGGAGAAATCAGAATCTAGAGATGGGGACTTAAGAGGATGATTCAGAGTCTTTAGTTAAGAGAAGGTGAAGTAACAAGTGATAAAACCCTTCAGATGTACAAAATGGTGCTGAAAAGAAGGGATGATCTGTTCTCCATCCCCATCTCCATAGTGGTGGGTAAAAGAAGCAGTAGGTCTTAAACAGGATTAAATTGGATTAAACTTCTCATGTAGAGGATAATGAAGTACTAAAATAGGCTGCCAGCAGAAATAGTGAAGAGTGCTTCACAGGAAGGCAGTCAGAAGTGGATTAGCGAGACTTCTGTCAAGGATGCATCGTGGCCATTCCTGCTGGGGCAAGTGATAGCAAAGGTGATCTTCCCAAGTCCTTTCTGCCCCATTCTGAAATACAAGCTCTCAAAGATGCTTTCGATCTGAACAAAAATATTTCCTGTATTGTTTTTCCAGAGGATGGTCTGGTGTAAACATTTTCACAGTAAGCTTCTATCTAGAAGGCTTTTTGTTGGAAGTTGACATTGGCATTCCATGCCTGCCCTCCACACACAAATGCACACACAAAAAGCAGACAAACCACTTTTTAGTCTTGAAAAGTTCCTACATAAGGAAAAGCTGTTGATTGTTTCCAAAATTAGAAGGTTTAGAACAAAGAAACACACTTTTGAGCGAGGATAGTCCTTGTTAGTTAGAGAAATAGAGCCAACAAGTAGGCTAAAAGAGAGATCAGTATTTTGTGTGGAATCAGGGGCATTCTTCCTAAACTCCCATGTCTTCAGCTTTTATTGAGCTCTGTTTTCTTCTCATCTCTCTGTTTTGCTTGCTTAGCAAACTGAGACAGAACGGTCTGACTGAAGTTAAGTGCTGAAGTCATGCTGGTTGTCTCCAAATGCAGATATTACAAAGAGCGACTGAGTTTTCATGGAGAAGTTTCATTGGTGATCAAGTCATCTGATTAAGGAGTAATCCAAATCAGGAAAGCTTAAGCAACTGTCCTCAACAAATGGGGACTAAGTAAAGGAATGATTATGCTGTTCTGGACGTGCTGTTGTGCTCCCTAAGATCTCTAGTGAGTGACTGAGAAACCCTGTGTTCGGGACTCTTGGCAAAGTCTGTGTTGGGGGCTGTGGGGGTGTGTGTGTTGATCATGCCAGTGATGTTCCTCCTGGAGTGAAACTGTGAAACAAGAAAATGGCACCCTAATGGAACTTAAGGGAGAACACGCACCTGAAAACTGAGCGCTGGATCCTCTGTGGTAAGCCTGTAGCTTACAGCATATGGGACAGCTCGGGCACAAGGAAACCCTGGGGAGCCTGGAAATGTCTTCAGAGACTGAGTCACTGGAGAGTAGCACCTACAGCAAGTTTCAAACGTTGTCAATTCTGCATTTGCTTCTTATCTCAGCACTCCTGTGCTTGGCCCCGAGGTCTGAGGAATAGTATTGTTAGTTGCTAGTGGCTCATTGGAGGGATGGGAGAACATTTCCTCTTCAGAGAGGCACTCCCAATAGAAGAGTTTGTTTCTGTTTTATCTTGAACTGGTTTGGATGAGGTAGTATTTTGCTCAAAACAGATGTCTGCCATTTCTGTCTGTTCTCTACAGAGGTTATAATAGACTTTATCTCTTCCCCTATCCTGGTGAAAGAGGATGAAAGTGATAGCAGTAATTGGAAGAGACAGCCCTGTGGTATGGACAGCACAGGGGCTTTCATGTTTGAATTACAAAAGATTTGGGCTAGATGGAATGTTTTTCCCCTCATCAAGCCCCTCTGGAATGGTATATATCACACTTTATTTCTGGGAGAGCGGGATAAAGGATGTAATTATTTTCCCTCCTAAAGCATCCTAAGTCAGGACTGATTCGACTGGGTCTGTTCTGATAGCACAGCAGATGTAAAAGGAAATAAGGGGGTTAATCTGTTGATACAGCTCATTGTGGTTTAATAAATTCACAATTTTCAAAATAACTCTTGGGTAATTTGCAAAATTAAATGTATGTCTTCTAGGCCACCGAGTTTTTCCTTGGAAGCTTGGCATCTCTTGGCTAGTACATCTTTCAGAAATCTTATCTCTGGCAATGTGTTCTTGGCCAGGCCCTGTTTTCATACTGCACATGGCAATGAGCTCAATATGCTGCAGTGCTGTGGCAAAATGAGTGTCAAAGCATTGTAGAGTTGGCACAGGCTACTTGCTTAAGGACAAATTCAGAAAGGATTAAAAAGTTCTCACAGATCTATTTGTAAAGGAAATTATTCAGTTGCTGGGGGGGTATCTGTAATGGCATATAAAGCAGTGGGGAGGTCTGTAATTGCTGTCTGTTCCATATACTTTCTCCTGGGAGCTCATGTCCATACAGTCGTGAAAATTCAGCTTGAAGTTCACCAGCTGTTAATTGGCCTCAAGATTTATCTTCGTTTTTCTGTAATAGTTTTGCCCAGGCTTTTAGAGAGCCAAGTTATTGGCACAGACACTGAAGTTGTATTGGAAAAGATTCATTGGTGTTTTGTTACTTAGATAATGAAGCAAAGCAGATTGCCAGTTTTGGCCTCATCAGTGTGACTCAGTGGCACAGTGTGGAGTGAGAGAGGAGCAGTGTGGAGGCAGGGCCTGTGTGCAGCACAGTTACTTTGAGCTGCCCCCCCCCGAGCACAAAGCTGTAGGAAGTTTCCATCTGTGTTTCTGTATCAGCAGCATGAATACCTGAAATGACAGTCATCTGGTGGCAGTCCTGGGGGATAGCACATGGGGAGCTCAAAAGCCACCTTGTGGGAAGGGGCTTGCTGTCCTGGGCTGAGTTGAGTAGGACAAGCAGCCACTGCTTCACTTGTTCGATACTAACAGTATCAAAATGTTGGAGCAGTTTGTGCAAGGAAGGTGAGGGTACCCTGTCACAGGGACACCTTTTACATATGCCAGTGATGAGGAAAAGTTGATTGTTTCCCGAGGCTGAGGGTGCACGAGGGGACTTGCCAACAGAGCTGTCTGCTGCAGTAAAAGGGGTTTTTTACCATCTTGCCCTACAGTAGAGAAACCCTGGGGTTTTTATTAACTACAGGTGTGTCAAAAGACAACTCAGTATTTTGCTTGACATTATATGAAATTGGAAGAGCAGTTTCCCACTGTGCTCAAGTTGTACAGTAGCCAGAGTTGGCTGTGCCTCTCTTTCCTGTGCCACGCTCAGGGATTCAGGGCAGGTACCACAGCTGCTCCTGGACAGAGCTAAATGAGGGCACTCTGGGCTTCTGTTGCAAAATCCTCCCACGATTAACTGTACACTTAAGTTATAGCAGGCCGTTTTGTTTCTAAAAGAGTTGATTCTTCTACAGAATCTCGGAGAGAACTAAACTGATTGCAGCGCAAAACTTGGGAGGTACATTTCCAGTTCTTCGTATGTGCCAAGAAGGGAATTATTTTAAATATTAAAATCATCTTTACTGGGGCAAAGACTGTCGAAAGCTGTGTGAATGAATTATTTGCTAACTCCAGTCCGTAACTTTTCTAGGGAAGCTGATCATATTTGATGAGGGAAATAGGATTCCACAGGGGGTTATATGAAATTATGAGATGATGCAAATGGAAATATACTTTCATGGGGAGAGGGGAGAGAGAACAACTTCTCCGTAATTGAGTTGCAGATAAAATTGAATTTAAAGGGTCCAGCAAGCTTGTTTGAAGTTCAAAGAAGCTGGTGCATAAATTTGGCCTGCCTAGAGTTATTGCATCTTAACACATATAGCTTGATCAAAAGAAAAGCAGAAATGGAGTAGTTCCAGAAATCCAGATTGATTAAGTCAATCTTTTTTGCCCAGTGATGGAATTTAGGGGAAAATACCGTATGGTCTTCTCTAAAGTATTATCCTCCTGGATCAAAGGATTTCTCTTCCAGCTTTTCTGTACTAATGGTACAGTGAAAAAAGACGGGACACGCGCAGTGCAAAGATTGTTCTTTGTGTTCTATTCAAGTTACCAGTTCGTGGGGGCTGCTCTGCTCCAGTGTAAGCTACAGAAATGCTACACCAGTAAAAATACTGCTTAATAGCTTGCATTTACCTTTGTGACAAACTTGGGGAAGGAAATGGTAAACTGTGTGATGTGGAACAGTCTACTGACTTCATGTTGTGATTTCTTCTTTTGCTGCTGTGGAAGGGAGGGCTGTTACATGCAGCACCTCTGGAAGCTCCTGCTGGAGGGCTCTGCAGCAGGAAGGGGTCAGGAGCAATACAGGCCCATCGTGGGCTGAGATCTGTCTGGGTGCCCAGGAGTACACAGACTGGCGGTTCTTTGGGAGGAGCACATTACAACTGGCAGCAGTAGAGGCTTTTTAATTGGCTAGGCTGAAAAATCTGGGTAGACACAAATGCCCTGGGACCATTCTTAGCGTCTCTAGGTTCTGGAAGCCTTAATTTAAGGAATCAAGTCTTGAAAGTGCAGTTTAGGTCCCAGGATGGAACAGGGTTGGATGAAGATTGATGAGGACAGACAGAATCTGTGGGACTGTGACCTTTCACGTAGCAAATACTGTTCTGTGATTCTGATAATTTCACAGTCTTTTAAAAGCTGATAAAAGCCAATTTAGGGGAAATAAGTACAAATGTTTTCCATGTATGTATTTCCACATATGCTGTATATACTAGAAATGCAAACAGGGAAATTATAAAATGTCCTATTTAATGAATTTTGATCTGCTAGACACACAGTCATTTTGGAGCTTAATTGACTGAGAGAGGTCTCTGCAGGCCTGTTAATCTACCAGTGTGAAGCTAATTGCAGTGTTAGGACCTGCCCTGTTTTATACATATCCAGCTTTACTTTCTACTGTGATGGTGTTCAGAGCACTGCAGTGCTTTGGAAATACCATTTGACAGTATTTAAAATAGGCCAAAGAAAATATATTTAGGTGAGGTAGTTTTAGTACAATGTGCAATTTCTCCTTTTTCCCAGCAAGGTTTTGTGCAGTTCTAAAGGCCTTGAATATCCTCTGAGGGAACCTGATTTTTTATGGCATGTCAGAAGTGTTGTGGCTCATTTTAAGTGCATGTCTAATACTCCTACGTGCCTGGTAGCTTAAAATCTGGCCTCTATTCGAGGTGGCACAGCTCTTTAATTCTGTTAGGCTGTTGAAAATAACACCAATCTGTTCAGTCTCTGACAGTAGGTTTTTTATTGTGTGGTGATTTGGGATTCCAAGAGTTATTGGGGAAGGTGACCTTGGTACAGGCTTAAGTGCAGCACTTCTTGACAAAATGCAGTAGAGAACACCACTAGTGTTAATTATGTTGTTAAATGCACTAGGGATGAATTACTTGAAACAAATTAAACAAGTGACATTCTTACTTCATAAACTGCATTTAATCTCATGCATGGCTGTGTTTATGGTGGAGTCACAGCAATACAGTAAATTTCATGTGAATACAAGTCACGCCAGTACCTTCATAAGCAGGTATTTCATATGTGAGCTAAAAGAAATAGCATGAACCTGAAGTCATGCAGGATAAGAAGATTGAAGTCTCGTGCATTTACTAAAAAAGATAAAGTTGCAGTTTTAAATAGTTAATATTTGCTCTTTTATTCAGTCTGAAGCACACAGAAAAATTAGGCTGGTCATGATGTCACGGAGTAAACCAGAACAGAATTTGCAATGGAACTTTGCAAGGAAAGAAGCACAGGTTGTAAGAAAATCAACATCAAGGCTGCTGATACTTACTCAGTGTGGGTTGTGACATGTTTGGCCTCTCGTAGGAGTACAGTGTCTCATTGATGTTAATTAGAAAACCTCTATGATGCATCAAAAAGTTGTAGATGTATGACAAAACATTTGCTCCCTGTCAGTCCATTTTTTTACTGAATTCTCATGAGAACCTTTCCTCAACCATTCTAGCTAGCTATAGGAAAGGTTACAAAACCTCTAAATAAGGGCAAAAAGGTTGGAGTTATGTTAGCATCATGGAGAGGCCACGTTGTCTGTTTTTAGTGTTTTGGTCAAAACCAAAATGGTAGATTTGAATTTTATTGGTCAGGTAGTTTTAGGAAATTGTTGTTACCTTTTATGGTGAATAAACTGTTGGGAAGGAGAAACCCAGTCATCTCTGCTCCTTAGTAATCCTGGTGCAGAAATATGGTCTTATAATATTGTGAAACCTTATGTACCCATTCACATGTGGGTGGAGTTTGTAATTCAGTAGT
Organism: Margarornis squamiger; assembly: GCA_035222235.1. Lineage (NCBI taxonomy): Eukaryota > Metazoa > Chordata > Aves > Passeriformes > Furnariidae > Margarornis > Margarornis squamiger. The sequence goes on along the minus strand of JAWWTY010000158.1, from coordinate 844,822 downwards.
TTATCTAATGATTGCATTCCATTTTGCAGTTACAGTTTTCATTAAGACTACATTTTTTTCAGAGAAAAACTAACCTAATAAGAGTAGCCTTGAGTTAAGGGATTTATCATTGTTCTTTTTTTAATACTTTCCATATTCTGAAATACCATTTAGGTGTAACAGAAAAGTTTGTGGGCTTTTTCTAAATTGTGCCACATTTTTCTCAGTTGTTTAATGTGTATTACTTGGAGAATGTGCCGTATGTGTTCAAAAACCCCACATTTTTTCAGGTACTGAGATAGGATTGAAAGGACTGTAAAACAGAGGGGAGGGGAAAGGATAAGAGTTGGTCAAAGCTAGAGCCACAAATGTAATTTGCAAGTCATAGGCATCTCCATAAGTTTACCTTCTGCATGGTATTTGTACAATTTTATTTGAGTTTGTTGCGGTGTTAAAAGGAAGGTTTATGGGAGGGAGGAGAGTGGAGCTTTTCCAGGTCATTAGCTTAAACATGCTGTAGGAAATCCTTGCTTTTATTGTAGAGGTTTGTATTTAGCATCACTTTTACATTGCGTGTGCCATCAAGCACAGTAGCTAGTCAATGAATTTGGAGGTGAAGTCTGATCAGTCCATCTAAAAGAAGTTGTGGGACATGTGAACACAGGAGCGACAGGCCCAGCGTATGTATTTACTGAGTGTATTGTCCCTTGGGTTGGGAGAGAGTCCTTACCATTCCAGGAGCACTTCTATGCCTGGAAATGTTTGGGTTCCTATCCTTCAGTAAAGCCATTGTTTCTGTTACATGGTTTTTTATAAAACAAGAGCTGTAAGGTCTCTGCTATAAAAACATGTTCTGAGTTCACATCTAAGCACAGAGCATTAAGGATTTTGAATTTCTCTGTTCTAAAGGAGGCAATAAAGCAATAACAAAGTCCGGAAAAATAGCAGTTTCAAGTGATTACCAAGCAAGCTTTTAGGAGGGAAATAGGGCCATGTCTTTTGAGGAGAACGTGAGTTTGAAAGGCTCCAGCAGTGTGAATTATCACACGTTCCTGGATAATGCATCACACCAAAATCCTATTTATCTAGTCTGTTGCTGTTGGCAGTTAATCCCAAACAAGGACACAGAGCATCCTGCAAAAGGTGAAATACCAAACCAGAAGGGTGTTCACCCCTGCTGTAGGATCTTCTGGGATAGCCTCAGCAGAGATAAGGATATGTGTCCCCTGCCCACTTTCTGTGTGTGTAGAATCCTGTTGGTGCTTACAGAACATTTGATGATGTAGTGTTTTTCTTAATTTCACAACTATCTAAAATTTTACTTTATATTGCTATCACCAGAAAGGCTGGAGAACAGGACTTGTGCATTGTGTAGGTAAGAACAGGGTAAACCCTCACTAGAAAGGCTTTCTATTAGTTAATATCATTGTACAAGATAAATATGGTTGCTGTCTGATTGAGTACTCTTTCTTTCTTTTCCTCTTTCTTTCTTACTTCCCCCCATCAGATGGGTACTTGGAAATCGTGCTTTCAGGAAGTTTGAAGATTTATTTAATATTAGTAGAAATAGAGTTGAGTTGCAAAATTTGCCTCCAGATCGTAATATCTTATGTCTCAGAGTTCTGAGACCTTTTTTTTGTATTGTAACTTTTTAGAAACACTGCTTGGGATCTGCAAGCGGGCTCAGAATTCAAATGTCAACGAAGTAAAGGTATTTTTGTGCCTCTTTGTAATTATGGTGGATGCAGAAGTTGTTTGTCAGGGAGGTCTCTCACAGCAGCTGTGTACAAAGTAATTGGCTGTTACCTTTCCCTCCTCACACCTCATCTCCTTTGGGAGTCATTATTTATCCTTTCCTGGCATTGGTGAGTAAGTGCTGCTGAGTCAATGCTTGATTAGTTTCCAGCTGTTCCTGTGTGAGGAATTTATTGAGATGCCAAGCAATCAAATTAAATTTTCAGAGTATCATGACTTCACTAGAACTGCAGCGTGGTGTTGCCGTCATGGTGCCATCCCCAAAGACTGATGGGCAGTGACTGCTCTGAAGTCCCTTCCTCACAGTGGCAGGGCCACCCTTGGGTCATAGCACAGCACTCCCCCTGGGTTTTCATTGCCTTCTGCTGCAGGCCCACCAGTGGCTTCCACTGGTACCAGTCTGAAACAATTGTCACAAGAAGTGTTGCAGAGGCATTTTGGTCAAGAACATAGGAAAAGTTTTCTTTTGCTGCAGAGACAATGTTTTGCAGTAGAATAATTCCATTCTAAAATACTAGTAGAGAGGCTATGTGTCTGCATATTGATGTATATTGGATTTTTATTACAGACAAGTCAGAAATTGATGTGACATGAAAAACAAAGCATTCTTTAATGTGCCAAATGAAAATTTTGGAAGTTGTAAAGAGGTGTTAATTGTGTACCTTTGCTGATGTTAGGACTCAAATCGTTTAATATAGTTGATTCAAATGTGAAATTTGACAGGAAGTAGTGATGTGGCCTGATTTGGTAGCCTCTTGTACCTTTCAGTCATAGCACCTGTTGTGGAACAGGTGAAAAATTGAGGAGAGGCATGCTGCTTTTATAAAATGCCTGGGTGTGCTGAGGGTAGTTTGGAAGCTTTTGTACTTGTTTCATGGGGACAGTGGCTCTGCAGATGAGGATGGTGCCTCTGGGAGAAAATGTCCTCTCTCTTTCTCCTCTTTAATCTTGTGCTAGGGTCTCCTCTGCTTCACAGAAGCTTGCAATACGGTACAGATTAAATTGCTATTCCTTTTATCTTTCATTAGGCAGGAAGAGATATAGCTAATTATTGACTTCACTCAGCCTCTACAGTTCCAAAAACTGTCAGAGCTGATGGGCAAAGCTTCAGAGCAATATTGCTTTTGTTAGAGGAGCTTCTAGAGAAAGCACTCCATGCAGGTGTGAGGAGGGTGAGGAGTGTGCTCTGTGTGTATTTTCTTTCAGACCTTGTCTGATCTTGTGGAGAGAGCGCTGCCAAGCAGCTGAAACACTCCTGAGGTGCATCCTCTGATTGGATTTGATGCAAAAGAAGCGCACTTTGCCTTGGGACCCCTATGCCATGCCATGCCGTGCCAGCCAAAATGTGGTAAGCTCCCCAAGTGCCTGCCTGAATGCACTGGGAGATGAGTACATTCAAATGGGTAAGGTGGGAATTCCCAAGTGCTTAAACTGTGGATTTTGACAGAGGTACTGAAATTGTTTTTCTTCAACCGGTCCAGTAGTCCACAGCCACAGTTAAATGGACAGAGGGATGGCAGCCTCTCAGTAGGTGTAGGGCCAGCACAGATGGGAGGTGGTGGGGACCACAAATAATGCGAAATGCCTATATTGCTGGTATTGAATATGCTTCATGATTCCTTTGGCTTCTGGATTGCCATTGGTTTTTTCAAATGGGACTACCTTGAGTTCCTGAAGTATTTACTATGAGCTGTCTGAAAGCTACGTCGCCTTCCACAAACAAGAGAGCTTAAAAGTCAGTGAATTCAGGAAAGTCATCAGTTCCCCTGCTTTCGGGTTTCTGTGTGATCCTAAAGCTCTCTGGGGAAGTGTTAAAGTATTACAGAGTGGGATATTTGGCTTCCACATGGCCTCAGGAATACTTAATGACAAAGGCTTGTCATTTGTCTCCTAAAATCCCTGAGAATAAAACCAAATTTTATGCTAGCATGACTTCTTTAGCAACACAGTCAAGAAAGCACATCTCACCTGTAAGGAGTTTGGTAAATGAAAGAAGTAGTGCCATAAAAATCTCCCCTGACTCTTCTCTCATTATCAAGGATTCAGTGTCGAAGGCATGACGGTGACCTTAAGCATTCCTTGTCCAAAAGGCAATGCAGAACAAATGTGTGCCAAAGGCAGTGTCTCACTGCAGGGCTGCAACAGGTTTGCTGGGCTCCCTCCTTAGCTCTGCTTCTTGGAGTAGTAATGTTGCTTTATGCTAGAAGGGGACCTTTGGGCACAAGCAAAAGGTCTGTATATTGATCTCTTGGTATTTTTTTGATTAAATCTTGTGATGGCCAAAGAACTCTGAAATCTTAGGAGAGGTGCCTTAAAAATAGCCCAGTAAGCATTTCTTGTATGTATCAAAGCAAAATTTGGCACAGCATCTGTCAGAGTTTTGAGGTTTCCCATAATGCAGAACATGTAACCAGAGATGCTGTTTTGTATGAATATGAAGTTAATTAAGCAAACCTGGAGAAGTAGGTCAGCCTAAAATCCTGTGTGGTTAATCCAGTTGCAAGATACTCTCAAATACAGCCTGGGATAAAAAATACTTTACCTAAGGATAAAGGCATGTGGAATGTCACTTTGCTGAATCCAGCTTTTGATTCCCATACAAAGAGCTCTAGAGCTACTTATACCAACCCTACACTGGCAGTTTTTAGGGGTTACTTGAGAATAAAGCATACTGGAATGGCTTGGGTATTTCTGAGATGTTCTCTGACCACCCTTTATTCCCCCTGTGCTCAAACGGGTGGAAGTTGCTAACAGAGGACAGCCTGTTGTTAGCATGAAGCCCAGTCCTCTGTGCAACCCCATCAGGGCTGTGTTGATACAGAGCCACAGCAGACAAGGCTCTGCAAGGGTTCTGTGCAGCTTTGGGATAAGCACAGTATAAATCTGGGGGCTCCTTCCCACCCGCTTTAGCTCATTGTTGAAGCCCACATTGCTTCCCTTTCCTCTTCTCTTACGAACTTGCTGCTGTTAGAAATTCTTTAGTTTTTGATTACAATGTTATACAGTCAATATAAACACGTTTTGCTGCCTTTCAGTTTAAATTAACCTTCTTTTTCTCTGGGGTTTATTTACTGAGCTATACCTCATTTTCTCCTTTGTCCTTAATTTTTTTATCCTAAAAATCCAAGCTGTTCTTTCATCCATCCTGTTGATTCTCATAAAGGTTGTTCTCTCCATCAGAGATTCACCTTTAATCTCTTTCTCAAATATAGCTGAATAGCCTGCTGTATTATCCAAGAGAAATTACTGATGCCTTTTATCATAATGTTAACACCTCTCTCTCTTCACTGTAAACAGCTCAGTTCATATGTTTAGAATCAGATTCACCTTTTTCCAAGCCATATCGTGTTACTTCTTCATATTAACGTTGCAATTCATGAATACTTTCATATTTTCCCCCTACTGTTATTGCCAGTAAGCACCCATTGTTTACAGAAAAAAAATTGTCTCTAAGTGCATGACTATATTATTTCCCATCAATTTTAATATTTTTCCTCATATTGCAGTCTTCTCTGACATCTCCCTCTCTTAATACGTCAGTCCCCCTCTGTTGATGATACTGCATAAATCTGTGTGTCATCAAATTTCACTGGTATAATTTTACTTTTTTTGTTAATTAATGAAAATACCAGGAGAAGTCATTTATTATCTCTCACCAGGCCTTTACTTTCTCTTCAAACACTGATTTTTTGCTTCTAACTAGCTCCTTATCCACCACAGAATTCTTGTTGCTAATTTCCATCTCTTCATCAAAACCAGTAGTTTTTGAAGTTTCTTGTTTTATCAAAGTTAGAGTGGTATATCTTTGAGGGGAAGAGGCTTCAGAGCTGAAATGTAGAAGTGATGAGTAGAAGTATGAGGCTCAGAAAAGAGGGTGATAATTGTGGGACATAACAAGGCAGCAGTGTGGTCAGAGAGCGAGCTGGTACCATGGTCAGCGTGGTAGCCTCAGGCAGCGTTTCAGGAGGAGTGAGAGATGCATATGTTATATGTTTGGGCCAAGGGGAGTAACACAGCCCCTTGGAAGGGGAATCGGCTGGCACACAGGGAATGTACTTCTCACACCAGATTGCTTTGTGGTTGCTTTGGTTCAGGAGCCAGCACTGCATCCCTAGAGTAGCTGACAACGTTCTGTGATGGCTATTGCTTCTGCAGTTGTACTGTGTTGAGTCCTTTACCCTTAACGGGTATCTCCAGTAGGAAGTCAGACTGAAAATGAACTAATTGTCCTGGAATGGCACAGTGCGGGAATCAGAACTGCTGCTTTTCTTGGAAAATGCACCAAATTCTTTCCTAATGACTTAGTTCTCTTGTCTTTGTGCCATAGTTAAAGCAGGTCTAAGTGCTATAACTCTATTCAGTGTGAAAATGCCTCTTTTATACTGTGAGTATTTAAGTAATTAGAAGTAGTTGGATTATAGTTCAACTGAGGGAAGCACAAGATCATAGTCCCATTTCAATATGTGTACAGGCATCCTGACAAAGGTAAATTTTGGGATAATCAGAGAGAAGAAAGCTGGCAGAAGGCCATTTGAATTATGAAATTGTGAATCTTAGAAACCCTGGAAAATTTCAATGCGTAAGAACCTCTGTAAAATCCCATAGGTGGGATTCTTATTGTCAGTGGCCATGTCTGTGCAATCTGTCTCAGGCACCTGCTTTTAAAATGTTTTTTGTCCCCATTCTTTCTTTGATTCCTTTCTTTTCCCAGCCCAAAGCAGCGTGCCTGCATTAGTTCAAAAGGTGTCCCCAGCCCCAGCAAATGTCACAGTCGGCAGGGGCTCCCAGAGCTGATCTGCAGCTTGAAGAGCTACTCTTGCTTGCCGAGAGTTGTAAATAGCCCCTAAAAACACCCTTCCAGCTGGAAGCCTTCAGGCAGTGTGCCTCGCTCTTGGGAAATGCCCTCAGTGGGCACCCCTGGGCCCCTTGTGTACCTAGTTGTGTGTGTGTAGCTTACAGGAGGCTGGATTTATTTGAGAAATGTGAAATTAGCTTGCTGTTCTGTGGCTCTACCCATTTATTTCAGAAGTTGGTATTACAAACTAGAACTCAGATGTTAATTTTACAAGGAATCAGCTCCCTTAACTAAGTTTTGGTCCAGATGAGCGTTTACATGTGTCTAAAGATAATAGTATCTAAATGATCCTCCCTTGCCTGCCCCATCTTCCTGATAAATCTGATGTCATGGTCTAAACATCAAGTCACTGGGATTTTTATCTATGAACATCCCATCAAGAAATGATGCCACTTTTTATTCCTGAAGCTGTCTCAGTCTGGCAGCTCATTGCCTCAGATCACACCAAGTGGGCATGGACTGTACCTTCTGTCTTCTGCTCCTCCTATTTCTTACACAGTTGGTAAGACATTTCCGTATTGGAAGTCTGAGCTTATTTTATAACATTTGTTACAAAAATGGGGGGAAGAAGCCATAAATCTGATTACATTTATTAGAGACAATGCACTTTAGATGGGAATAGGATAGTAAGAATCCAGAAGACAATTACAAATACTGTAATTTATTCTCCTAGAAGTTCACTGTAAGTGAACTTTAGTGGGAACATGGACAAGCTGTATAACGTTTTGACATATTAAACTTATCCTTCTTGTATAAAAATCCTTAACTATGTAACATTAGAGAGAAATGTGACATAAGACTAGATTTTAATGCATTGTCATGTCCTAAATGCATCCTGGCTGGCTTAGCCATTCCTTTGTTCTCCTGGTTTCTGTGTCTCCTACGGAAAGCATGCCTTCCAACAGATTGAGGAGAAGGAAACACACTAAGAATGCATAAAGGGGATTATTAAAGTTCATTTTCAAATACAATGAGTTTCTTGGCTGTCAGCTGCTTCCATTAGGCAGAAACCTGGTGAATTCCAATTTGTGCCTCCACAAAAATGCTGACATGTGTCTACTGATGCATTATTAAATCTGTAGGGCCAAATTTTCTGTCAGTGTAAAAACTCCACTGATGACATTTACAGCATCCAAAGATTTGGCCTGTTATTGGCGAGTCCCTTAGGGTGTAGTTTGTTGTATTGGCACTGTAATTTATTTAGGAGACTTAAGACACTGAAATACAGCATTTTGTAATAAGAAAATACTGTTAGATACCTATTCAATCTCAGAGTTATTTTAAAATCACTGAAAATTAGTGATTGTTATTATGAGAGAGGTATTGGATGAGAAGACAGAGAGGTGAGTAGTAAAGTCCAGTCAGTAATCTGAAATAGGTAGTACTTACCAAGGCTTTCAATGTCTTTTTTGTTACCAGCCCATAAGGAAGAAAGACCGTAAAGTACTAATGGACTACTGCCGTAATTAAGAGAGCTTCCTAAAGAGCTGAACTAGAACAGTGCTCAAAATTGTGGCACGATGGACGAAAGCGATTACTTTGAAAATGCTGCTAATTCTGCTTACAGCATACAAAGTGTTTTACCTGTTTTTTTCTTTAGGCAGCCAAGACTTTTGGCCTTTTTAGGCATTTCTGCCTCCTGTTTGCCGCTCCATTGCCTTGGTTAGTCCTGACTACTTGCATTGAATTTGGTGGGGTTACATGGTGCTTGCTTTGCAGTGGCCAAGAAAAGCATGATGCAAAATGCAAGGAGCGGGTTAGGAAGAAGCTGAAGGCAGAGCAGCTGTACTTTATTTTCTTGTCTCTTAATTTTAGAGTTTGCTGCCATGGCTTGGTTGGCCCTGGTCACAGGTTGTTTCCTGCAGAGCCGGGTTGTAGAGTTATCTAGCAGATACAGACAACACCACCTTTTTATTTGTGTCTTGCTGTATTCACAAATCTAACACCTTTCAAACAAACCTGTGCTACTCAGCAAGGCAGGGATTGCTTGTGCTGCCAGCAGGCACAGAATGAGACTGAAGATTGTCCCTTTAGTGAGTCTCCTACTGTAAAGGAAGCTGCAGCTGTTGAAAACCCCTGGTGTTCAGGAGCTCTTTGAGAGGGAGAAACAACAGTATTGCCAGGTTGTTCTTCGTGAACTAAAGGGACAGAGACGTTTAATGAGATGTTGATGTTCCTGTTCAGGGGACTTGCCCATCCTCCTGCAAGCCCTACTGCCTGTGAATGGTGCTAACACAGGTCTGCTGGCAGCACTGCTGGTTCTGAAATTGGTCCCTGTAATTTTTCTCCCACTTTAACTTTTCTAGGTCAACAGCACTCTTAAGAAACATCATGAATAGTAATAATTTATTCATGAATGGTGAAACATTTAAGATCCACTGGAGAGGCATTCTTGGAAAACACATGCCACAACCTCAGGGGTTAGGACTCCTGAGTATTGCAGGGGCTTTATGGGAATGTATGAATGAGACCTGCCCGGCCTTGTTCATTAGTGCCGGTGCTTCAGCTGCCCAAGGACTGTGTTTTATATCCGCACTTGCTATACACCAAAGCTGTTCTTGTACTCAAGATGTGCTGCCACTACTGAGTCTTTCCAACTCTCACTTGAAAGCTGGAATTACTGCAAATGAGCTTGGGGGTGTGTTGAATGGTTGATGTGGCATACAATCCTATACCTACCTTATCCTGAAACTTGAGCTATAAAATCTCAACTAGTTCAGATGACTCTTCATATTTAGTTACATTTCCTAAACAGGGTAACCATTTGTTCGGGTGACACGTTTCCTTTTTGGCACCACTGCCTGGGTGTACAAAGCTCAGTAAGCTGGTGGGTCAGCAGAGTTTTGCCAGCCCAGTGAAGAAGGTATGAGGTGCAGGGAGCCTGGCTTCTGTCACCTGCTCCTGCCAGTGGCCTGCTGACCTCTGGGACTCCCTTTCTGAAACTCAGGGCCCTCCTCTCTCAGTTACACATTTCAGTGCTGCCCTTTGGCAGTGCTGTTTGACCTCTGGTGAGCTGGGGGGTGTTACGGGTCAGTACTACCCACAGCTTTATCAAACTGCCTTGGAGTTCAGTAGTAACTGCGTGTTCTGGGCTGATAGATTTTCATGCACTGAGACCCAAAAGCTGGAAACAGAAACATTCCTTCAGCAATGTTTTGGGGTTTTTCCTGATAAAAGTTAAATTTATGCTTCTCTGTGATAGGTTGAGCATTAAGTGGTTCCTTGCCATTTTTGCAGTCTTTTAATGCTGAGTGGTCTGTTGGCTTGAAATATATTTGAATTTTATCACCCTTGGAAATGAGCATAACTGAAGAAAAAAGGCCTGCTAGGAATAAGTTGGCACCTCTTCTTATACAGTGTTAAATAAGATGAATAGAAAGGTTTTCTTAACCTCATGCTCTTCAGAAGTGTTTTGAGCCTTTAACTTCTGCTGGCATGAGTGCATGTGTCTCTGCTTTCTTACATTACTTCTGTCACTCCTAAAATTATCAAGTCAAAATCAAGGCTAAATTGAGAAGTGCTATCTGCTGAAGGCAGAACTTCACGTGTCTATTGTGCACCATGAAAATACATGCAGAAATTGCTTTCTCTGACCTTAAGCCCTTTTTCATTTTTAGAGATCATGTGAAAGAACTTAATCCAAATGAGATTTTCAGCTTCAGTTTTCCAGAGTATTCTTCCCAACATCAATCATGATTTGTAGGGCTGAAAATACTGCTCTAGTACCCTTTTCAATGAACTGTGCGTGACAGTATTCATTTTTTTTTTTGGAAACAGGAAATGCCAGGTGATGTTAAGAATCAAATTATAAAATTCATAGTAGGGACTGAGTTACTTATGATTATGATTTCCATTATTCTAGTGCTGAGAGAACGCCAGATCAGTAGATGTCTTGTTATCCTAAATGCAGCAGAGAAAAAAAATTTGCAGGGATGTCTTTAGCTTTGTTTCTTGTATGAAGCTCTCACAGTTTTTCAGAAATGTTTGGAACTCATGAACTGGGCTGTGCAAAATCACAGTATAAGATTTGGGAAAAGGAGATGATGAATGAATCCATTAAGAATTTATTTTTTCACCTCAGTTTTGGAATCTTTACTGTTTGCACATTTCAGATTTTCAGTCTTCCTCACAGCCAAGAGAGCAAGATTTGGATTAAATTTTTTTTTTTAGTAACATATTCACTTTTCTTACCATTTTATGCTGGGAAAATACACACAGAGCAAAATCTCAAGAGGTGGGAGGCTTGGTTCTCTTTTTGCAAAGATAACAAATATTGCTGAAACCTTTACAGTACTCATGCTTAGGATAAGGGCATTTTGGATACTACTTAGTTATGGAAAAGGAACTATGTTGTGTTGGGGTTGGGCATCACTCCTAAGACGTAAATATGCTGGAGAAATACAAGGCCTAGAAAATAAGACCTGTGAGGAAGGATTGAAAGAGTTGAACTTGGCAAGTCTAAAAATGAGGAGATGAAAAGTGATGGAACAGTTTTTCAGTCCATAAAATACTGTTGAACTTGCTCAATGCCGTCAGAAGAAAGTGTGTTCCAGCAGCTTAAGTTTAACCTTTGAAGCCAGAGTGTCAGCCTTCAAGCCTAAAACTAAGGTATGAGACACTTTGCAGCCTTATGTGGGTGAGGTAGGAGAAGGAATTACAGCTTTGGTTGTTTTCATTTTAGTATTCTGTTTTTGAGATGCACAAGACCACATTTTGAGGTTGTTAATGATAATATTTTTAACTAAAAGTCCTTGGTCTTTGGGCAAACCCTTCATTGTCTTGTGCTGGATTCCAAAATAATGATGGAGAGTTTGGGCAGACAGGATTGATGTCAAGATAGGTGGAATCCTGTGATTTAGTCTTCTAAACTCCAATGCATTTGCTGTCACTGCCACATAGAATGTTTCACTTACACAAGATCAAACCCAGAGAGCTCATGGCCTTATTCCCTGGCTGTCAAGAGTTTGCTTCCTGCAAAGACTAACAGATACACACCATCTAAAGAAGAAGCTATGAATGAAATGTCAGTGGAGGTTCAGCTTCAAATGCATCAAGTGTTGCTTAATTTATACTCCAGGAAATAACCAATCTTCACCCCCTGTTTAGCAGCACAGCTCCACTAATATTAAGGGAACTGTCTTAATTTAAACTTGTTGAGGATATGGCTGTGAATTGTTTGAAGGAGTCAGAAATAGTTCTTATTCTAAAGTTGGTTTTGATTAAAATAGCTTTTGTCTGAGCAGTTCCTTTCCTATGTGCTGGTGTACCTTAACCCCAAGTTCCATTTCTCGGCTGCTTTCCTCCTGTCAAGGCATGCACTGATAATGATGTCTGTGGGCAAAAAAGTGGTGGAGATGTGCAGGCAGCATAATGGAACAGGGCAGAATTTTGGGCTGGATGGAGCTTTGCGAGTGCTGGAGGTGTTGGAGGTGTAATACCTCAGCAGTTCCATCTGATGGGACCTGAACTACATTCCTGGGGATGGAGATGCTGACATACAGCCAACAGTTTGCCCCAGGTGCTTTGTGTCCTGGTTACAGGTCATCCTCAGGAACAATTCCTCTCTCACCAACATCTCCGGAGTAAGCTTCTGACAGAATATGCCTGAGTCAATACAGCCCCACTGAGTAGAGAAGTGTAATACTATACAGTGACTCATGCATGGTAATTTAGAGGGTGGCTGCCTACAATTTCCAGGTGCCATCAATCTCCTTGGTAGGATAATTTCCTGCCTTCATATATATGGAGGAGGAAAGCTACACCATGAATTTCTGATGATGGGGATCATACTTAGCCTTTACATAGTGTTTTTAGCCTTCAGGCAGTTTACAAGCATGCCTTACTGTTCACCATACCCTTCAAAGTTGTTAAATACTAACATTCCCATTTTATAGTGGGGCAAATGAAAGGAAAGAAGTTAGGTAACTTTACCAAGACTTTGGAAAGAGTCATGGGAGTCAATTTGAATCCTGTGCCTAGACTATGTCGCCCTTTGTTCCTCAAAGGCTTCTGTGTTTATCCCACTGTTCCCTGGTGTGAAGGGCTGTGTTGGCATTGGATACTGTGCAGTGTCAGGTGGGTGCTGACTGTTAGAACAAGCAAATAATTGCTCTGGGACACCTGTTAGAAGTTCCTTAGGTAAGGATTTGAAAATCTGTGAAAAATGTTCCCTGATGGTGCTTACCATAGGCACGGGATATTGGGGTGGTTCTGAGAGATACCAAGTGCTTCACTCCCCTGGAGGCACGAAGGAGTCTTTAAGAATCCTTCCGCCACAAGAATGAAGTGACGTGACCACTTGGATGAAATCCTGCTCAGTTCATTGCTCTTGGGTTTTCCCACTGACTTCACTGAACTTAAAGGAAAATCTTGAAGGTAACACTTGCAGAGTTTTTTAAAAAAATGCATATTTGTTGTGGTTTTGTCTGTCTGTCATTGCCTCTAAGTTTTATATAACCTGACACAAAAATACAGCTGAAGGCTACAGGTTCAGGAGGCTTCTTTTGCAGTAGCGTGGAGTCTGGCAGGAAATTCAGAAATGGAAACCACTGATACTTGTTTAGTAAACCCCAGTGTCTATCACAAATATGCTTTATTCATAAAAGGTAAAAAAGTAGGAGAAAGCTTATTTACTCCATTCTCTTAAGCAGAACCTTGGCACAGTTGAATAGAAGTGTTATCTAATTATAGGACACTTCAACATGTGCTGATCTAAAAGCTGTATTTTTTTAAAAAAAATTCTTCGTTAATGTCTTTGTTCAATACAAAAAAGTAATTTATAAGCACTTTTTTAAAATTAGAAAATATTGAATCATATTTTAAAATTTTTCACCTTTAGCCCACTTACAGTCAGTTTCTGAAATTTTTAGGGATCTAAAATGCGGTGAAAATCCTTGCACAGCTCAGTTGTTTTAGCAATTTAGTTTCATTTAATTTCTAATTGCTTTAATGGGAAGCATTGTAAAAATTCAAAGTTTTCATGGCAGTTTGCCTGTGCTGTGGAACTGACATTTCTAATGACACAAATTGTCATGCTGCCTTCTATCTTGGCAAAATAAAAATCACTTGTGTCTCAAAAAGATAGAGGTCAGACTGGGCCAGCTTGGTAAAAACTGGCAGGAAAGGGGTCAGATGGACACACAACATCCTTGCCAGGTGCTCAGTGTGGATGGATGGTCAGTACTGGTGGCAGCTTTCATACAGGCTCTCTCTCATATTCTGTTCCCACCATTCACAGAATTGGTAAGAATGTTGTATTTTGAAGGGTTTTCTCTTCCAGATTAGGCCAAAGTAGGCTAGTTGGCTGAAGACTAATGAGAAAGGAGACAAACTGGCACTTGCAAATATACAAGGCTGGAAAAACATGATTTCTGACAAAAATTAGGCTTAAGAGATGCACTACAAATAGCAAAAGCCTTCACAGCCCAAATCCAGCTCTGCCCCTCTAAACATTCTCCCCTTCCCCCCTCCGTTTTGGAAGTATTTCAGGAGATGTGATAAGTAAATACAAGCTCAGTATAGCTGTTTACTAAAGCTCTTGGGGAAAGTCTAGCAAAATATGCTTTCATAAATAAACCAGAGCTAATTAAGAACCACTCAGAAAGCTAGCACAGGGGAAGGATGGGAGAAAATTAGCATGTAACGTGAGTGTGGCTAGCAGAAGGATAATTCCAGCTGAAATGAGACAGAAGCCTTGCTGGGGGCTGGGTTCATCCATTCCTTCTCATGTCGGCTAGTGTCTTATTAAACAAATTATGCCACATGATTGGATTGACCTGCGGGTAACAGTGGCAGCAGAGTAAGACCTTCTCCTAAGTAGCTTGCAGCTGAAAAGGTGTGCAGTGCCTGATGAAGGTACTGTGTAATTATCAGAGAAATCAATCTTAGTGCATGTGTTTATTTTTCCAGTCAAAAGCAACGAGTTATATGAGAAATACCAAGGGGATAGTGATTACCTATAATATCTCGGGGTAAATATGCCTCTCACAAGAAGGAGGAAGTTTTGCTATACTTTTAAATTACATTAAGAAAGAAAAGGCCACCTTTGGGGGTTTCAGAGCAGCTTTCTTTTGGGCTTTCAGTGCTTGAAGTTACAAGGATATGTCAGACACAGGGGAGAGGTTCTCAGGAGATTGTGTCTTCTCATGTCCTCTGGCCTCATGGGTGGTTTCTGCATACCTTTCATGCCCATGAAACACGCCTGACTGACATTGCTTGCTTTTATTAGTGCTACATTTCGGCTTTTAGAACCTGTGCCATTATTTTTAGGTCAAATCTGCTCACAAATTGCCTAATATGGTCTCAGTGCTTTCCACTGATGGCTTCTCCTGGAGTATTTGGCAAGTCTCAGGAGCAGCTGAGCTGAGATTAGCCAAGCCTACCCTTTTCTTCTGGTTTAGGTACAGGAGAAAGACCTATAGGACTGACCAAGCCAGTTCTCTACTGCAATTTATTTTCTCTCTTACATAAAACAACTTGTTTCTAGCAAAACCTGTGGCTGTTGGCTTGTGAAGTGAGAATTTAGCTAAGGAACAAGAAGTGGACCTGTTCAGATGTTGTCAGTATAACAGTTGTAGCAGTTTTAGCTGCAATACCTCATCGTATGGGGAATGGAGAACTGGAGCTTTGTCTTGATGCAGGAAAAAACCCAAATTACTAGTCCTGTCTCATTGTCCAGGCAAAAGCCAGCTATTAGGCATTGCAGAACTACATACATACACTACAACAATGACTGTTCTTCTCAGGGCATTTCTAAGGTCGTTGGGCTCTGGAAGAGCAACCTGGAATGCTGCTGGAATAGGCTAAGAACTGTATGATGTGGGCTGGTCAGTCTCTGTGTTGTGGAGCTGTGTTTAATTGTGTCTATTCATGTCTCCTTTAATCCCATATACTTGTTTAAATCCCTTGGTTTGAGAATCTATCTGTATTTTCTTTCCCAGATTTGGTATTTCTAATCATATTTTACGTTCACGTTCTGCAATTTTTGAGTCCCAGAGTGCTGCAAGTTGTACGGTTTCCCCAGGACCCCAAGGTGGCATTTCCAACCAGCTGGTAACAGAAAGAGTGTATGGGCAAAGGGAGGGAAATTCAACTCATATAATCTGTTGCCTTTACACAGTGTGCTTGCTGCATTAATGTCACTGACTGGCAGCACATGAAAGGAAGGTGGGAACATCAGGAAGGTTTGGTTCAATAGCAAGCCTTGGCTCCATTTTTCATTGTAGGGATTGGGTTGAAATCTGCCCATTATGTCTGGAGCCTGTGCCGTGTACTGGGGACATGAGAAGCCAGTCTGATGCCGTTTGCTTTAGCAAGCTGGGGTCAGGCAAATGAACAGAAGGAAAGGTTACTGTAAATTTAGTTCCTTCATGCAAAGGGGTTTCTGTACCTCAGAACTCCATGATACGCTAACCAAATTTCTTTTTCCTGAGACCCCTTTAACATACAGGCTATCAAACTGGACTGCACAACCAAGTGCCATACACATCACTTGTCCTGAGTTTATCCTTCTGTAGCTTCCAGAAGCTCAGTACCTTCCACCCATGTGTATTTGCACACAGTAAAAGCACATAGTCATCTCTGACCAACTCTGTGTGCCCAGAGCATTTGATCCTGTGTTCACTAGTATTGCTGCCAAATTCCATACCGTGCTAGCTGCTTAGAAATATGCCACTAAACGCTGCTGGTTTTACAGAGGGGGGTGTGCCTTGAAAACTCGAATTTACGCCTGGCTTCAGGGAGATACAAGTTAGTAAGAATCTCTGTTATATCCCTTCGCTGTGTTTCTTTACCCAGCATGAGCACAGAGACTTGATTTATCCTGAAAGGTGCATGAGCTCGACCTCTTGGAATTAGCTTTAGGTAGATTTTAAATTAGCTTGATGACATCATATCTGGCTACTTCTGCTTCTCCTGTATTTCTGAGGCATCTTTATTACTCATTGTGCTGAATATGTGATTTGTAGTTTCTATATTTAGTGGGTTAGACTCTTTCTTTACTGGAATCCATGCTGATTTCACTGTTTGATCCAGGGAAGAGAAACTTCTAGGACATTTTGTCATTATTTGGTTCTGGAACCTCATCACTCACTTCTTTAGCTTGTCCATTGGCAATCTCTCTGTATCGTTTTTACAGCTGTTTGTGTCATGTGCAGATCTGTGATTACTTCTTTTAAGCCTGGTTTTCTACTTACACTGACCAGTTTGTAATCCATTGTATTGCTGTAGCCTAAGACCACTTCATATTTTCGATAGCCTAATATAGGAAGTATTAAAGTTGCACAGACCCTCGGATAAATTGTGGGGTTTATTTGTGGCTTGTAAGAAGCTTATGTATTCTTTGCCAACATCTGGCAACTGGGAAGCCCGGGTGGAACCGAATGAAAGTTGCTCTTAGCTACAGATTGTGCTTGCTCAGTGCCTACCAGTGTGCTTTTACACAGTGGCCTTTCTACAGGTCAGGCTTTCTTCTCTGCCTAGGAGAGAGGCAGTAAATGCTGTTGCTGTGAGGGAAGGCTGAAGAGAGAACTGCAGAGGGACTTTGATCAAAGAAGTGCTTTCTGCTGCCCAGCCTAAAATCTTGATTGCAAATTACTGGATTTTTTTTCCCTTGTTTTTTTTCCCCCCATTTGTTATTAGTAATGATTATTACTCCTTTTGCCACAATTTTTTATCAAGTGGGGGATTGTTCTGTGGTTTCCCTCAGTCATTTCCAAATTCAACTGATTCAGCACTTCATAGGTGATTTTTTAAGTGTTTGTTCTAATTTTCTTTTCTCTGGATTATTTTACCTTTTTCTCTAGTTTCCTTGGTATGCAATATCTGCAACTGAATGCAGTGTATCAGCTCAGTTGAGTGAAATAATTCTGCCAGACTCCCTATACTTTGTATAAAATACCCTGGAGTCAACATTAATTGCTTATCCTGTTTGAGGGTGACTCTGGTCTCTGTTCTTTCCTCCACCAATTCCAGTTTTTATATAATCATTCCCATCAGCATTATTTTCAGGTGTTCTTGAGGGTTTTTTTTCTTCTCTTAAATGTAAGTGTGCCAGGCTAATTAAAACTGGGGGGCAGAATTTTAAAGAAGATGCTCCCATTTATCCACAGTTCTACTGAAATGTAATTAGATAACAGATGTTACAGTGCCTTATACATAAAAATTTTAGTGGCCCATACCCATAGTACTCTTGCACCATGGATTAGGTAGTTTTGGTATCACTGACCCTTATTCTGACCTGTTTCCAGATGTTTTAAACTTCTGGGTGAATTATTAGCAGGAAACAAAGAATTTCTGAGATACTGGTTACGGGAATCAGCGTTTCAGGTAGTTACTTTCTTTGGTTAATCAGAATTACTCTCTTCTTTTCCTCACCACTCTTTCTTGGCTTATTAGCAATCACAAGGAGAGAGGAGTAATGCTCTCTGACAGTGAAACAAAGCTCAGGCACCATCCAATTCCTGTGATAAAACACCAAGTCGTCTTTAATTAACTTTCATGAAACTTATTTCACAGCGAGATGAGTTTTCTCAAGTAAATAGCAGGAAGACTATTTCTGCAGACTTATGGCTTGAACTGGATCCAGTATTAGATTTTATCCAAGGTTCCCACTGAAATCAATTGCATTTATAGTAGCGTATTACAGGCTTGGGGATTTCTTTCTGGTTGATGATTGACCAGCATGTTATCAATAAATACCTCTTAATGCTCTGCTGGTTTGTACAGTTTAAATTTAGTGATATTTTAAAATGAAAAAGTCATACTTCTTTTTGTCTGCAAAGAGCCTTGCTTGCATGAGAACTTGGAAGTACGTGTTGAACGTGTTCTGGAGGTCCCTTTTGCTTGCCTTTCCCCGGTGGTGCTGCAGGAGTAGGAGTGCTTTGGGCAGCAGCAGGAGTGTGTCCCTGCCTTCAGCACAAACACACAGTGCTCCTTGGCTGTCGTGTGTGCACGGGCAGGATTGCACCGTGGGCTGCTTTGCGTACTAACTGGGCACACGCGGCAGCCTGGCATTTCCCAGCATGATCAATGGAGGTGTGACCGTGTGTGCCCCTCTGTTGGTTCCTGCAGCCCCGGGCAGCAGCGAAAGCAATTACACACTCCCCAGGGGTGCCTTCACACTGCTCAGAGCTCCGCCGGGGAACACTCTGTTTACAGGCAGTGTAGGGTTTCTCATCCAGCCTTCGTAGAAGCTCTGGGTTCCTCTGAAGCTGAACGTTTGGAAGAATCCTACCTAAGCTGCTTTTTGGCAGAGGTTAATGGAATTAACTGTTTTGCCTTCTTTTTGTAAATTTGGCCTCTACATTGTTTGCCCACTTTCCTCTTCATTTCCCACTGAAGAAAACAATTGCTTTGGCCTCACAGTGAAGAAACAAATGAATTTTTCACTCATTCGAATTATCTTTCTCAGCCCAGTGACATTTAATAAGTTCTGTTTTCTACGAACACCATGCTAGGGTATTCCATGTGGCACGTTAACCTGGGTAACGAAATCTTGCAGTAAGTATCTCTTAACTGTGGTTGCATTACATAAAAAACCAGAAAGAAGCAATCTTGTCATTTGTCATCAAGTGTAAAAGAGACACTGTGATAAATTGAGTTTCATGTCGAAAAGGCAGAGTGTTCTTATTTTAATTCATGGCTAAGTAATCACGTTAAAGGAAGATCAGTCAGCTCAGTGCAAGCTACTTGTGAACAGACCTTGTTTGTTGTAAATTATTCTGTCTATACTGCCTAGCAAATACATAAGACTTGTCAAGGTGTACACAGTGATAGAAAATTCTACAGTAGTGTACAAAACTTTTCCACTTACTTCTTCCAATCATGTTTCAAGGATTCAGTAGTACCAGCCGTCATTTCAGACCTATGGAGGTCAATATTTACAGCATTAGTTTTCTTTGAGTCACTAACTTGACCTTTATTGTAATAGGAAATGAAAAGGAGAAGAATAATTCCTGGGGGTTAAGAAACGTAGGAAATGCTACTTTCTCTTCCATTCTTTCAGAGTAATCTGATTCCACTTTTCACTAAAGCAGCTATGTTAGGGACCACATGTTATCAACTCTCAGAAACCATTTTACTAAATGGCCTTCTGTAACTTTTTCATTTGTTCTCTGTGAAGCCCAAGAAGCTGGGTTAGATGAGATTAAGACCTGCTATAATTACTTCTATTATTCAGCATCCTACACCAAATTGTACTGGAATTCAGAAAGTAAAAAATCATCTTTCATGCAGACTTTGTTTATAAAGTGCTCTATGCCTACAGGATAAAGTACTTTCTCTTGCTATCCAATACACTGTGAGAGCACTGGGGAACTCAGACTAGGTTTGAGTGAACCTGAATGGTGTGGCATATTCATGGCATCGATGAGCCAAGAAAATGCTGGAATATTTTCACTTATTTCAGCATTCTTGGGAAGTATGAGTACAGTAATAGTTGTCCAACTTATGGCTTAGGAAATAGGCAAAATCAGTCCAAAGTAAGTTCCTAAACCTTTCTGTGCAAGGATGAGCTCTCAGTGATGGGTGTCACATCCATAGCATTTTAGCCCATGGATGGATGGGCAGTGAACGTGCTAAATCACGTTATTGAGTTCAACTTTTCTAAAAATCATTACTGTGAGAGTGAGGGCAGACACAGGGTTTTAAGGCACGTGTATCAAAGACAGTATGTGCCCATTGCAGTAGTGCTCGCTCTGACCTACATGGGCCTTGCTTCTCTCTTCCAGTAGTCCTGGTCCTCTCAGATTTCACTAATGCTTCTGAAGCACAGCAGTGGAAAACTGTGAGTTAGGCCCATCTGCTAAATGGTAACTCGCACAAAGAGCATTTCAGGCTAATTTTTGGCAGTGGTGACTTTTCCAGATTTGTCTTTGACAATGAATTACTTCGGCAGTCTCAGTTCCAAGAGCCCTTGATATAATCTCTCTTCCTTTTTGTTCTGCTCTCCTCTCCTTCCAGATGAAATGAGCTATGATGCACTTGTTAAAAGATCCTGTATCTTGACCGAAGCCAGGTTGTTTTAGCAGGACCCCTAAATTATTGTCTTGGTGTCTCTGTGCATTTTCAGTTTAGAATGAGAGAGACCACAGGAAAGAGGGCAAAACATAACCAAAAGCCCTAGAGGAAAGTTTTGGTAGGTGCAGAGCTACCAAAGTGAGCCAGAATTATCACAGAATTAATTGTAGAATCATGGAAATCACAGCACAGTTTTGAATAGTTTGGAAGGGACCTTAAAGACCATCTCTCTCGAAACCCCCTGCCATGGGCAGGGACACCTTCCACTATCCCAGGTTGCTCCAAGCCCTGTCCAGCCTGGCCTTGGACACTTCAGGACTGGGGCAGCCACAGCTGCTCTGTCCAACCTGTGTCAGGGCCTGCCCACCCTCACAGGGAATGGTTTCTTTCTGAAGGAGTGGCTTTTAAGTAGTTAAGCAAGGAGGAGGGCCTAGAGTACTGCCAAAGGGAGTTCTTACATCTCTTTAGTGTCGTTGGGAAACATCAAAGAGGAGCTTCAAGGATGACTAGTCTTAGCAGGTTCTGAAAAAAATCAAATTACTGATTTGCAGACAAATATGAATGGCAATTCTGATTATAAAGATATTGTTCCTTAATTTTTGAATTATTGCTCATTCATTTGCAGAACTGCAGCTGCTGCCTTTCCCCCCTCTGTTCGTTTATCACGCAGATGAATTCCTGACCATTTGTGTCTGTGAAGCATGTGGTCCTCTGGCCAAAAACCACAGAGACATCCATTTTGAATCTTAGAAGTATAAAGTCTGTTCCAAACATTTCTATAAACTAATGAGAGAAAGGACTGAAAATAGCCAAGTGACAGATTTCTCGAACTTGAACAGCTCTTTTGCAAATTGGCTGTTTATGGAATACTGATAGCCAAATGTTCTTTGCTGCCGTCTCGCTAAGCTGTGTCATGTTTCTGGAAGTCTGAAATCTGTCACCGCTACCCATTGCATGCGCTGTAACTGCTTGTTTGCAGCCTGGTAGGCACACAGGGCCTTCCTGGCCTGGAGCCTTGCTGCTGTGAATAAAAACCTGGGCAGGATGGAAATGCTTCTAAAGCAGTGCTGGATGGGACTTGTTGAGAACCACAGGGGAGTTGCTGTAAAGGTGGGAGACTTGCCCAGGACCCATGGGTATCTTCTGTCTCTGGAGGTGGAGCTGAGTTCCTCTCCAGATGGGGTTTCATGCCTCGTTTAATCCAATGTTCCCTTGAGGGGCTTGGGCTGAGCCAAAGGAGGGAACTGAGCCAGCCCACAAGTAACTTTATAAGAATCTAAAAACAGCAGAAAAGCTGCTTTTCAGTTGAATCACAGCCCTGCCTGGAACCCCAAGCCCTGCTCAGTGTGCTCAGCACCAGGTCTAGCACCAGTGCAAGGGAGGGAGAGAAAATCCGGACTGTCTTATTCAACAGCCTGTAATTAGGTCACTTTAAAGTAACTGTGAAGCTGCAGCCTGGGGTGGAAAAGATCAGTAAAGTCTCCTTCTTGATAAGGGTTTCTCTCTCATTATCTACTGTGCTAGTTTTCCTGAAGGCCTTGCAGACAGTGCATGGACTTCTGATGTGTTAGCAGCAGGGTCTGGCTGAAGGCTCAGTCCTCTTCCCCTGGCATTTCAGGCCTCCAGGTACTGCTCATTACCACCTTTCTCCTCATTTCCTGACTCCTACCCTGCTACTCCTCGGGATTTATCCCTGCATCTCACTGTAACTACAGTTTGCAGCTGCAAGTACTGCTGTCCTCGGCTGCCTTGGAGAGCAGCTTTGCACTGCAGTTGCTTTTGGAAGCTGAGGGAGTTAAGAACAAACAGGCAAATCAGGATCACAGAAATGTGTTTACTTTTTGTCATGCTGGAATTGAAACGTTTCGTCAGCTGGATGAAACAAATCAAACAAATTATTTGAAAAAAGAGCGGATAACTGGGTTTGTCAGACACTGATTTGGGATGGTGGTAATAAAATTTAAATCACAGCTCTACCTACTTCGACAATAACAGATTTAATCAAATGAAACCTAGCCAAAGCCACCCAACAGCCTGTGTCTCTCCAGTTATCTCTCTCAGGCAGAGCCCAGGGCTTCAGAGCTGATTTTCTAAGAAATGTTCTTAGAACAGTGTCGCAGGCACAGGGGAAATCCATAAATGGTCTGTGCTCATCCTTTCCTAGAACAAAAAGGGCATCAAAGCCTCAGCGGTGCTTTGGCAGACTAAGCAGAGAGTCCCTCTGGAGAAGGGAATCATTAGCAGCTCTCCCTGGTAGTGACAGAGCTCAGTGTTCCCTGAGAGAGGCCTTTGAAGGTGCCCAGGCTTTGCATGCCTTGCGGGGGTCTCTGCTGTTCCATCGCTGCTGCTGCTGGCTGGGGCTCCTCCCTGAAAGGCTCTTCGCTGGACTTTGCTCTCCAGGAAGGAGGGAGACACTTGCATGGGAAGGACTTGGCTGATCTTAAAGGATTATTTTTTTTTCTATTATATTGCCACTTTTCTATGTTTTCAGACCTAGACAGGGGGATGTCCTTAGCTCCTGTGGAGGTAAATTACTTACAGGAATTTAAGGAAACATCACTAATTATCATTAGCCAGCATAAGTGAGGAAATCAGTCTGACCCATAAGTTTTTTCGTTTCTTCTTTATAACTTACAACACATTTGAAGGAGACGTTAACCCTGATGGTGAATTATAGATGTAGGAAAATTCTTCACAAAAGATAATTTGCTCTGGATTTTAACTACTGATCTTGCAATGTTGGAGTGTGGGTCCTAGTGCCAAAGTAATAAAATTTTCATTTATATTATTGTTTTCAGTATTGTTGATCCGTAATGTGTAATTGATGTTTCTTGATGTCTCATTCTGAATAAAAAGCCCCCCAAGAACCAAGGGATGTTATTTTTATTAGTGCCAGCTGGATGAGTCTTGTGGGAGAGCTGAAGTTTCCTGACTGCTCAAGAAGGTAGTTGGTTTGTCTTACATACAGATGTCAGATGTTTTAGAAGAACAATTTTGTGACTCAGGCCAGGAAAGCATTATTGCTCATAAGTGTCTGGGAAGTCGACAGAGGAAGAGTTGATAATAAGGAATCAGTTTTAAGAGGCTGTTCTAGAAAATCTGCATGATTTGGGCAGTCCTAGTGGTCATGCTGAAGTGCAGATTGTGTCTGTGTGCAGAGCTCCTGTACAGCAG
The DNA here is from genome assembly GCA_035222235.1 of Margarornis squamiger. Classification (NCBI taxonomy): domain Eukaryota; kingdom Metazoa; phylum Chordata; class Aves; order Passeriformes; family Furnariidae; genus Margarornis; species Margarornis squamiger. Next base: position 821,043 of record JAWWTY010000158.1, on the reverse strand, counting down.
GGTAGTTCCTGCATCACTGCAGGCAGAATGAGTTCCTGTTGCACTGCTGTCAGGGAACACAGACTTGAAGCTAAATATTATGCTTTCTTGGATTGGTTACTATAACGATGCAATATAAACCCCGTGGGTTTACCCCAGGTGATTTTTAAAGCATGAAAAGTAGATGAAGTAGAGTCAGCTCTGTATTTTGAAAGACTTGTTTTCACCTAAGAATTGCTTACCATCCTACTCTTTCTTCTGTGAACAGTAATGTTGGGTCACTGAAGGCTGTTTGTTATTTGAGAGACCATATGCTTCCCATTAGCATCAAGTGTAATGTATTAGAGCTCTTTTGAAGTTGAAATTTGGAGCTGCTTCTGTTTTATTTCATCGGAGCTGACTGGAGAATCCAGTCAAACCACGGAAATGTTTCCCCCATGCCCCAGCTGCTCTGGCAGCTACAGCTGTGTTAGTGCTTAGTAAATGAAGGCAGTAGTGGGTTATGGGCTGTGCATTAATGCAGATATGTTAAAAGTCTTTTGAAGATGTTGGCAGAATTCTCATATCGCTAAATAAAATACAAATGAATGTTTAATTGCTAAATCCAGATCTCTTCTGTATTATAAAGCTTTTCCTTTGCTCTTACTGTTGTAATAGAAGTAATAGCGTACCAAATTAAATTAATATTTCTTCTAGAAGTCACAATGGTGCTATGTAAGTAGAGCTGTTCAAAAACTATCTTACGGAAGTTAATAGGAAAATATTTAAAGGCTTTGCAGCAGAAGGTTTAATTATGAGCTGCCTGACATAGCTGGGCAGGAAGTGAAAGCACTCCCTGATGTGCCTTCAATGTCCTGAACAGCCTGGTGACTGTGGGGAGATTCCTTCTTGCAGGCAGGAACGTGTGCAAGGCTGAAGGGGGCTCAGGTGTGCCTAGGAGGAGGACTGCAGGTCTCCACCTCCCAGCCCTGAGGCCGTGGGCAGCACAGCCAAGCCAGCTGGCCAGGGACAGGGGTCTGCACCAAACACTGTGCAGGAGGAGCTGCAGACTCTGTAGAAAGGGGCTGTGGGTTGCTGATACCCACAGACGGGAGGCCCTTCTCCATATCTGAGCCCACAGTATGACGTTTAGCTATCGAGGGTGTAGCTTTCAAACTAGCCTAAATCAGTTTGTTTCATCGCTCCTAAGGGTCTGTTTAAGGAAATAGTGATTGAAGTGACGTGGTGACTGTAAAGTGTTGGTTTTGGAAAGAGTGAGTGTATCACTTGTTTTCTACACTCTTGGTCTTTACAACAGATTTCAAGATCCATTTGTAATTTCTTTTTTCTTTGAAGTGTATGCAGGACACACTGTGCACTTCTGTTTAGATTTATAAAACTGCAGTGCTTTAGTGAGTCTCTAAGGGTTTTGTGCCTGAGTTTGATTAACGCAGTGCCCTTCCAAAGGAGAAGCTGCTATGAGGCAGAAGCAGGAATGAGCCACCATACCTGTGTTTCAGAGCAGTGTTGTGTCAAACTGCACCACTGCAGCCATCTGGTTCATTTAGTTCCTTTGTGTCTCCAGAAGGGCTTGATTTCCCCTCTTCACTATCCTACTTTCCCACTCGCTCCCTGCTCTCTCCGAACACTCGTAACTTTATTCTTTCTTCACTTCTTCTTTAAAAGCTGACAGGGACATGTTGTACCAAGCCAGAAGCTTGCTTTGAGGTCCTGGACCTTGGGCCCCATGCATGGGTTGGTGGGGAAGCTTTAATGGGAAACGAGCTCCCTTTTGAACTGGGCCCAGGCAGCTTGGCTGTGGAGGGCAGGGGCAGTGAGAAAATAGAAGCAGAGCTTGCAAGGGGGCTTTTTCACAGCGTGTCCTCCTGCCTGACTCCTTCCTGCTTTGGGGAGCTCCTACTTCAGTACGCCTCAGGGGCTGACGTACAGTCTTGCCTTTGCTTGGGGAAAGGGTGAGTTCTGGACCTTCCCAGCCTGGAGACTTTGACTTCACCAGCTTGGGAAGTGTGTTAGTGTGAGGAGTCTGTCCTGTCGTCAGCTAGCAAACACCTATGGGAGCGTGATGAATCAGGGCACAAAGGCTTTGGGAGGTAAGGCAGCAGCAGGGGCGAAAGAAAAACAGTGTGTCTATTTTAAACTTGACTAGCAATTTGGGATTGCTGTAATTACAGTGTTCAAGCAGAAAATAACACTGCTCCAGGAATCAGTTTTACCTTGAAACACAAAGTGGCTTGGAAGTTGTTAGTGGAAGGGCTACAGCTAACTTTGTCACAGAACGTCATCAGAAAACGTTCCATTCCAGTAGTGAAAGAATTACCTGTTGGTGCCCAGTTCTGCTAACCTTTGAAAAGCCCAACTGAGAGGGGGGACTGAGAGCCTAGAAAGCTGGATTTTATTTCTCTCTCTGTGCCAGTTTTGATTTTACATTTTGCAACTCAGTCTTTCCATAGATACAATTTTAATAGGTGTCTAGATTTTTTGATTAAGAACTAGTTGTAAAGGTCTCCCAGATGTTATTGGAGTCCTGCATAAAGTTTCAATAGCTTTGTGAGGCATGAGTGTTTTTAAAAAGGTCTCCTTAACCCTTTGTCTGGGTAATTGGCACAGTAATTGTCAATTTGCCTGTTACTTTGGTCCTTTATTCTTGCTCCTGCCTACCAGTCTATGTTAGAGGGATGTTATCTGCACTGGTCCTTTGTTGAGGCTTCTTAATTTGTGCTGACTTCTGTTCTCTTGATGCTGACAAGGCTTCCAAGTATTAGACAGCATGGCATAGTGATTAATGATTTTATCCTTGAATTTCTTTTGAGTTGGTGGGTGAATTCTGACTGATCCTGGTGACTTCTTGTGGTTTACTTTTCTGATTTATTCTGCAGTAAAATATCATTTCATTTTTGGTCAGACTTTCAGCTGCATCACTCTTTTCAGTTATGGAACCCTCCCAACTATTTTCTGTACTAAATGTGCAAAAATATTCATTTTTTTAATATATACAACCACTGTGTCTTCTGTGGGTAGTCCAGCTTGATCCCACAGACTTGGATAGATAGCCTGCTCTTCATGGAATGATCAAGAAGGTGTGTTAAGGATCATTGTAATGCTGGAAGTTGATCCTTAAACTCTTTTGTGGCCTGTCATACTGTGTTTCTTGCAAGGAACCTGTCCTGATTTATGTTCCTTTCTGTTATACTGAAATGCATGTGCCACGATGTTTTTTGATGCTGTGGTTTCTAGTACCCCTCTCTTAACCTGCCATTTCCCCACAGCGGCTTTTTTGCTGTCAGTCTTTCAGCAGGTTTTTGAGGTGATTGGTTATGCTTGCTCTCACCTTCCAATAATGCTGTGCTTACATAACCTTCACATACATGCCAATATTGAACTTTTCATGTTTTATTGTACTAAGTGTTCATTTTTAGTTAATCGCCTTTTTAAAATCAAGTGGATTTTTTTCTGTACTTTTGTCTACTTTAGTGATGTTGAATCTTCCTATATCAGGGTCCATCTTACAGGCTGTCTTCTTGGCAGTAATATTCTCCATGAGGGCCTTGGCATTGCTGGGGCTGTCATAAAGTGGCTTTGCTTTAGTGGGTTCCCTGCCTAGTCACTACATGAAGTACTCTCTACAGATCAGATTTGGCACCACAGTGTGTCTGAAAGAACTAAACCCTACAGTCACTGCTGGTTTCCTGTGCTAGCAGTCAATCATTCTAGTTTCTCTGGGCACAGCAGGGTCACTGTTGCCAAATGAGAGAGATAAAATTGTCCTTAATATATTTTTCCTCTATTTGGACACGGACTTAGTTTTGTAGAGATTCTATTTTATTCATTGGTACGTGTCACCAGGCTCTGATTTGATTCTAAGCTATTTGTAATGCGATTTCTTGACATGATTCCACTTTTGACATGAGTTATCTCATCTTCTGTTTATCTTCTATGTCCAGATACTTCTGTACCAATAATTACCTATTTCCTCCAAGTGTCTGACATGCTTTAAAAAATACGTACAAGTGGGCGTTCTACTTCACTCATCTCTTTTTTTAACCTTCTCAACACTTGCATAGAAACTCATCGATATATTTGGTTAGGCTTTTTTGTCTTCTGCCTCTTTTGGGAAATGCTTTTTTGTGTTTGGCCGATGCACTTTCTATCCCTGGGCCTGTGGGCAGATGAGGAAAAGGAGACAGAAGTCTCACCATGCCTGTGTCTTTCTCTGGGGACTCTCTGCTGCTTTTCCAAGTGTCAGTACTCAATGAATTTTGTGAGCAGACTGGTGAGTGTCTGTGCTTTGTTGTCGGTTTATGTTTAGGGGAGCGGGGGAATCAGATTGATGAATTTCGGGCGGCTGGTTAAATCCATTCCTGAGTCAGCCCTAGTTAGTGGGATTTGGGATGGCTTTGGGCCCAGCTGCAGATGCTGAGCCTGAAGACTTGGCCTGACATCTGTAAAAGGCCATGGCCATTGTGAGGAATGCTGTTTGCTGACAGCATTTGATACGTTTTTCAGTACTATTGCAGTTTCACTTCAGAAATACAAGGCAAGTGATACAAGGCCAAGCAGGATCTGCAGTACTTTTAGTGAGGAAAGAGAATGTTTGTGTCATTATGTACACTGGCTCGTGAAGGATAAGCCCCAAACAGTTAGGGTTAAATGTTTTTCCACACTGCTCTGCTCTGGAAACTTGTCCAGATCACTTCCTAAAGTAATCTTAACCATTACTACCAATAATGTAGCATGGAGACAGTAATCTGAGAACACCTTGAGCCTTATTTTTGCAGTGAGATCCATAAAGCTATGTAATGAAATAGGATTTTGAACCACAGCAAATTCTGTACTCGTATGTCAGTCGAGTCCCCTTCTTTCTCTCACCACCAAACGCTCTTTTACAAGTACATGACATTTTACATGCAAGTAGAGAACAGCTGATTTATTACAGAAATGAAAGAATATGTAACCTTTGACGGGGTTGTAAGGACAACTTTTGTACAAATGCATCTAATCCAGATGTAACACCAGGCACTGAACTCACAATATTCCATACTACATTGGAATTTCTGTAGCCTAGTTGCAAACGTTTTTTAATTTAAATTTTGTTTGCTTAAGTTTATTAAAGAGAGTAAAAATAAACCCTGCTCTGTTAGCACCTGCAAGAATAGATATTGCTCTTTCCTGTTTGTAAATATGGGTCTGCATTTTATTACTATGAAAATTGCTGTGTTTCTGCTTTTGCACAGGTCAGAGCTTCTATCTCAACAGGTGTGTTATAATGGCCTTGTATTTTGAAAAGTTTTGCCTTTTCTGAATATATATCTGCAAACATTTTGAAGAGCATTAAGAATGAACACTAGGCAGAACTGTGAGAGAAAAAAGAGATGAGCAATGTGCAAACCAGAGGTAATCTGGAACCTAAAGGGAAATTGCTGATGGGGACCCAAAAAAACCCAACCCCAATGAAGCGGTCATCCAAATGTTACTTAAGTACATCCATCACCAGGTTCAACGTGATGGAATTGAGCAGGACTATTCATTTAGATGGGTGGATGATCATAGACCCTTCACAGCTTGGGGCAGGAGTTTGCTCCCAGCAAGTTCAGTGTGGTTGCCAGTCCTTTGCTCCCTCTCCCCACCCCTCATGCCAGTCCAGCACCTCTGGAATAGAAGTTACTGCTCCTCTCAGGATTTATTGGGTAGCCCAGCTGTGAGCACAAAGGCTTGCATCTTTTTCTGGGGAGTAGCATTCAAAAGGAATTCTGTTGGGATTATGGTTCCAGGAAGGTATCTGGAGATACCATTTAATGGTATTTAACTATTGGTGTTAATATGCAGTGGCTCCTGGGTTTATATATTTAATGTGCATAGGAATATGGTTCCTTGGAATGAGTTAATCTATGGTGTATTTATTTGTAGGATAAAGAGGGCCAATTGTCTTTTCAATGAAAAATGGCTCAGATGAGATAGTATTAGTTTTTGCAAGATGGTGTTTTAATAGGATAAACATAAAAAGCAACTGAGCTCATAAGTGTTTTATAAACAAATAATTTATATAATGTTATTTTTTTGTCTTTTTTTACTATACTGTGGAGGCAGTCATGCATGGATTGTTAGAATAACAGAAATGACTTCAAGTAAATATGCCTTTATCTGAACATTTGCTATGCTTTTAGACTTGCATGCTATTTGTGTCTAGTATTACATACACTTCTCTTTGCCAACTGTAAATAGATTTTAATTTTTGCAATTTGCATGCTTTTGCATTGTACATCAATAAGACTCTAATCAAAGTTAATTCTACCCCCATTACTGAATGGTAGCTTTTAGCATAAGAAGTCTTGATTTTTATATTCATCTCACTGCTTCCTAAAGGGAAAGTGAAAGAACTGTGGGCTGAATTCTCCCTGCAGAATGGTAGCTTTGTAGTAAACTCCACGAGATTTAATCCAGTGCTCGAAAGTGAAGAGAACAGCTCTGTCTTCACACCCTACAAAGCCTTCCTGCTTTGTACTGTGTCTGGCCTCATAGAAGCACATCCTGCTGTAAATGACCACTAAGTGTAACTAAATCTGACAACAACTGAATTAAGGATAACGTCATGAGAACTACCTGTACTTGCCGCGGAGGAAAATTCAGAACCACTGCAGGGAAGTGTTACCTGGGAGATGGGATGGCAGATATTTGAAATCCTGCACATAGCTGCTTCTCATCAGTCTCCTGAATGTCCTGTCAAGTAACTGTGGTAAATGGCCGTGGTAATTAATGCTCTCTTAGGTGCTTCAAAGTAGCACCAACCCAGAAAACACTTTTCTTCCAGAGCAGCTCTACCACAACAGCTGCTCAGCACTATCTGTCAGGGTAAAGAAGATCACACTGGCAGAATGTATTGGGCTCTCAGACAGCCTTTGCTAGGGTTCATCATAAGAGGCTATTTAGGAAGCTAAATATTCCTGAGGTGAAAGGGGAACTTCTCTTCTGGGCCAGGAACTGTCTGGAAACAAAACGAGAGAGTGAAGGAGGTGTCAATTTTCCACATGGCAAAAGGTTAACAGCAGGAAGCCCTCAGGGATTCGGGTCAGATTCAGGTGCTACGATTTGAAGTTTCTGTGAAAGGGGAAATGGCAAAATGTGCAGCTAATACTCATTTGTTCGGGTCAGTCAAACCTAGGATGTGCCATCAGGACCTTCCAGAACTCAGAGGAGCTGGATGAACGAGCATTAGCATACCAAAGTGAATTCACAAATGTGAAGTGATGCCTGTTGGTAGCAATACTTGGAACTATAGACTTCTGCTGTCAGTATTTAAGCAAAGTGTTAGGAGTGAGGAAGACTATGTGGTGTCCTTTTGGACACTGTTCAAAGGCTTGTTCAGGGTACAGTGATGATGTAAATGGGCACATTTGTGATAGACTAGAAAATACATTGAAAATTAATAATGCCCCTCTGTAAATACTGTGCTTCTCTTCTTGACTCTGTCATCAATTCGAATTATTTATTACCAAGCACAATCAGTTGAATAAGAGTTGGTTTGGAGGTTGCTGAGGAAAATGTTCAGGAGTGTTTGATTCAAGGGACAGGGAATTGATTTTAAAATGGCCTATTAAAATCTTTTTATCCACAGCCCATAATTCATCAGTGGAACTTGGTGCCAGAACTCAGTGATGTTAAGGTTTCAGTAAAAATTCTGTATAAAAAGGTTTTGTTTCTAAGTGAGTAATGAGAACACTTCCAAGTATGTTATTTAAAGTGTAATATGTGATCCACGTGCCTGCAGGGATATGTTAAGGGCTAAGATTGTAGCAGCATTTTCTAACTCTTTGTATCTTGTCTCCTTTTCTGTAAATATTTGTTTCTGCCTGTTACAGGTTACTCGCAGTCAGAAAGCCCGCTAGGCAGGTGTAATATGACATTTCCTGCTGTACCTGTGACACCCTTAGCTCAGGGGCAAGCACAGGCAGTTCCACATACACAACTTCCACAGTTTACAAGGAGTTGCCAATGTCTGTGCTTCTGTGAATGTGTCATTGCAGTTAAGGGAGATTATTGTATCATATCTCATCATGATCTGACCTTCCTAAACAGAGGCACGATGGAATTAAAACAGGTTTCCTGTTGGCATTTGTTTCTCGGGAGCCATCACCTCATTAGCCTTCCAGCTCCTTTGTGATGCTCATGTGGTCATTGGAAGCTGGATCGGAATTTTCAACCTGCAAAATGCAATTTAAACCCCCTTGTCACCTGCCCTGTGTTTTGCAGGATTAGATTTGGCAGTGTGGACCGCAGTTGGGAATGTCAGAGAACTCTCCTGAGCTGCTTATGTTGTAGTGGGTATGGGATACAGGGTAGCACCTTCCTTGGTACAGTGCAGCTCCTTCCCAGTGGCTCCCTGCTCTGTCTGCACGGGCACGCCTGGCTCTGTGCTCAGCAAGGGGCACTTGGCTAAAGTACGTCTTAAAGAAAAGCGAAAAAGGACTAGTTCTTTCAAGGTCTCTGGCCTTTGGACGCTTCTTTGGTTTCTGTCTGTGCTATTAGCAGGGAACTGAACTACTGGCAGGGGGTTATTGCCAAGTTGGATCACTGCTTGCCTTTATTTAAGCTGAATTTCATCAGTTTATCACAGACAGGTGTGTTTCAATGCTGCTTATTGGTACTAGTATAAACACTGGGATAAAAATGGGGTGTTTATAAGATTTTCTTTTTAGGGAATGACAGCCACAACATCACCATGCTTTTACTAAGTTGTATTGGATAGGACAAATAGTAGAAATCAATACGTAGAGGTTAGCAATGAAACTGAATTTTGTCTGGCACTATAAATACAAAGTTATTATTTCCACTGACATAAATGAAAGAGTTCATTAATTCTAGATTGTTAAATGATAAGTACGAAATCTGATTTTAGTTCCTTTCTCAATTTTCAGAAAGTTTTTATCTGAATAGACATTCCCAGTAATAATTCTATGACTGTATGTGACTGTACATAAATCCATGAGCAATCAGATTATGAGCCACTTCAGAAAAAATAGCCATAATTCCCCAAGTGGAATAAGGCCTTTAAAACGAACCAAATGAAAGCCTGCATTTATTGTGATGGTGATAATTGCTGGTATGAACATTGTGAGAGCTCCAGTTTGTTTATTTTGTTGGAGGATATACTATACTTTTCAAGGCAGTGTTGCTCTGCTGTCAAGTGTTGTGTTTCCCTCAGGTTCTCTGGGCCACCGTGAGCTGTTTGTGTTTGTCACTGTAGGAGGAAAGGCTGCCAAGCCACAGGAGGCCTATGTGCTCATTATAAGCACTGAGTAATTCCATTTTATGGGTTGACAGACTATAGATTTCAAGCAATGTGTGCTTTTATGGGATTAGGGTTATATCCTAACTTAGGGAATTTCTGATTTCAGGTGGTAGTGTCTGCATAATTCTTCGCTCTCACTTCACATGACACGTCTCTTACCCAAATTTGGTTTTCTTTATGAGCAAGAAAACCACCAATAAAGTAAGATTAATGAATAAATTTTTAGAAATGGAAAAAGGATATAGAGAAAATACTAGATAATTTTGACTGTATAAAATGAGCTGATGTTTATTGCACCAGCCAAAATGTGATCACTACTGCTGCTGAAGCAGAGGCCGGGCAGCAGCTAAGATGAAAACTGTAATTTTTACCATGTGCATTGTGGTGAAGGCAGTTCCTGTTGGACTCCTCTGAACTGCAGCTTGGAGTGACAGCATTCAGGAGCTCCAGGCTCCCTTGCCCATTTAAACTGTGGGTCACCCACTCCCAAGAGTTCCAGCACGCCTGCCCTTGGGAAAACCTTGTGGGACTGCTCGGAGGGACCTGGGACCGTGTGTGCTGAGAGTTCCTGCACAGAGCTCCCAAGGTGCTCACTGTGGGAACAGGGTCTGGAAGTGCACTGAGGAACAGCCTTTTCCCAAGGTGTGACATGCTTCTGAATACCAGCTGCAATGTGTAAAGAGAACTGGAAAGCCACTCTGGCTTGATGAAGCAGGCTTGCCCTTAACTGTGTGGGGCAGCAGCCCCACGGGGGACGCCATGGCCGGAGTGCTGTGGCTGTGGGAGGCCGGGCGTCTGTTCCCAGCGCTGCCCCGGCCTGAGGGGAGGCCAGAGCAGGTGTCTGGTCTGCAAAAATGGCATGAGGAAGGTCTTGTCAAGTCTTTCAAGACTCTCTAATGAAAGGTGCTTCAGTATTTTGGTCGTTAAGGTTACTGGAACGAGTAGTATTTATTTCCAGTTAGAAACAATGAATTCTATTATTGAAACAGTTGGGAAGGAATATTATAATGTTTAATAAATTAAGTGATAAATAACTGACTTGATGAGCTGTTTACCTTCAGTTTGGAAATCCTGAAAAATTAAATGTGTGTTTTTTGGTTTTTTTTTGAAACATGATACTAAAACTCTAAGGAAGGAAAATGCTTTCCAGATTCATGACTTTGATTTCTGCATATACCAAGCAGAGAAATGAAACAGAAGAAATTCAGTTCTCTGATGAGGGTATAATTTACAAGAAATCTGTATGTCCTTATCTACCAAATTCCCAAAACTTAAACAAATATGATGGTTAGCAAAGTTCCCAACAGTTATTTGGTGCCCTGGGGCACTGACTTGACTTGGAAAAGTGAAAATAACCTGATGGGTTTTGCTCCCCTTGGTTTTGGGAGAAGTTGTGTGCTGGTGGGCAGTAGCCTGACTCCCCTGCAGCAGCAGCAGCACAGTGTAGCATGTCAGCACACTGCCTGCACCTGTTGCCAGCCCTTCCCACCTGAAGTATTAAGCACAGGGATGGCAGTGTTATAAAAGATTTACAGAGCCCATTACTGAATGCCATCGGCCTGTAAAAGGCAGAAAAACCCAACCCTTTTTACAGCGTGTGTTGGCTCAAGATTCTTCTCCCTGAGGGGAATCTGGGACAAGATGCAAAGTGTGTTATTACCTGAACCCCCTGACCCTGTGATTTCTAGGAAACACAAGGAATCAATGGTGCCAGCTTCTTTTCCACTGAGTAGAGTGGCCTGCTTGCTGTCTCCCACAGTTTTTGTGTGTCAGAGGAACTAATAGCCATTATTTAATCAGTCAAGCCTTTGAAAAATAGAATGCAGAAAGGGCTGTTCATGATGAAATCGTCCCTCACTGTGATGCTGGCTTACCTTGTACAGTCTTTAAATTTTATAAATGTTTAACTAAATGATTCTGAAAGTGTCATAAGGGACCACAGTTTCACCAGGAATAACATTTCAAGTGTCCTTAGAGTAAGACACGTCTGTGAAGAAGTCAGGTGCAGGCTGCCTGTGTTTCTGGGTCTGTTCCTCAGCGGGAGCAGCACTGTGTTTGAGCTTGTGCAGCCTGGTCCCCGTGCTGCACTGAGGTGTGTGGATGCTGTGGCGAGGGCACACTCGAGCTGCTGGGTGTGCTGGGGAGAAGGGAGGGCTGTGCTGCAAAGCTGGGAGCAGGGGATTTGTTGCAGTCATCACAAGTCACGCTTATTTAGGGAGGAACTTGTTAAATGCGAAGGCCTCTTGGCAGCATGGTGCCACTGCCTTACTTTCATGCCACTGATTTGCAAACTGCAGCATATGAGAACCTTCCATAAAATTCAGCTAACCTTTTGGAATGCTTTGATGCAGGAATTAGTCGTGAAGGTTAAGCTTTCTTGTGAAATCACACCCTTGTGATTTTACGGTAACCATACCCACTAAGTCCTCAGGCCAGCGCATTCTTATGAAGCTCTGTCTCTGAGTTCTGTGGGACACTTATCTGGCAAAGGCATAACTTATTTGGAAAAGTCCTAACTTGCCTTGGGTTTCAATGGACCAATCTGAGTTGAGGAAAAGGAGAGCGTGAGGTTATAAGAGGAATTCCCTGCTTTTTAGCAGCAGTAGAACTTTCTGCTGGGTTCTTATGGATGGAAAGTACAAAGAGATGACTGTGCTGTCCTAGCCTTGTCTCCAGCCTTGATTCATCGAGTCCACTGACAAGAAATTCAGGCTTTGAAAGACAGTCAGGTGTTGCCTGCTTTGCTGTATTTTACTCCAGTCTCAACACTGCAGATCTGAAGGCTGCGAGTCTGAAACTAAACTCTGAAAATTAGCAAAGCGTAAAATGAAGTGAAGGTTAATGGTCACTGGCTTCTTTCCCGCAGGCTCTGCAAGCTCTGCTCTCTGCAGTGCTTACAGAGTAGGAAATAGGAAAGCACAAGGCACTTAGGTACTCTTGATAGTCAGTGTTATTACTGTCAAGCAAAACAACACTTCTGAGAAAAGAACACACCTGAGCTGACAGTGAACCTGAGAGAGCTCATGCTGCTGTTGGAGATCCTGGGAAGTGCACTGTTTTGTCCATTAACAACCTCCTAAATAGGAGGAAACCAGCAGAAAGGGGATGTGCAGTGATTCTGCACTGACCTATGTTGCTTGAGAGGCATAGAAAGAACGGAAGGGTATTTGCTGAAGTGGCTGGGCTGCCCTGAACACCCTTTCAGTAGGGTTTTGCCACTGTCCTTTTGCAGGCTGCACCGTGGGGCTGTGCTTCAATTTGCCTGTTAGAAAGGAAGATATGGCTTAGAGGAAAGCTTCTTTTTTTTCATTTTGGGAGGCTCAATGGGCAGTCGAACGTAAAGCAGATGAAAACTAACACGTAATCTTTCTCTGAAGGATGCAGAAGTTCATCAGCTTACTGGAGACTTCTCTAGTACTGCTTGGCCGATGCAGTGAAGGAATTTGATTAGAGCTCTTGAGTTAGGGGGTTGAATGAGAGAATCAGAATGGTTTGTGTTGGAAGGACATCAAAGATCATTTAGTTCTAACTCCCTGCCATGGGCAGGGAGCCCTTTCACTGGAAAGAGTTGCTCACTGCCCCACCCAACTTGGCCATGAAATAGAGGATCATTTTAGAGCACTGTCACAAGTGATCTGAGAGAATGACCAACTGTCCAGCATGTGGAGAAACTGAGTCAGATAAAGTCAGAACTGAAATCGAACTGCAGGTGATGAATTTTCCGGTGTCCACATGTTTTGCCATTATTGACTAAGTGAGCCTTGTAATTCTCACAGTGACTTTTATAATGTATTCACATATAGGGAACGGCCATGATTTCAAGTAATTTTGAGAGTTTAGCTCTGAGGCACTCCTTTATTCCAGGCTGTTTTGCAAACAGTTTAAGGCCTATACATCTTCACAGATTGCCTAACCCCCTTCTTTCTCTTACTGCCATTAGCATGCAGCACCACTGCAGTGTGTTAGCAAATGCTACATAGCAGGTGGATTTCCACAGAATTTCAGTCGTGCTCCATCTACTGCCTGACACAGGTTTTCCATCAGCTGCTGCAGTTCATCAGTTACCCTCCCCCTTCAAAGCTGTGAATTCATTCAACAAAATTGGCCTCACAGATTTATGCTGGAAAGAACATGCGATAATCATTGTGTCACTGTGTGTGGGGCATGCTGAGCAGTGGAAGAGGAAGTATTAAATTGTACAGAACAGGCATTACATGGATTGAAGGTCCAGGTAAGGGGCACAGGCTATATATTTTCAGAAGGAATCTCTAAAAAAACCCACAATGTTTTATTTGAAGCCTTTTAAAAAGAGGAAGAGTCCTTGTTGCAGGGTATAGATTGTGAATCTTTGATAACATCATGCAACAGCTCTATTAAATAGATGCAGCGTGCTCTGTGGCACTGAAGAAAAGGGGCTCGTGGGTTATTCAGCTGCAGTTCTAAGAGCCTGTTCTAACCATGCATTTTAATGAAGCACATCAGCTCCAGGAATGCTGTCTATATACTGCAGCATAGCCGCCTGCCTGGAAAACTGTCCTATCGATAAACACAGCACTTCTATTCGCAAAGGCCTTTTAAGTACATTGAAAAAAAACCCTTCTGGGAGAGATGAATTAATTATTAAGCTTGTGCGGAATTAACCTTAGGCAAACACGCTTCCTTTTTGCAGTGTAGGGACATGGCCTGTCTGTCCTATCCATGTAGTGCCCCAATAAAGCATTGACACAAGGAATTCAATTCTTTGTAGCTAATCAGCTTACTGTTCCAGCAAGGGCCATCATTGGAGATGGCTTTTGTTTTCTCACAAATAACAATTTTTGAATGTTATGTTAATTTTCACTTAAAATTGATAGGATAGGGTTCCTGCACAACCCAAACTGCTTTATCTTTTTTCTATAGTATTTGAGCATGAATCACTTCCCGGTATCTCATTTTACTTGTTACTTGCTCAATGAGTCTTCTCTACTGGGGGCAGTAATTTAAAACCTGGGGAAAATGTCTCTAACAATTCTTTGTTGCTGGAAGTTTGTGCTGGAGCTGAGGTTCTAAAGAAGGCTTTGCAGGGACATGACTTGGTGGAAATTCAAGGGCATCTGGTGTACTTGCATGTAGCCCTTGGATTCTCTCTTTACTTCTGTGAAATAGCTAATGAAAAGAGAAGAGGAGCTCAGACTGGAGGGAAGAAAGGGAGTGGAGTGGGAGAGAAAAATCTGAAAAAGAAATCAAAGTAATGATACTTTTCCTTTCTATGAGAGTTTCTGTGAGTGGGGGTTTCCTGCTCTGGGAAAAGTCCCTTAATAACCCCCCTTATGGTTATAGGCACGGACAGAAAATCCTTTAGTCTGTGACAAGGATGAAAATTCATTAAATCCCGATGTTGCTAAATTGAAATGGAATTTGCAGGTTTTGGATAGCGAGTATATTTCTCTAACTCTCAGATCTTCCCCCATCCTGCTGTAGTAGTTCATCCTTAGTTCTGTAAATCTCTTTCCACTGCTCTTCTGAATTAATTCAAATAGAGGATCTATCCAAAAATCATTATAAAAATACATAATACACCCAGGCATGCTGTGCAGTCAGCCATTAGTGTTCATATTATTTGACAAATTAAAGTGCTGGAAAGTTAGGCTAAAATACCATTCTGACAGTATCCCCTTCTTAAGGCTGCCTGGCCAGCTCTGCTGGGAGCTCTCTGGGTTAGGGAAGAAGGTCATCCATCTCTCTGGGAAATGACTGTCCTGCCCTCAATATGCCTACAAGCACATTGACAAACAAACAAGATTATTTTGATATCTTTCTGTTGATACTGGGGTGGTGGCATAAATATGGGATACTTTCAGTACATGAACTAGTTGGAAGTAATGAGTACTTGTAATAAAGTCTCACTACAGAGTCTGTATGTAGGAGCATTTTCTTTTCATCATTTCATTAACGACTTTGTGCCATTAACAGCTTAAAGTGCTGAATAAGGATTTGCATTTAATTGAAGTCCTCTGTTCTTAGCTGACAAAATGTATTTTACACACTTGATGGATGTAATTAGTGTGATGAGGCTTTAAAAGAAATTGGCTTGGTTAAATTTAGAATTTGCCCTGTCAGTTTATACACGCACCCAAAGCATATGTATCAGTAGTTCTGTGGCTTTGTAAGAAATGCCTTTCATTAGTATTATTGATGTGTGATACTGATACTGTCCAAATCCAGCATGCTTTCAGATTTGACAGCACAATCTATTATGTTATGATTTCACATTATTTTATACTGTTACAAGATAGCTCTTGCACGTTAGAACTTAATGGTATATGCTATGGCTACAGACAAACTGGTATCCTTTGGATAGCGAGGAATTGTGGATAATTGTTTCAGTTCCTGTGCTTTATTAAGCTGTCATAAAAGGAGGTCTCCATGAATACTGCTGGACATGGTGCTTGCAAATCAGGGGTAACTGTGCACCTCTCACAGTCCCTTTTCTCAGTATACAGGATTCTCCTCTAGAACCTTTTCCCTCGTGCTCTGTGTGGGTGTGTCTTGCTTACTGAGAAAAATGAGGAACTTGTTTGTGCTGCCAGCATCAGTAGGGATGGATGGAAGATGCTGTCCAGCATCATGTGTGCTTGAAGTCAGTTTATTCTTTAATGAAGGACAAGTCTCTGGCTAGTAACTGGAGCTCCTAAACTCATGTAAAATATTGCTGGGTTTTGCTGCAGGCCCCCAGTTTGTATCAGTGTGTTGGTAAAGGTAAGGTAGGGAAAAGTGAACATCTGGGCCCAGAAACAGAGCGATTGTTTGTGCTAGGGACAGCGAGCTTCAGGAAGAATTCCCACAGGCAGGTTTCCATCGCTGCCTGTCGTGCTGCTTTGTTGGAGGGTGCACGGACAGTGTGTTACATCGTGCGTCACAGCTGTAATGGCACAGGCAATGAATTCCTGAGTGGGAAATCGCTATGATATGCAGTGCATGTGTGTTTGAGGAGAAGCTGGCTGCTGTGGAGCAGTGTAGAATGCAGCCTGCACTGCTCTGAGGAGGTGACTCATATCACAGATGGCTGGAAGGCTAATACTGTGATATGAAAGTGTTGTATTGCAAGGAATATTACACTGCTAACAACTCTGATGTGCTGGAATGGTTATTGGAGCTTTGATTCTTTTTTGAAGAGAAAAAGATGCTCCTTTTCTCATACTTTGGCTAAATATTTTTGTATGAGAGTTACTGTGATTGTTTTTAATGGGGAATGTGGGGAATAAGCTGTTCTGGCTAAAAAAACCAAAACCCAGGCTTCAGAATCTGTAGCTGTGTTTTCAACTGAACCATAGTTACTGAATTCTTTTTCTGGGGTGAGTTAATTTTAACTGTGTGCCAGGAAGCAGTGGCAGTCCTTTTTTTGTAGTAGGTCAGAAGGCAATTCCCCAGGACATGCCTTTTTTCAACATGCAGCCCACCCACTGTTCCTGAGATAGGTCTGCCCGTGTGCACCTCACAGAGGTACAGCTGTGTCCTTTGCCTTGCAAGAGAACTTGCAAAGTCTCTGGGAAGGGCATTTTTAGACTAGCTCCATGAAGCACATTGTAGACCCTGGAGTCCTGTTCAAACTTCCAGTTCTGGGGAGAAGGAGAGAGAAGATAATGTTCTGTCCCAAAGATTCAAGGCCTCAACCAGTGCAACCAACAGGTGGGATTTGGGTGTTCAAGTTCCCCATTTGCGGGTTTGAAATCTTTCCTATAGTCTGTTTTAAAATAAACAGGATAATCTCCAGGGAACTGAAAAATTAGTTACAGGAAATTATTTAGGGTGAAGTCTGAAGTGTTGTTGTGTTTGCTTCCAGTTTGCATTTTGTAAACTGTGTTCCTTTTTTTCTGCTTTTGTCACCTGCAGCTTTTGCAGAGCTTACCACAAGCCAAATAGATGTTTCTGCACAATGTGTTTTAGCAAAGAAAAGCAAACAAGGAACAATGTGTATTCTAGAATGCACGTGATAAAGTCTGTATTTTTGGGACAAGGAATCCATTTGTGATGGTTGTGTTTTCAGTGGGTCAGCATTTTGTATGACTAATGTATTACTATTGCTATTATCTACACTTCAGCTAAACATGTGCTTAGTCTTTGTGTTTCCGCCATATACAGCTGCTATTTAATCTTGAGGGCAGTGAAGGGAAGAATTACCAAGGTAATTAGGATGCCCAGTGTTCAGTGGAGATCTTGTTTTGTACCTTTGATTGTTTTGTGCACTTTTTCTCCCCCGAGTTACAGATGAACCAGAAAGGGGATGGTAATCTCATTGCATTATTTTGGAGTCTCGTTGTGAGTTTTGCAGCCTTCAGGGAGCTGGAAAATCTAAGTGCCCAATTTAAAAAGTCAGAAGCATGAGTTCTACAGTGGTCATTGTTACAGACACTGGTGAAAGAGCTGGTATTCAAACATTCAGGAAGGGCACATGTGAGACTCAACAACACAAGCTGTGGTTTGCCATGAAGCTCAAAATAAAAGCCAGGAGGGTGTGCTCAGCTAGAGTATGTGTTACCTGTTGGGCAGTACCTTAGCAGTCCAAGAAAAAACAACAGAACAGTAAGGTGAAATGTGGTTTGATTTTTCCCGTACTAGTTCAGTCCCACAGCTTCATTATATTCTTGCATCATAAGAACATATTTTCTCCCTTTCATTTACTAGGTGTGAAATAAAAGTGAAATTTTTTATTTGATGTTTGAAGATGCCCAGAATTTGACAGCAGCAATTTTAAAAAAATTAGATGTTTAAAATATTTCTAAGAAATGCACAAATGTTTATTTGGCATTCCATTTTTATTTTCTTTGGAATGTAATTTTATATCTTCTAAAACCAGTTGTTCTGGAAAAGCTGCGTGACCCTCCCTAACTTCTTGTAACTTCACTGTAAGCCACATGCAGTCCTTGCCCTGAGTTTTTTCTGTTTCCATCTCTCTGTGTGGTTATGGCCCATGAAAATGCCATGTTTCCTTACAGTCAGTACGCCGCACTCTGGGCTAGAGTGGCAGTATAATCCAAGGAAGCATAGGGAGTCCTGCTGCTTTCCAACTGAGAGTCACTAGTAAGGGCTGAGCTCATGGTGTCAGCTTGTGCAGGCTGCTGCCACTATCACTGCAGTGAGGTTTGCTTGCTTTGGGCTCCTAAGAGACCCACCTAGCTAGTTAGATGGTTTGTTGGTTTGAAGCAGAAAGGCATTTGCACACAGCTGAGCAGATGATTTCCTCAGTGGTGTGGTGAAGCAATAAACCTTGTAACACGTTTGTGTCCCTGTTTGGAGTGTAAGTAGATGAGTAATTAAGATGTTTTATTTTCAAATGTCCTTGTGATGTGTTAGTAGAGTCTGGCTGTCATAAAACACTTGGAGAATTTGCAAGGTTGAACTGTAATTATGAAGTTGTACATGGTCTCAGTGCTAGTGCTGGTGGTGAAGTACTAGCAATTCAACCTTGAGGCAAGAGTGTGAGGTGTGATGCATGGGCAGTGTGTGAGTCGCACAGCAGCGCAGGAAGGGAATGGGTTTAGTGGTCAAAATGCCACACGGGAGCGTTGCTGGAGAACTCCTTTGCAACATTACACCTCCAGCCGTTGCTTCTTGGCAAGTGAAAGAATTTGTGGGAAATAGTAACAAACTGTAAGTAAAGAATGAAACTTTGGTTGGTTAATGGGTTTGGTTGATTTCACTGATGAAGAATCTTAAACTTGTGATTTTTCACGTATGTAGTATTTCCTGTAATAAGATCAGTAGGTTTCATTAAGCACTTTATAAAGAAGGTAATAAATAGGGATTAACTGCCCCTTGGTCCCTTCTCAGTAAACAGTGCTTATTCTTACATTATGCTAGTGCTGTGGTCATGATAGTGGAACAGTGTGAGCAAGCCAAGAGTTGTAGGGAGATGTGATTTCTATGATGGATTGGTTGAATAAAAAAGATACTGCTTCCTTGCAAGCCATTTTTCATTCTTGCTTTTATGGTGTTTTTGCTCACTCTAAATGAGATTTGAAAATTCTCTGGTAGGTAAAACATTGGCCATCAGCTCCCAGCTGGTCCCCTCAGAGGGTCTTGGATAAACTCCCTTTTATTACTTTATGACCTCCTTGCTGGCCTGTTCATAGCTGTTGGCCTCAGTCACTTTTTAACTTCTTTTGTGCCCTACTGTGTTCCCTTGGCAGGAATGCCAGGAAATAGTTTGGCTGTAACCCTGAGAATCACATCAAAATCATGTTCAGTACCACTGTGAGGACACCCATTCCCAAAAGCCTTGCTAGGAAAGAAAAATAAGGCACTGGCTCATGGACTGATAGGTGACCTCCCAGTGCACCTGAGAACATCAAAAGTTACAAATATGACTGTGCTTCATTCAGTGCTGGGGGGAAATGAGTTCTTGTGCATGTTCCCAAGGGAAATGAAATCTGATTGCTATCAACAGAGCTGTAATCCTGACTTCATTGGCTTATCTCAATCACTGTGCTTTAAAATCGGACCGGTAACATTGGCACAGAGTTGCTGAGGCCTGAAGTAGCTGCTGCAAAACATACCAGAGGCTGCTGTGAGCAACCTTTGCCCAAGCAAATACGCTGCGTGTTCATGTCATCTCTGTTCCCCACTGTGCAGCTTTATTGTTGCTTGTGAATCTCAGCATTCATCATTTGCGTCTTGTCTCTTTGTACATTGGGTGTTTTTGAGAGCAATCTCTTACTTTGATTTGTTCCCAGGTGGTGAGTGCCCTGCCTTTTGATGTCTAATAATATCTTCCTCTCATTATTGTAAAAATAAATTAAAAAAAAATTACCTTTTTTTCGTCTTCTGCTTTTAGGAAGTTGAATGAGTTGTTTGTAGTCTGAGTTTATTTTATAGTCTACTAATGCCACTTAGCAATGTTTTATAAGTGGTAAGTTCTAAATCAGTGGCCATAAACTTGCTCGAGCTCCTGTCCTTGCTTACTTAATATACTCTTTGCCTTTTACTGGCAGTAGTGACTTACACAGTGGACAGACCACTTCTTGCTAGCATCCATCTATTCTTATTTTCTCCCTATATTCATACATTTAGGTTATGGCTCCTACACACAGATGCAGTGGAGTACTTAGTATGCTGAAAGGGTTTGATACTTCTGCCATGTGATAGAGAAAGATACAAAGTGAAAAGGAAAACACATCCATGTGTGAATTTATATATACAGGAGATGGCTGTGATTAAACTTGCTCCCACTGGATGTCACTATTGTTCCACAGAAATTCATCACGAAAATATTTATCTAGCATTCAGTGGCTGACAGCAAAGACCATTTGCTTGCAGCAAACTGAAAATTTCTGGTTGTGTTTGCAGGGATACTGTACATTCATGTGCCTTTTGCAATGGAATTTTATATCAAGGCTCACCATTTTGTAATAATAAAAAAAGAGAGCACTGCCAAACATTGAGCTGCGATGGCTGTATAAGTGCAGGTAGTGAGTCATGAAAAGCAGCCAGTCATTATACCCAAGCCACTTGTTCTCATTGTTATTCTCTTAGTCTGCAGTTGCTGGAGGTAATCTCAACACAGTGAATTAACAAGACCAGTCTCCTCGAATCTGCTTAGCACATCAGTTATTTCCTTTTTCCAGAGATGTGCATTCCTTGGTGTTTATTATCCTGAGATAGCATTTGGGTATTCCAAGAGCTGACTGGTTGACAGGCTGAGCAATCCCCTGGCTAGGAGGCTGTCTTGCTGTGAGGAGACTGGATTATGCTCCCAGTACCCAACTGGTCTGTGATCGAGCAAATTCCCGCAAATCTGTCATGTCTGTTTCCATGCTACCTATGCCATCTCAACATCCCTTGTAAGCAATTTAGTGTTAAAAGAGTGTTGGAAGGTGTTTCCACAGTGTCTCACTGGGAATGTCCTGACTTGCCTTAAAATTTTTGGGGTGCTGCAATAAAATGGAACAGTCTTGGTGGTTCCACCATTTGTCTCAACATTGTTTAAATAAACGTAGACTGCAAAACCAGTGAAAATGACAATGGGCATGGAAGAGTGCTGCCCTTGTAAAAGCTCTGGTCTTACAGTGGTAGCCCCAGAACACCACATATGACTCAGGAAGAGGAATAGCTGATGATTAAAAATCCTAAAGCCCCACAACACCACAAACTCCAAACACTCTGGAAACCCATTGGTGCTCTCCTAAACTTGCAATGTGTAGGCAGCCTCAGCTCCATTAAGGGAGAGCTAGGTCGTTAGAGGTAGTCAGTCACATCTCCTTCCTCAGTGTAGTGCCTACAGTGCTTGTGTGAAGGCTTACAGGTTTGCAGGGGCATCTTAGCTGTTGCACATCCTCTGAGCATTCTTTGGCATCACCCCAGCAAGGTTTGAGGAGTTTCGGTGTCAGGCTGGCACCAAAATATCCAGAACCCAGTACAAAGTGGGATCAGAATTTTAGCTGCTGGAGAGAAGCAAGGAGAAATTTCTTCTCTGGAGCCTTTGAGGCTTCAGCACTTGATTTGTATTAAGGATGGGACAGCCTTTCACAGGGACTCAAAGTTGCTCAGCCGAGACCAAGTCATTCCTCCAGGGTTATTAGAATTTGTGCCTGGTGGCCTTTCCACTCGAAATGAGTCACTTGTAGTGTGTGTCATTTGGCAGTGGGGCCGCTGAGTTTAGTGTAGCTCACATAGCCTTTGCGCACACGATACAATAGCATGGGGGTCAGAATGTATTTTAAAGTTGCTGTGTTGGGGGTTGAAAATGTTTTTAAGCCATAGGCACTAGAGGGGGGGTTAACACCTTGGCCCACAGGCCTCAGGCTCTGCAGGAAGGTTCAGAGAGTTACACTGGGCATCTCTTTTGTGTAACCAAACAGCGGTTTCCTCATCAGTGATGACAGCAGCAGTTACATGTTCGTGTGTATGTGGAGTGTGTTTGGAAATACATATGAATTATATTGATCTGGGCATGTCTGTGCATGAATATAGACATGCTGGATTGTAATTATTTTTGTTATCCATCCATGATTAATGGCATACTGGCCTTATTCCTGCCAATAATTAAATATGTTTCAGAGGGGCTGGTGATAATTTTACAGGCATTGCTTTCTGAAGGAGATAATAGATTGGTTCTTTCTGAGTATTGTTGGCTAGAACAAGGCATTCAAGAAACAAAAGGAATTTTTCTGATAGCAGTTAGGATTCCTAAAACTAAACAGCAAAATGTTATTTTATATATATACACGTACACATGTGTATGTGTGTATGCATATATGAACATATGTATGTTTGGTACCAAATCTCTCTCTCTTTGACTGTGCCTAATATTAGTCACCACTGCAGAGGTTAAAGGCAGAGGAAGTACAGGGATGGCTCTTAACATGAAGTTCACAGCAAACCCTAATCCTTCAGTACAGAGATAACCAAGACCTCCTGGTAGAAAACTGAATCCCATAATAGCAGAGATAATTAAATGTGTATTGACTTTTTAATAGCAACTTTCAAGGTACAACTCAGGTACAAGTCTGCTGTGCTGCTGAAGTGTCTCAAGGCCTTGCATTATTAATGGGGTGGGATCCTTCTTGTGCTCAGGAAAACGGGCTCTTTGTTGCAGGATTCACTGGTCTCTGCTTCTACCCTTGGCTGTTTCCTCACTGCAATCCTTGGGCATGAGAATGGTTTCATTACAGGACAAAAAGCCAACCCAAACCGCTTCAGGTGTATTAGCTCTTTTTAAGAGATGCTTTCTAGCTTTGTTTGCATTGTATCTGGCGTGTTTCAAGATGATTGACTGTGATTGGGTTTTTTCCAGTAGCAGTTCAGGAGAACGTTCTGCACAGGTTTGGCTTTTTCTAATCTGCTGCAGTGAAACTGCTTTGTAGAAACATTCCCTCCCATTGAAGACATGTAGTTTACTAAGCCAAATCAAATTACAAAATCGAGATATTGAAATGACTGACTTGCTTCTGTAAAGGTGCTGCTGTATTATTTCATAGCTTCCCTTCCTAATCAAAATAGGAGGTATGATTTACTTGCAAATATGGGGGATATTATACTCTTCTGCAGCCAACAGAATACGTGATTTTGGGAGAAGGAAGGCAGGGAGTAGCTGGGTTACAAATCTGTATTTTGCCCAGGACTGCTGATGAATGACTAGACATTAAAAGAGTATCTGTGAATTCTTGTAATGACATTAGAGTTTTGCTAAGAGAGAAAAATAATTTGTCACTGATTTATGTAAGGAGTTCTATATGCACTCTTCTCAGATCCGTGGGTAACCAATTTCTCAGGAAGACCTTTGCAGCTGTAGTATGTCTGAAATGTACAGTGTTTGGCTTTTCAAGCAATGAAGCTTTATTTATTTATTAGAGGGACAGTGTGCAAAACACATCACACAACTTTAACAAGCCTAGCCCAGCAAATAAACAGAAATAGAAAAAAATGATGGATTTTAATGGTTTCCTCAGCTACATTAATGCCTTTGACGGTCTTGAAAAGGGAATTTCTAATGAGCACTGAAACAAATGTGTGCAGGAAGTGGTCTTGCTTTTGCTGCCACACATTTGAGTTCCTCTAATTGCATCAGTAAGGAATTTCTGCTCCTCATCTAATGAATGCCTTTTGACTACTTTCTGAAAGGCAACTGGATGTAGGGATAAACACTGGCACCTTTTGTATGAAGTCACATAAATAGGTTTCAATTACTAGCTACCAGCCCTATAGAAACGCTGTATCATAATGCAGTACAGTAAATACCATTGTATCTCTTTATTTTTAAACTTTTATTAAGCCTTGGTTTCCCCCTGCTTTGCTTTGTAGTGATACCTCATGTCCTAAGGCTGCTTTAACTCCTCAGTGGCTTAATAGTCTCTCTTGTGTTGGGCAGCAGTTAGGCATTCTTTCAGAGCTGTTCCTGCACCATCTGTCTCCTCAGACACCTCAGAATTCATATCCTGCTACAGTACCTGGGTCTTTAGTTTGTTCTGGGTTCAAAATTAAGTCTCAGAGCAAGAACAGGGGTTGGGGAGGCAGAGGGGGCACACACACACTGAGTTTGATTCTCTCCCCCCCCCCATTGTTGTCATTTTTCTCCCTAAACAGAGGCACAGTTGCTGCAGTGGATTACTTATGAAAGAAGTTTTCTATTTAAAAACAAGAGAGACTTTAATGAAATCAATAGAGGGTTTGTACAATAGGTATTGTATTAAACCAGAGCTCAGGCTTCACATTGATTGTGGTATTTAAATTTGAATGAGTTGATTATGTATGAGAGTAAAATGACCAGTATTATGAATGTACAAAAAAGAGACATAGAAGAGCTGTGCCAGAAAAGTGAGAAAAACGTTCCCTTTATAGTCCCTAGGCTTCAATAAAGCACCACTATTTCCCAGCTTTTAAAAGCTCTTTTATCACAATGGTTCATACCTCGCATTCCCTGGAGCCTGATTTGTTATACGTGCAGGGTCCTGTTCCGTTCAGCAGCATCTCCGTGGTTTCGGTGTTGGTGGGTTTGTAATCTACATAGAATTCTTGGGTGCCGGGAGTCATTTGCTTCAGCGACTGTCTTTTCTTTTTCCTGTGCCTTCGCATGAGCGAGCGCTGCTGCAGCTGCTTCATGCTGGCAGGGTACCGCTTCCAGGACACATAGATCACCAGCAGGATCACGAGCACAGACAGGAAAAGAGCCACGCTGCCTGCTATGATTTTGTGGAAGGAGATGTGCTCCGTGTCGGGCTCGGCCTCGGAGCTCGATTCGGTGGCTCCCATGGTTGGGGGCAGAGGGGACTTGCTGTCATGTTTAGGCCTGGTGAGTTTTGGTTTAAACGTTGGCTTTGGGAGAGCTCGGGCTAGTTCAAACCTCTCTGTGGTACTTTTGCCACAGATGCTGTAGTTTTTCACTGCGTCGATAACATTCACCCCTTGCAGCTCTTTGGGGCTGGCACAAATAATTGTATTTTCCCTCAGCCCTCTGAAACTTTTAAGCCAGTTTACCAGGGAGCAAATGTTTCTACTGCATTCCCATATATTCCCGGCAAGGCTGATGTCATTGAGGGATATCCAGGAATCCAAAATTTCTTGACCGATAAATGTGAGCTTGTTTGAATCCAGGTTGAGGCGCTGTAAATTGGGCACGCACTGGAAAACACTAGGTCCACTGAAAGCTTCTATTTCATTGCCAGATAAATCAAGTCTTTGTAGGGAGCTCCAGGTCCAGGACATAGTTTGTCCTATCACACTGATTTTATTCCACTGTAAATAAAGGTTCTGAAGGCTGACTAGCCTCGGAAAAAGTGCCAGGTTGAGCTTAGAAAATTGATTGTGCTCCAGATGAAGCTCTTTCAGTCTGATCATACCTGCAAAGACATTCCTTGCTAAACTTCGGATGCGATTATAACCCAGGTCCAACAGTTCAAGGTTCCTACAATCTTGAAATATTCGAACGGGGATGGTTCTTAGGGAATTGGACCGCAAATGTAAACTCAGCAGCTTCCTTAAGCCCCTGAACTGTTCAGATCCCAGAGACTGCAGCTGATTGTATGACAGATCCAAATTCCGGAGATTTGTCACAGGTCTGAAGGTATTATTAAGAAAATAGGAGATTCTGTTGGAACTCAAGATCAACTCTTTTAGTCTGCGTATTCCACTGAAAGCATTTTCGTCAATATTGCTGATGTGGTTATGGTCTAAATAGAGCCAGGTGAGTTGATTAAGACCTTTAAATTGATTGTATTTTAGTTTTTGGAGGCTGTTATATCGAAGGGACAAACCTAAACAACCAGCAGATATACTTGAGGGAATCTCCTGCAATTTCTGAGATTCACAATAAACCATTTTGCCTTCACACCTACAGCCCTTAGGGCATCCTCGTTCAGCAGAAGAAAGCATTGTCAGTAATACAGTAGGGGCTATTACCAGAGCTACAGCTGATCCGCTCAGTAGCCTAATTACATTGAAACCTGGAAATAAAAACAACTTAGAAAAGTTATCCCCCCACACATCAGTCATTTCTTTCAATCATGCTACAGTCTTTTACTTTGACAATCATTTAAAAATCCCTAGCCAGACTCAACTAATTTTCACATTGGTTTTTTTTGGTTTTACTCAGCTTTTTTCTTAAAGAATACCTTGATATAAATACTGGAAAACACTTGGGTAAAAGGTGTATTCCCTAAGCCATTTAAGTATAATAACAAATCACATCAAGGTAAGTCTATGGAGTAATTAAAGCACAGGCTATGCAGTAATTACAAACTATAAATTAAAAAGATAACATGAAAAACATACCCATCCTTTGTGTTGTTCAAAGGTCGTCCTTAGGTCTTTTGTTTTTTGCTTAGTGTGCCACAAGCATGGCAGCCCCTGTCAGCTGCACTGGAGTGAGTCAGGGCTCGCTGACACCCGGGAAGAAAAATTGGACCCCTTGGGAGATGGACCGATTTTGAAACATTATTCTTTGCCAGCCGTGCAGAACACTCCAGGAATAAATCAATCCCAACACAGCATTCGCAGCAAAATGTCAAAGTCTTCCTAGGTGATGGGCTCTTCATGGATATGACGGTTTTGCATCTTTATAGTTAGCAGCCCGGCTTTGCAGACGCTGCTGTGTCGGCAAGCATGTTATATCCGTTCGGCGTGCGGCGCGGAGCGGCGTGTGCCGCCAGGTGTGCATGCCATGGCGCAGCAGGTCCGTGCCGGGCAGGCGCTGGGGCGGTGCAGCCGCGCTGCACGGGCTGCGGGCAGGCTCAGCCAGCGCCGCTCCTGCTGCCCCCGCGCTGCTCCGCTCCGCTCCGCTCTGCGCCGCGCCGCGCCGCTCCGTCCGACCCTCTGTCGCCGGGCTGGGGCGGCGCTGCCTTATGTAAAGCTGCCCCCAGCGGCAGCAGCACCGCGGGCGTGTGCACACCCTGCCTTCCCCGGCGGATGGCAGAGCTCAGCCCTCCCGGCAGCGCAGGCTCTGCTCCCAGCGGCTGCCATGGGCGCGGGGAGGCAGCCAGGTGTGCCGGGGTACCCAGTGCTCCCCCCTCCCCGGCTGCTCGGGCACGCTGCTCCGCACCGCTGGGCTTGGCTCCGGGCACTGCGGACACTGCTGCCCCAAGGGCTGGCCTGGCCTTCGCAGCACAGACATGCAGGTTGGGGTCCGCACGATTTTTTTCTATTGCTGCATTAGATACGTGTTCACATAACCTTTTTGCAGTCACTCTTTTTCAGTGAAATATCAGTCCCCTCATTGTCTCTCTTATCAAGTGTTTCAGTGTGGACACTATATTTCACAACATGAAAAATGTTTTGGAGCTGACATCTTGCCTTTTTGCTTTTTCTTCTCTGTTAAAAGGCACAGTGCCAGGAGGTTAGAAGAGAGTACCGCGCTCATTTATTTCCCAACTTGCTGTCACTTCGTTCCACAACGCTAACACTTCAACCACAGGCTTCCCTGAGCCTTACAACGTAACAACTGAGCAGCTTGGGGTAGTACCTTAATGAGGTGAATTGTTTTTACTGTAGTTTAGGACAGGGACAGGGTTTTATGTGGAGGTAAAATGTGCTGAGTTTTTCTTAGATGTGTGATGCTGGACAGTCCTCACGTATCCACTAATGAGCCGCCTTGTCTTTCCTTAGCCTTCCCTTCTTTCCTGTGTGCTATAGGGAAAGAACACATCCTCTTAGCTGGAGCAAAGGGAAGATGCAGTTACAGCAACTCTACCACGCTGGCAGCATTCTGTCGCCAAGAAATACGTGGTCAAAGATTATAGTGGGGAAGTGGAAAATCATGGCTCTTTGTCATGCGAGAATGGGCAGGAGCTGAAGAAAAGTGTGCTGCTCCTTAAGAAAGCAGTACAGAGTGCAGTCCTCAAATGTACCCAGACAGTGCTAAGAACCACTTTGACTTTTTGAGACAGAATCCTTACCCCTTGGAATAATGGGCTTTGACTTTTCTCTTATTATTCACTGCTGTGGGCATAGAATAACTTAAAATGAGGTGAAACCTGCAATTTCCCAGGCACTGAAATGCCAGCTTTGCCTAGTACTTAGTCTGTGAATGACTTCAGGTTTACAGTAATCCCAGTAGTATTAAGGCATCAGACTACAGTGCCTAAATTAGGAGCACAGTCACTCCTAGCTAACAACTGTGAGCATCTTGCACATCAGAAGTACATTCCTGCATCAAGACAAATTCTGTGAAAATTCTTCCCTTTGGGTCAGATTTGTGGAGTGGGAAAGGGTTAATTCCTCCATTGATCTCTGTCAGTGTCACCATCACCCCTTCTCTGCTAGAGCTTGTTTCTGGCTCCTGAGTGTGATCTGTAGGGTGGAGGAGCCAGCGACAAACTGAAGGTTGCCTTGGAAGCTGTGACAGTCTGGGGAGCTGCTCTGCTGACAGCAGTGTCACGTGCCAGTCCTGCTGTGCTGGTGCAGCCTTTCCATCACTGCCTTGGGGTCTCTGTACTTGATGGAGCAGGAAGGAGGCAGTTCAGACCTTCAGTAAGTCAATTTGTCTCTTGGAACTGCTGCTCTTCCTCCAGCGACAGTAGATGGCCTGTGAGAGGTCATTTATTGAAATGACTCTCTTAGATTCATAAACTTCCATGGCACGAAGTTGGGTCTGAATCTGCACCTGGTTCAAACACAGCATGTAAAGCTTCAGGTGACACCCACATCCTTTCTCCTGAAGAACTGGTGCTGCTTAATGTAACAGCGTGCACTCAGCCTTCTTCCCAAACTTTGCCTGTTCCTTTTTTTTACTTCTCTCCCTCCTCCATATTGGGTGTGGAGGTAACAAGTAGCTTCTTGGCCACCATGAGTCAGCAGAGCTTCTGCAGCTTTCCCAGAGTTTTAATAATTGCTAATATATTGTACTAATAAGAGGGAACAGCCACTCTTTTACCAAGAGTTATTTTCATTTTTCTGAAAGGGGTGAGACATCAAGAGATGAACAGAGAGACCATCAAATCTATGTTAATGGATTGCCAAATTCAATTTTCTTTACTGAGATCCTGTTTGAATTACATAAGCAGGAAAAGTGCCAGTGTCTGATAAACAGTTTCTTAAAATTGCATTTCTGTATCTTCATACAGCAGAATGGGTTCTTTTGCAGTTGTGGAAATAGAGCTGCTCCCAGCTTTAAACATTTCATATAAAGTTTCAGACCAGTCTGGCCATATTATAAACAATGCAAAATAGAGAATTAAGCTGCATCTTAGATCAGAAGATACATTGGCCTTTTATCAACTACACTTTATGTATCAGTGCAATCCTGTTGTGTTACCTTTTAACTCATGTAACCAGGAAAAAAGCTTGAATCCCAGCTGGTTAGCTTGTCTTATGGATAAGCTAGCTCCCATTGGAACTAACGCCATTACTTCTGAGTGCCCCAAATCAGGGCTGTGTTGATGCCTTGGTGGCAGCTTAACTTGTAGCGTGTGTGTGTGAGTCCCTGTGTGTTGGTTCTGCAGGACACCTGTGTGGTCACAGGCACTGTAAGCTCACCTCTCTCTGGGGCTGGTGGGCCGACCTGGCTCCTGGCCTGGAACACCAGCTCCCAGGCAGGGCCAGGAGGTAAAAGGTGCAGGTCACAGAAGCTTCAGTGACTTGGTGCTGATTGAAAATTAGTGCTCAGAAATGGCGTTATCCCTCCTCTTCTGCCTGTGGAAACAGTGGTTTAGCCAAATCTGCAAAGCAAAAACTCTTCAGAAAATGATTTCATTTATTTTTGTGCTCTTGAACACAGTCTGTGTTTTGGTATTTCAGCCTTAAACAGAAATTGAGATACCACAGAACCTGAAATGCTTGTAAGCTTTGAGTTTTGTGACTCTGTGATCCCTCCAAGTTGATTTTCTGAGGGGGAAGTGCCATACATTGGCAAACATATTTCTAGGTGTGCCTTAACGTTCACCCACATGAAAAGAGATGTGTTGGGCAGAGCCTATGATCAACACTTAGTTTTCTTCATCATCGTGATGGAGAAATTCAAAGTTGTGTGGAAATGATGCACTATCCCAAGGTAGTGATGGTCCAGATTTTTCTCTTGGTCCTAAACTTTCAATAGGTTTTCTGTGTGGAAATCATTCTAGATGGATTTCCCTGCTATCTGATTTTGCAGTAATTTGCTTCAGTTTAGTTTCATGTTGGATTTTGGTTTTCCTTATCTAGTTAAATTCTAGCATAGTTTCTTTTTCCATTCATTTTGGCTGAGTTCTCTGTACCTAGCTATGACTTCCCTATGGAAAGTTTAACATGAACTGAAGCCAGAATAGTAAATGGTGAATCAAAAGGTGACATTGCCTGTGAAAACCTGTTCCTCTACAGAGGAATGGAAACATTCTGCAGACAAAAGGGGAAACAGCAAATCTTGCATTAAAATCCAGTTCTTATTTAATGGTGGTGTTACCAAAAAGAGGGGTGAGGGGGAGAAAGTAATCTAAAGAATTTCTGTTGCTCCCGTAAGAAATTCATGCAGGAAAGCTCTATGAGCCTTTCTAAACACAGTTTGTGTTATGTTGGTAAAGCACAAACTTTGGAATTTAGACCAGGACAGAACACAGCGTTTTTCTGCTCACAGGCAGAGGGGTCTGGGAGCACCTTTCTGTGTGAATTGCACATCCCTTTGGGGAACTGTGTTTAGCAAGTGCCACACTGTGTTCCTTTTGGGGTTATGGAGTGACACCGTGTGTCTTTCCCCTGGCTTTACTTCACTCTAAAGAAACCAGGAGTCAGCTGGGTTAGCAGAAGTCCCTTGGTCTATGTGGTGCTGTGGTGTGCTATCACTGTGTCGTTAAGAGAGATAAGTCTAATAAAATGTGCTTGCAATTTTTGAGCCAGTGATTAAATGAACCTGCTGTTCCATGAGGATCAGATTGGAGTTGGGGTATAGAACTCCCAGTGTAAATATCAGAGCGTGGGAAGACAGAGAGAAACTCAGGATGCAGAGTTTGCCAAAGGCAGACATAAGGAAAGGGAAGTGTGGGAAAGCCAAGTTCAAGGAACATGTGGGCAAGGGAAATTGAGGCAACAGAAAATGCTCGGAAGAGACAGTGAAAGAGCATTGAGAGTGGAGAGGATTTTGTGCCATCAGCCGGTCAGTACTGTCCTCGTGGACCATGGCGGTAAGAGGTAGCAAGGGAGGTGGATAAATGAAAACATCCTCTCGCTCTTCTGCTCTGTAAGGCCTCCCCGGCCCTGTGAGGGTGGAAGGATGCTGTGCTGCACATGCTGGGGTAAGCTGAAGCAGAGCAGGAGCTGTGCCCCTTTCTAGGAAGCAGTGCCCTGGGTGTGCTTGGATCGCGTGCTGAGGGCACCAGGGGCACGTGTGTCCTTGTGTGTACCCGGCGGGTCTCCTCAGTGCCATGGTCACTGTGCCATGCAGGCTGTCCCTTCCCTCACACACAGTTACTCACTGCTGGAAAACAGAGCCTTCCCAGCTGGGCAGCTCTTTTTGGATCTCAGCATTGTGCTGAGGGGGTCACAGGGCCCTCTGCGCTGTCCCGGGAGGTAACGCTGCACACAGACCTCTTTGCCTGACAGCCGTGGGTAGGTCTTTCTGGAGCCTGTCCTAAGCCCTGTACCCCTAATGAGGCACTGCACACTCGGCTGGGCCCCAACTGACTTCTTGTCCTATGATTTTGAAGCTGTTGGAGGGCAAGCAGCCTGTGCTTCAGTCTCGTTCTCCAGAGACATGAGATGCAAAGCTATCATTTTACTTACTCTCTGAAACTGATGCTACTTCTCCTGTTTCAGTGGATTTACTGTTGATCCATTCGGGCTTATCCTCCAGCATCTTGCTGAAAGGTGAATATGAGGAGAAAGAGCAGAAGGGAAATGATCATCACTGAAGTAAAAGAAATGAATTACATCTTACACTACAATGTAGTGCTACATACAATATCCACCGTAAGTGCCCTGGAGATGTGTAGGTGTGAAATGCAAGGCATTGTTAGTGACCTCTGCTTGTGATTCTGTCTGCAGTCTCTGTGAAGACACCAGAGAGTTTAAGTTAGAATAAACCTAAGCTTTATTTCATTTCTTTTACAAATACTTCCCAGTCTTTTATGGGCCAGGATGCTATTGCTGGAAGACTGCCTATTGTCTGATTGTCCAGTCAACACTGAGGGAATTTATGTCGCCTGAGTACTCAGAAACCCTGAGGTGTCACCATGAGGTGTGCTTGTCTGTGAAGAATGGTTTGTTCTCTTTAGTGGTGTCTGATGTCTGCCTTGCTATAACAATTCTGCACGTGCATCAGTGGCAGACTGTGATAGAGGGCAAAGGTAAAGAACTGAATTCCTGGGGAGCCAGATTAACATGGGCATGTCATGGAAAAGTTCTGTTCATGGAGAGATCTACAATGGCTGGGACGTCAGTCTAGAGGCATTGCAGAACTGAATCCAAGTAGAGTTGTAGCCAGGTCCTTGACTCCAGAGCCTGGGGAAAAGAAAGAACCTGATTGTGTCCAGTTCTGGCCAGAGGGAAAGGAGGGAGCTCTGAACATGTCCTGTCGTACTGGTAGGAACAGGAATGTTGGAAGATTAATGAGACAGCGGTAGCCTCAGCAATATGGCTGTTCTGACAGAGTTTTATTTTCCACAAACTTTAGGCGTCTGCAGTGTTACGTGGTGATGTGTAGTTAAAACTCTCAGGGCCAGCCTTTCCTCCTCAGCTGTTCCCTCTGCCCTCATGCCTTTGCCTGGAGCTTCTCCTTTTCAACTCCTACCCCGTGTATACGTCTCTGAGGAATTGGTATTTTTCACTTGCTCAGCAGAGAGCATACATACATAATGCATGTTCACACATGTTCTTAGGGATGTCAGACATATGCCCTGTCCTGCATTTAACTGTGTGGGTGTCCAGATGACACTGCCTTGATAGCTCATGATTATTCTGTCAGGTCAGCACTGGAGTATCTGTTGGCTGCAGTGGCTCCTTGACTGCTGGAGGACGGCAGCTCGCAGGACCCTCTGTGGTAGGAAACCCCCCCTTGTCCCCATCATATCAAACCCCATTGTGACTTGCTTTCCAGACTTCAGCCTTTGCCCTAATTCCCCTTGGTCTCAGTGTCTCCACTTATGAGAGAGGGATAGTGATGTTTAATTCTCCTATAGGTTCATCAGCATAATAGATCACTTGCTTGACTTTTTGTCTGCTACTAGTTATTTTCAAACATACATCTTTTCCATCAGTTAAGCTATCTTTCCCTTTTCTGGACTTACAACATGAATTCTTCCTTATGTGTTCTAATTTTTTCTTTCTTGTTATGGGTTTCATTTTTTCTGATGCCTTTTTTTTTTGTACTGTAATGGCCTAATAGCAGAATTCCATGTGAGGACAGCATAGTCATCAAATATAGAAACATACTTCTTTTTAAAATGCAGAATTATCTCAAGTCTTTGGTTAATAAGTTTGCCAACGTCTGTTCACTTGTAGGATCTTTTTGATGTTACAAGTGTACCATTTTGAAAACTATTTAAATATCTGCTTTACATTTAAATATAAAATTACCTTTAATTTTCCATATAAAAATTGTGACTAACATTTTCTAGCTCCCTGAAACAAAATGTATGTAAACACAGCATTTCTTCGATCAGACCTGCATCACTGGATAAGAAGTTTATTCTTGTACTTTTAGTCTTACAGCTCCTCAGCATAAACAGGCACACAGAGAGCAAGAGGGCAGAGTAACTTGATTTCATTTGACCTGTTGAAATATTCTAAAATAATTACCAACCTCTCCCTTCACTTGCTCATATATGAAAAACTTCCCAGGGAAAAAAGCATTGCAGCTGACCTCTGGGCTTCAGCGTGGTGTTCTGAGGCAGTGATTTCCAATCCAAAGGCAGTCAGAGCACGGTGTTATTACACAGCATCAGTAACGTTTTGAAGAGAAAACTAGATATGACAGTTGAGCACATTTTGCAACTGGAAGAGATAAACATGAACAAAGTTCAGAAGCATATAATTGTGCTCATTCACACCGTGACTGCCATAGGAATGATTTATTCCAAATGGTTGCAGTTACATGCTTAGTCACTTTCTTCCCTGGCTTCAGCCTAATGCTGTTTCCTGCCATTTTCCTGCAAAAAATGTTTGTTCTCTTTTTCATTAAAAGTTTCAGATTTGGGTAGCTTTTAATAATTCAATCAAGTCTTTCAATTAAGCAGGCTGTAGCAGTGTTTAGATACTGCAGATTTGGTAGCTGGTGTTCCTGAGAAGGCTCAGAATCTTAATTATACTGACAGTCTTGGTTAGTTACCCAGCCTGTAATCTGCTTCTGCTTAGGCAGAGGTCTTGGAGCTGTATCAGAACACCACTGCATGAGAGCATCCCAGTAATGATGGATTAGAACTTCAGGGTTTAAAAGGAAATAAAATACAGAAGGTGTGTTGTTGCAGGCATGTTCTCACTATTCCATTCTGCATTTGCCATCCTTCCTTGTCTTTCCCCACTGGGGTGTCTGACAACAGAGCTTTGAAGAAACCACATGTGTTTTAAAGGACTTCTTAGCTCATTTCTTCATGTCTACCCAAAAAAATCGTCTTAAATTAAATGTGATTAAATAAAAAAATGAACATGCAACCAAACCCCAGCATTTTTAAATGATTTACAAAAGTGCAACAGACTCCCATGTAATTAATTAAAAAAAATATAATCTAAGTTCCTGCAGGTTTGTTTTGGTTTCTGTGACAGCATACTCTACTGTTTGTGAAAACTAAGTGTCTTTCACCCAGCGGACAGTACAGTGAACAAAGGACAAACCAACTCAAAGGCACACAGATATTTTACATGGTGTTTGCCTGCTTTGTCACAGTGTAAAACAATATCTGCAAAATGTTAATTTCTGATGGCCCAAGATGCTGGAGGGTGCTTGCTGCAGGCACAGGGAGGAGGAGAGGAAGCTGATATGGAGAGAGGAGTTGGAGTTCTCTCCCTGTCTTCTCCTTCTTGTAACAGTGGTAGGGTAGGCATGTTGTATGTTTGTGTTTTGTCAATCTTGCTATCCAGCATTCTGTATCTCCCCACCAGGTAAAGGGCTTACAAGCACCTTTTCTCTGACAGCTTAGTTGCATACAGAAATGGCTGGAAAGCAAGAAATGCTGCAGCTGATAACCAAGCAGAGACTGTGGTCAGCCCACGTAGTGGAGACACAGGAGGGCTGAGTCCAAGTGAGTCAACATCTTCGTTCCTGTGTCCCTCAATGGTAACAGGAATTGGCAGAAAACAGTAAGGCTTAAAAACATGAGCTCAGTTTCCAACCCCAACATTTTGCCTCCAGACAGACAGCTCCTGCAGGTGCATCTCTGTCCACTTGGTCCTTCAGGGCACCTCTTTTGTCGTAGGTATGACAGAGGAAGCTGCTGCCCGTGTCATAGGGAAGTCACACTCCTTGCTGGTTTGATCTTCCAGCACACGTTTGTGCCATCATTTATGTGTCGTTTGGACAGGTCCAATGCATTGAAATCCAGAGCATGAATAGACAAGTACAAATATAATTAACAAAAACACTCCTGTGAGGATTGCTGCTTCTGCGGGTTGAGCAGTTTCCCACGTTCCTTTGGAAGACTGGAAGCTTCCTGGAAAGGGATGTGCTTTATTCTATCAGTGTAAGACTAAAATCAACCCAAATCTTAAAATAACTACGTACAAATCTAATACATAGAACAACTGGAAATAGAGTGATGCCAAAGAGTTACTTAATTTGAAATTCAGAGGAAAAGTAACAAAGAAGGACTTCTCAGGGAAAGTCAAATATACCTGTGTGAGGTTTTTTGTTTGTTTTTTGTTTTCTGTTTTTTTTGTGGATTTGTTTTTTGGCTTGGGTGTTTGGTTTTTTTTCCCCACATCATCAATATGTCTCATTTCAGCTGTATAGTTCAGTTTGTACTGTGGCAATTGAACCTAGCAATGCAGTTTCTGTGGGATTCCTGGTGCCATTCATGTGCATAAGGAATTCACATAGGGTAGTTAGAAAAAGCTAAAAGACATAAAAGTCTCATCTTTCAGTGTACAGCCAGAAAGTGACTAATGGGTGTTAGGAAAAGTAAAAAACAAGATACTGTATGGCCCAGTCTTATAAGAGCTGTGTCTTACAAAGACCTTTGCAGTTTCCTTTTAAATACCCAGTGCTTGCCACTCCAAGACAGAAAGCTGGAAGAGATCCAGTGCTCTTATCTGACATAGCAATTTCAATGTTCTTCTCTGTGCAGTTTAAAGTCAAGTAGAAATACGCTGCTAGAATAGAGATATCTGTAAAAGGATAGAAGTCTTGGAGCGGTATCAGAACACCACTGCATGAGAGCATTTCCAAAGAGAAAACTGTCGATGTCCTTGAATACATTTGCTCCTTACATAAATGCCATGGTATCTGGAGTTGTGCATCAGATACTTACTGATCAAAAGATGAACATTTTAAAAGAAGTTGATAATTCGTACGTTCACGTGAAGACCAGGGGTTTATATTCCACCCTTTCAGAAAGATGAGAGGAACAGTGAGTCAGTATGCCAGGCTCTGTAACAGCTGAACTGCAGAGTTGATGTTGCAGAGCTCCTTAATTTTGATAAAAACAAGTTTTTACCCAAAGCCAGGTTTAGAAAAGGTTTCCAGTAACCATTATTAGTTGGGTTATTTGTGTCTGCACAGAGTCCAAATCTGCCTGTGATGATGATTGTACCTTCCATGAGAACTGCAGCAGCCTCCTCCTGTCATGGCCCATTACTGGCAAGGTGGGAATTGCCATAGTACTGATAAACTTCCAGCTTGCATCTGCTTCTTAAAATAGATTGTTGTAAATTATGTCGGGGCACTAAGAAAGAGATAATTCCTACTCTTTGTAGCACAGGGGTTTTTTCAGTGCAATGACTTAACTGATGACAGCATTAATTATCACATAATGAGTGTGGTTCACCTGCAGACTCTCACGATGGGAGAAGGTTCTCCATTGGTACGTTTTTTTTTCTCTCTTTTTGAATATTTAATCCTGTATCATAGCATGAACTGACACAAGAAGTTGCATCCAAAAGTTAACGCTGGGTGAGTTGCTGATCTTTTGAAGTCTGGCAAAAGTACACTCTTAAATGCCCAGCATAGCATTTAATAGGTAGGCCAATGCCCTTTCTTCTGTTGCTGTTCTTTTTTTCTCAGCTGCTGGAAGCTTGATGACTATTTTATGTCTTTATTTCAAGTGTTTCTCCAGTACATTTGTATTCTTTGCCTAGGTTGCCACTTACCTGGTATTTTTTACTTTAGGCCTCTTGCAGCAAAAATGTATGAAATGCTTTATGTCCCACTGTGCTTAGAATGTATTCCAAAAAGAGTAAATGCTTTTAGTGCTTTACAAGCTTGCAGCCTCTGCCACCCTTTGCTAGTGTTTGCCTTTTGCTTTCTGCACGATTTGGTTGGCAGCACGCGCTGCTGCCCTGTCAGAGGCTGGCTGGGAGCGCTGTGTGTGTCCGTACTGCCTGCTTTTACCTGCCCCAGTGCGGAGCAAAAGCACGCAGCAGCAGCAGCAGAGGAGCCTGCTTGGTCTCAGTTCCCATTCCTGCCATTGTTGTCATGCACGAAAGGCAGAACCCACATGTGAAAGCCCTTATGAATTCATTAGAGAGTTCCTCATGTTCTCCAACGAAAAAGGATTTTAAAATTCTGGACAGTTTTCCACCTCATTATACAGAGTGATACACTGTTTAAATGCTTTCCAGGAGTGCCAACTCCTAGGCACAGCAGTGAGCGGGATATGGATGTGTATGTCCAGTCAAGTGTCCTGTTTGCTATGTCTGTCAGAGGTCATTAGTAGGAACTTGGTTATCAGTTTCATGGTTTGAACAAACAGTTACTGGGAGGATGTTTGGCTGATTTCTTTTGCATGTGGAATTAGGTACTCTGTTTGTCTCTGATTTGTACTTTGCATGATTAAAACAGGCGTCAGAGGTAAACCTCCTATATAGAGTCACTGTTTGGGTAGTTTTACTTCAGGGGGATTTATCTATCATATTTTATACTGATTCCATGTGTGCCTTTTTAATTTGAGCATAATAACTCTGAAAGAACTCGTGGGCGTGTGTTAGACGTGCTTGTGTGTGCAGTAGGTAGTGTCTTTAGAAGATTGATAAAACCTGAAATGTAAATATTCTGTTCTCTTGGACTCTGCCTGTAGGAGGTAGTTGTTGTTACTGGCTTTGGACAAAATGAATAAGTGGGAACTCACTCTAAAGCGCTGCTGCCTCTCCTGAGTTTTGCCGTTACCTTTATTTAATGGAATAGGTTTGGGCATTCATCAGGCAGCTGTAGTGGCCTCTCATTCTCTTTCCTTCCCCAACAAAGGGAATTATTTAATGCAGTGAAAAAGCACTATGAATCTGTCTGTTAAATGGAGTTTGCCTTCTGAACTCAGAAACCATGTAAACATCATGTGGCTCTGGTACCACGAGAGGTATAAACCATTTAGTCTAAATATTCTGGCATGAAAAATGTTCTTCTATTGCAAGTAGCTGTCCCTAATACTGTTGCATGTCTTCAGGTAGGGTTAGGGAGCAATGCTCTAACATTATGTCTTCAATTTGCATCTTGGTTAACTTTGAACTGAAGCAGATAACTTACCTGACATTTTCAAGGTGTGCTGTTGTGTCAGTTACTCAGGATTCCGTGGGGAAAGATGCTGCGATAATCAGATTATCACCACCTATGCAGAGTTCTCCAGGTAGTGGTGGAAAGTCTTGTTTGCAAGGTTCGTATCTATTGAGCATTATGAGAAAATAGGATGTCATGTTGCACCATTCAGTCCGTTCTTGTATCCACAGTGAAAGGTCAGTTTAAGTCATGCATATTCACCCAAGTGTGAGCAGATTCTGTGACTCTGTGTGTGTGTCAGTGCACTGGTACCAGTTTGTAAGGTACCAACCCTGGGGTCCATCACAGCCTGGAGACACTGCCATTCCGTGATTTGAGGTGTTTCTTTCTCTCTGCTTCTCCCATTATTTAATAGGTAAATCTGAGTTGAATCACTTTCTAATGCACAAAACATCCATTTGATATTTACATACAAGAATATTGCTATAGCAGACTAGGGATGTGTTTTTATTTTTTTTCTTCTTTGAGGAGTGTTGCAAAATATTATTGCTCTGGAAAAGGATTAAAAGGAAAATGCAATAATCTTTTTATCAAGATACTTGTCATTCCCATTTAGGAACTGCTGAAACAATAATGAATGCTTCTGACACAGGCTCATGGGGACGGATGGGATCCACCCAAGGGTACTGAGGGAGCTGGCAAAGATGCTCACTGAGCCACTTTCCATCATTTCCCAGCAGGCCTGACTGAGTGGGGGGGTCCCAGGGAGCTGGAGGGTGGATGATGTGATGCCCATCTACAAGAAAGGCCAGAGGGAGGATCCAGGGAACTACAGGCCTATCAGCCTGGCCTCAGTGCCAGGGAGGGCCATGGAGCAGATCATCTTGTGTGCCAGTCACATGGCACGTACAGGACAACCAGGGGATCAGGCCCAGCCTGGGTGGTGAAAGGCAGGTCCTTCTGGCACAACCTGATGTCCCTCTGAGACAGGGTGACCGTCTGAGTGGGTGGGGAAAGGCTGTGGATGTTGCCCACCTGGATTTCAGGAAAGCCTTTGGCACCGTTTCCCCCAGTGTTTTGCAGGAGAAAGTGGTCACTCGTGGCTTGGACAGGGCACTGTTTGTTGGGCTAAAACTGCCCGGCTGTGCGGGCCAGAGCGTGGTGGGGAATGGAGTTGCGTCCATTGGCAGCTGGAGGGGCCACGGTGGTGTTGCCCAGGGCTCAGTGTTGGGGCCAGTGGTGCTCGGTGTCTTCACCGCTGGTGTGCACGAGGGATGAGGTGCCCCCTCAGTGAGTCTGCGGCCAACACCGAGCTGGGTGCGAGTGCTGAGCTGCTGGAGGGCAGGGAGGCTCTGCAGGGGGAGCGGGACAGGCTGGACCCCTGGGCCGAGGCCACTTGGATGAGACTGAACAAGGCCCGGTGCTGGAGCCCAACAGCAGCTCTGTGCAGGGCTACAGGCTGGGGCAGGAGTGGCTGGGAAGCTGCTGGTGGGAAAGGACCTGGAGGTGCTGCTCAGCAGCAGTTGAAGATGAGCCCAGGTGGCCAGGAAGGCCAATGGCACCTTGCCTGGATCAGGAAGAGTGTGGCCAGCAGGACCAGGGCAGTGATTGTGTCCCTGTACTGGGTCCCTCGAGTGCTGTATCCAGTTCTTTGCCCCTCCTGCCAATGGCAGGAGACATTGTGGAGCTGGAGTGTTTGCAGAGAAGGGAACAGAGCTGGGGAAGGGTGAGGAGCACAAATCTGATGGGGAGATGTGCTCATGTTGTCCATTAAAAATCAACGAACAAAACCACCTGACTTTCTAGCTCCCTGTTGGCTGTGAGGGTTTCTGTCTCGTGAGGTGAAGGCATGGTTTCAGCTTTCTTTCCATAAGATGGTATCTTTGCTTATTTCTGTCCAGATGGTCATTGTTCTTCTTCAAACTACCTTCCTGTTACTGTCTTCAGGCTGGGAACAGTCCCAGGACCCAGTGAGATCAATAGTTATTTTGTGCCTTAGCCCCTGTGCTGTTTCTCCCTGCTGTAGATACACAATTCTCCACAAAGCAATGACAGTTACCTCTTCAACAATATGCTCTAATTTCTGACCAGTTTTGCATGCCTTGGGTTTTCTTTGTGTGTGACACTGGTATATGCTTGTCTGTTATCCACATAAAGGCTTCTGTGGCTGTTGTCGGACTGATTCTGTGGAAGCATAAGGACTCCTCACAGCTATTTTCAAGAAACTATGTTTTAGAGTTATAATTGAGGTTGGGATTTACTCAGGCTGTCGTGCTTGGGCCGGGAGAGGATGTGCCAAATGTAGGGTTGTGCTGAGGATGAAAGGAACAGATTTTTCATTCAGAAAGGTGCTCAGAAGCAGTTGTAGCAGAGCTGGAGCAAGCAGGATCACTGGTCTTACTAGGAGGCATTTTATCATTTACGGATATTTCAGGATTTGCTGAAGCTGGAAGTTGATTTCATGGGAGTTGGTGGGGTTAGGGAAAGATGGGAGCTTTCCATTTTGGGGTTGATCTAAACAGTAGCGACAGAGCAGAGCTCATGGGGGCAGGCCCTGGCACAGGCTGCCCAGAGAAGCTGTGGCTGTCCCTTCCCGTGGAGGTGTCCAAGGCAGGGCTTGGAGCAGCCTGGGCTAGTGGGAGGTGTCCCTGCCCGCGGCAGGGGGGTTGGAATGGAATGGTCTTAAGGTCTCTTCCAACTGAAACCAATCTAGAACTAGGATTATATGCCTGTTTTTGTATCTTGGATCTTACATAGCTTTATAATCGGGCAAACATATTTTGAATTAATTAGAAAATCCAAAGCCAAACAGCTTTGATTTTAGGCACAGGGTGGTTAATATTCCTTCTCTTATTTCTTCTCTGCTAGATAAAACTCCCACCACTTCAGTGTTGCCATGCAATAAATTTTTTTTGTTTTTTTTTCCCCTTCCTTTTACTTGATGATTCATTGTGATTAAGCATTTATTAAACTGCACTTCCTAAATTTCTGTTTATTGTTTTTCTATGCTTGGTGTTGTGAGGGCTGCTTCAAAAAGTCCACTTTTCTTTTTTTTTTTTTTTTTTAACCAGGCTAACCCTAGCTCAGATTTTCTACATTTAATTTTATGGAAAGAAATACAAGTGTAAAAAATGTTGCAAAGTTTTTGGCTGGTTGGTTTGGTTTGTGGGTAGGGTTTTGTTTGGTTTGGTTTGGGGTTTTTTGGCTGTGTTAGGGAGAGTTTTTCAAAGTTTGTGTTTGATTCTCCTTCCCCAAGCCTGCACCCAAAGCAGCCCCACCCTACAAACCCTGATTTTCTCAGTGGAGGTAAAGAACAGGCTCCCAGTGGCCTCCAGCAGCTGCCCTGAAAGGGATCGAAGGAGGGAGCAAAGCATTAATGGGATGCTCTGTTACAGTCAGGGGGGAACTAGGGTGGAGGAACATAAATCTAGATACTGTGAAGGCAAAGGGTAGGAGGAAGCAAAGAGAAAGGAGACTGCTGGATCTAAGAGGGTATTTTTGGAAGCAAGCAAAAGCAGGACCTCTGATAGTAAAAACAGAAATGTAAATCTATGATCCATTTCTTTAGCACAAGGGTCACGATTGCTTTAATTGTAATCAGCTTTTTCATTAAAATCTAATTCTTGTAAATGAGCAACTGAAGAAGTTTAGGGCAGAAGGTTAGAAGGGAGCTCTTTAAGATTGCATTTGGGGTAGGAGGGGCAAGTTTTTGAAAGAATTAGAATTGTAATAACTCTGGAATAGGCCCCAGACGGGATGTTGAGAGCTGTGGAGAAGGTTGTAGTATTGAATTGGCTTGGAGATTTCTTGGGTAACAGAACAGGAAAGCAAGAGTTTGTACAATAAAAGTAGGGACAGATCACAAAAAATGCTGTCTGGTTATCTTAAACTGAAACCCTGTTTTCACTCTCATCACTAACAGAAAACTGTTTGCACACTTCTTAAGGGCTCAAGGCACTCCCAAATTCTGGTTTTATTTTATGTATGCCCCCAGGGTCTCTGATATGTTCATATCAGGACTCTTTGTTTATCAGACCAGTGCCATGATCCGGGCAGTACAGAAGTGTTAGTGCCAGGTCCTGCCCTTGGGTCACAACCCCCTGCACCACAATAGGCTGGGGGGAAGTGGCTGGGAGAGCTGCCTGGTGGAAAGGGACCTGGAGGTCTGTCCCCTGGACCTTGCCATGCCTCGGGAGTAAGGCATTTACCAGCTGCTTGGGACAAAGAGTCACAGCAGTGTAGGTCCCTCATTTGTTCTGGGTTAAAAGTGCAACTGGGGAAGCTGTCACTTCATAGGGAGGAACTTGCTGGTGTACCAAAGTCCTTGAATGCATTTGAGTCAGGAAATGTTCTGACACAGTTGCTACGAGGAACTGGCAATGGCTGAGTTGCACTTTCTTGCAACCCAGATCCAGCTGTTTGTCCTGCTGCCAGACACTT
The DNA here is from genome assembly GCA_035222235.1 of Margarornis squamiger. Taxonomy (NCBI): domain Eukaryota; kingdom Metazoa; phylum Chordata; class Aves; order Passeriformes; family Furnariidae; genus Margarornis; species Margarornis squamiger. The sequence continues at coordinate 777,832 of JAWWTY010000158.1, read as the reverse complement.
AACCAAGTCTAAAAATGGGACAGATTGATATTCTGTTCATAATTGCCTCTGAGCACCACAGCTAGTATGAATGTTGTGTAATAATTGAGGGGGATGTGTTTGGCATTCTCAGATACTCACTGGGTTGCTGATTAGGACTTTTATATAACACAGACTACAGAACAGGTTCTGGTGGCCTTTCCCTGTTGGGAGGTCATGCAATCTTTCATTTTAATGAAACCATTTGGGTATACTGAATAAGAGAAAATCAATTTCTGAGGTATTGATGGGAACAAAATTCAAAAGGTCAAGTATAATGCTTGATCTTGGAATCTCTGGCTTAATACTCTGTTCAGCTAGGTATTAAGTATTAGGCTTGACTGCTCATTGTGGATCAGGATCATGAAATAGATAATGAAATATTCCTTTAGGCAAGAGTAGCTGTCTCTCTGCATTTAGCACCACTGACTGAGGAGTGTTAAGGGCTGAAATGGTTCTAGTTTTACCAATCTTCAACACCGGGGAACAGAATTTTGAATGTTAACACAAATTCTATTTAGGTCTTTAACGTATAAGTTATTAGCTGGAGCAGAGTCAGTGGACAGTATAGATAAAGGGTTAATCCCAGTGCTAGCAGTTGATGATCTCAGTGAGGAAAAGGTAGCACAGGAAGAGTGACAGGTATGATAGCACTTCTCAGAGCTGCTGGTAGACCAGATTTCTGTACACTGACCCATATCATTCACCCAGATTGGCTTCAGTGGAAAGTTTGGGGTAGTTACTGCCATTATTTCATTGATGATTTGAAACTGTTTCTAAAGACAGAAGGCATATGCAGCAGATTCAGTGCTGTTGGAATCATAATGCTTCATTTCCACAACATGTTATCCACTGATGAATCAGGGTAATCTGCCAGCTTTACCTGAAGGGTGGACCTTCAGGAGGAGCATGTTAGACATCAGACAGACAAGTAGAGAGCAAGGAAAACCAAACTGTACTTTAGATCTCAGTTTTGGTGGATTTACGTCTTTGACTCAAACTATGGTCCACGTTCTGTGATGGTAGGTGTCTGAGGAATTTCTTTGGATTCACTAAATATTTAGCACTGTTGTTATTACTGCTTCTCTTTTCAGAGTTATAACTTTGTTGCAGCAAAAGACAATTCATTTCTCAAGGCTATAGAAAGGTATTTTCTTTAAAATCAGTTAGCAAATGGGATTTAACTAACACCTAATAAACACAGAATTAATAAAAACTAATGCAGATATAGAACAGTGTAAATTTATTATATACATTGTATTAGCACTTTTAAATTCCATTGAATTTTAGAACACATAATGTTTGAATACACACATCCCCTGAGATTGCAAGCAGCTAAACATTATTGCAAAATATGGCAGGCTGATAACCATAAAAGAAAAGAGTGCTTTTATTGCTTTGTTTAGATTCCAGAAATCAGAGCTGAGGAACATGATAACCATATAGCTGGTATTGGTAAATTCCTCATCTGCCTCCCTGTGACTCAGTTCATAACAGCCAAACAGTTGGATGCTGAGGGGAGGGGCTTTAGAGAAGGCCCTCTACTGAGGGGTTTACTTTGCTTTCAAGGAAGGTGATAGGAATATAAACCATATTAACTTACTGATGATAAAAATACAGCTTTAAATGCCACCAGTGATAGCAAAATGTTTCAGGTTGGTGGACCTGAGTGTAACTGGTTGCAAACACCTCTGGCACGCTGTTGAAGCATATATATTTTTTTTTTAATCCACAGTGTGCCTGTGGGACTGGATAAATACTCTGTTCCTGGAGGTATGCTGGCTGTTTAGGGTATTTAAAAAGCTGATTAGGGGAAGGAGGTGTGCTGAGCTTCATGCTTCCTGCAGTGCCCTGAAATCCCCACTCCTCCTGCAGCTGGTAAATACCAGTGTGGGCAGAGCTGTGTGGTTTCCATTGAGCAGACTTCTCTGTACAGTTAACACTGGGTGTGTGCCCGTGGCTTTAGGTGGGCTGTAAAGGGAATCAATTAATTCAATCATTTATGGGTTTTCTGCTTTGCTAGAATTGCATTTTGGTTTGATGGTTTGTCAGATTATCATTGATTAAATAACTAACCCATATGATTTCTACTGAAATGCAGAGAAGTGAAACTTTGTATTTTCCCCGTAAGCTAAGATCCTCTGAGCAATCTGTGTCACTGTGGTGAGCTGTGTTCTGAAATCTTGCAGGGCCAGAGGGCATTAATGGTGATCCTTAGCTGGCCAACCCACAGCAGCTCTCCAATGCTGATTCCCCACTCAAGGCCAAATCAATTTGTAGTAGAAATTGTTGCAGCGCTGTGCACCTTATAAGGGTTTAATCAGGTTTAGGATGCCAGATTTACAATTTCTATTCCTCAGTCGTTTCTTTGGATGTTCTAACTGTATCCAGCTCTGTAAGTTTGTAGTCTGGAAACTAGTTTTCAAGTAGCCATAGTTCTTTTTTTGAATGCCCGTTTCTCACCATAGGGGCTGGATATTAAAGATAGGGGAAACCCCCAATGTTTATGAGACATTTCTAGTAACTTAACTGTATTTTACAGAAACAAACTTGTAATCGCATTGTGCAAAGTATGAAAATATTAGCTTTGATAGGCAAATAAATGTATGAATATTACAACTCTGCTGAATTGTCATCCCCAAGTCAAAACTTGAAATGTAAACTGCAGGAATGTGACCAGTATTTGAGCCGAGATGCTGAACTTCAGAAATAGGCTGTAAGAACATAACATGCTCTTTGTAAGGAGGCTTAGGGTTTTGCATTTTAAAAGATAATTATATGTAGTGCTTACTTGATTTCAATTTTTTCCCCAATCAGACATAAGTAGGACTCTCTATGCATGTGGTGACTAAAACTACTATGGAAATGTACACATTTCAGGTGAAGTCAGATCTTGCAATAGCTGTTGTGAGAGGTGGCAACAAAAGCAGAAGCACTGATGTCTCTAGATGCCCCAGTAGGCACGTGGCACTGCCTGAAAACCAGGGGAGTGTCTTGGAGTGGGAGTTCAGTGCCTGGGCTCGGGACCACAGGGTGCGAAAGCACAAGGCATGAGGGGTCCCAGCTCTGAGGGAGGAGAAGTGAATCTGAGAGGCAGGATGCATGGACTGTGAGACAGAGCGGGGAAATGTTATGACATGGAGAGAGCGTTTCCTTGGCATTTGGAAAGGTGGGCACTTGGAGCTCACTGGGCAGCACCCCGTCAGGCTGCAGGATGTCTGTCCTTTCTCCGCTGTCCTCTGCAGCACAAGGCTGCGGGCTCTGTCCCTCCCTTGCTGCTCAGCTATTAACTCATGTGAAAAGAAAGCACATTTTGAGACGTGTGTTTCACACACATTTTGTGTTTGCACTTGAAAGGCCAGGGAAAATACAGCTTTTCAGCATGCATGGAATAATGTGGTTGGTCTGATGGTAAAATCCTGGTATGCTCTGTCTTCATTGCTGTTCCGAACAGTGAGGAAATCTGATGTGTGAGAGTTTATTTGTATTGGACCCAGGCATACTTTAAGTGGTGTCTAGAAACATGTACTTTCTGCTGATGGTCACAGGAATTCATGGGGCAAAGGTTGAATATGGCAGTGATATGTCCAGTGAATACTTTCGTAGTGGCATGTGCGTTTTATAACCTGTGAAATGAAGAGGGTAAGTTTATTTTGATGAACAAGATTCAGAAGAATGAAAACGTGTATAATTTCTTCAGTAACTGGCACAGCTGTTGGAAACATGTTGTTTCTCTGGCTTAACTTACTATGGGCTATTTTATTTTAACATATCCTTTAGTACGCTAAATTATTGTTTAGTCCTTCATAATAGGGGAGACTTTTGTAGGAATCTTTGATATTTCAATAGGAAATTTTCAAAGCAGTGCAGGTGATTTAGAAACACAACTTATGGACAGTGATGACAAACCTGTTTTAGCTAAGGCTTGTTACCATCCCGGAGTTTATTTGGTTAACTTGAATAGTGTTGAATTAATCCCTCCTCCCCTTGTGTTTTGATCATCTGACAATGTCTGTGACACCACAAACAAACAAAACCAACAAAAGGGAGTTTTTCTCTTGCAGTTTTTAAGAGCAGTATTATTTTGACTTTCTAGAGGAGGACATGCTTTGATTTTGTTCTGGACTTCTACAAACAGGGAAGAAAACAGAACCCAGCAGGGACTATCAAAATTAAATAATCTGTCAGTATTAATGAAATAAACAGGGGGTTGTTCTTCATGGTTGATGCAAAGCAGAACTGAGATCTCTGATGAATACTGCACAGGAAATGTATCTCAGGGACTGGGTCCATGCTTCTCCTGTGAACATCTCAAAGACAAACCAAAAAATACAGTCTGGGTGATCTAGGGAAAAACTAGTTTTTTTAGAAATCTAGTGCTAAAATATGATAGTAAGCCAAGATTTGTTCCCCCCCGCCAGGGCGGGCCCTCCCAGAGCACCAGTATTCCAGGGAGGCTGGAAGCTTTAGGAATCGAAAGCTCTTGTTTTGCAGCAGCTGTACCCTTGTGTTTCAGAGAGGGGGACTCCAGCTCAGCCCGAGGCCTGTAGTTGGATCAGAGATCTAGATGAGTGCGTTGTGAATCCTGTCTCCCAAGGCCACAGATCCCCTCTGTGTGTGGAATGCATGGGTAGGCAGTGCTGGGGCAGGTGGGTGCACCCCTGTGGGCAGTGACTGCAGCAGTGTGACTCTGTGCCCTCCCTTGGGAAGGGGGCATGCCAGCTCCGAGTCCTCAATGATTTTAATTTTTGGCTCTTCACCTTGAGACTGATGAACAATCCTGTGAGCAGGGGCCAGCTGTTAGCCCCTGAAGTGTGTCAGTGGCACACTGTCCTCTGTCACCCTCCCTCATTGTGGGGACAAACTCTGCCCTGCCTGACCTGCTGTGTAGTGTGGTAGTGAGATCTGGAAGCGAGGCATGGGCTGAAAGTGTGCCAGGCTGGGCTGAGTGATGTCCTGAGACAGGTGTCTGATCTCTGGGGTGAGGAGGGGAATTGGATGCACCCTTGGTTACTTGCTGCTAGCTACCTCTTGCTGGCTGTTCTTTTGGTGCACCATTTTCTCAATTGCCGTTGGGGACATAGCTGTCTCTCCCTATTGATTGATTATATAGAGGATGTAGAGTGCTATCTTCTAGATGGCATCCAATTTTGTGCATTGAAGTTTCGTAGAGGTTCACATGGGTGTCTGGATGCAGCCTGAAATTTCCAGTACAGCAGGGAATGCTGCTTTTAAGGATGAATTCAGCTGTACTTCCACTCTGTAGAAATTCTGAGTTTAAACCCTCTAGCTGTTTTGAAATGTACTTTGATAAATGCTGGAAGTTGAAGGGGATTGCCAAGATGTACATGGATTTTGGGACAAATATTTAGAAGGCACTTCCACTGTTTGGCACACAGTGAATGCCTTTGTCAGCAGTAGGTAACATGTTTTTCAGCAGACGATTTCTAGTAGTCTGCTTTTCTTTTAGTTAGTGGCATTGAGATGTGCTTAGAAATTCCCCGAGACATACATGTCATTGTCATGTCTTTTTCCTTCTCATGTTCTGTAGGGTCTTGAATTGAAGAGAAGGGAAGGAGGAGAAATAGCTTTGAAATAGCTACAATACATAAAAAACACTAGCAGTGGAGCTGTGGTCCGGGCTGATTGCTGTTAGTCTCATGCTGGGGGAAGGAGAGAGAATTCAGCAGCCTAGTAGTGCTCATCCGTCAGTGCTTGGCATTATCCCTGATGGGGGGATTACCTGAAGAGTGATGCCAGTGACCGTCCCTGATGTGTGGGGGGCTGAAGAGAAGGAGAGCACAACAATTAGCAATTCTCAGAGCATGGGAGTTGGCCAAACACTCTATCACCAACAGTCTGGCTAAAGCAGCATTTGTTGGTGAATTGTTCATGAGCAGACATTCCTCTTCACTTATATATTATTCACAAATGTTGGCATAGTTTGCTAACAAATGTTAGCCCTTGGGCATAAACTGTTTGCTTGAATTATTTGCAATTTATTGCTCATGGTGTGCAGTGGCTCGCCTACGTCACAGAGGATTGTTTCTACTTTTAGGCTCAGTGACTGAAGAGTAATGAATTACATGTAGGTAACAGTAAGACACAGTTTTGCTCACTGCAGCTGTGTATTTGTACTAGGAAATTACCAGTCTGTATTTCTTCTGTCCTGCATACTTTCCCTAACCTTCCTGACTGGTCACTGTCAGAGAGCTGTGGGGACCTGGGGCCTTGTCACTTGTGACACCTGTTCCTGTATTTGTATTTGTGCATGGATCTTTTTCGGCGTGCTTGGGTTTAACATAACACTACACTAACTGGGACTGATCTCTTGGGGACCATCTAAAATCATTGCCCATGAACACAAACACCATCAGTGTGTCATTTCTGTGGATTGCCTTGGTGTTAGATACTTCTGCTGAACTATGGCAAAGACAAGTTTTTGCCCACTTCATCCTTGTAAACTAAGTGAAGGGTTCTTGTTGGACCTGTACTGTAGCAGAGAGAAAGTTATGTGGAAATTCAGTGACGTAGAAGTTTGGGGGACACAGAATCATGACAATGTTTTGTATTTTTTTAATGATTTTTCAGTATAGTTTGAAGTAAATAGGAAGAAGAAACTTAGGAACAGCAGTGTACTAAAGATTTAACATTTATTCATTTGAATCTTTCATGTTTATTCTTTCAGAGCATTCCTCCCTTTTCTTAACGGCTTCCTCATGCCAGTCTATTTCTGCAGTACATTATTAATGCAGTGGGTGTCCTATACAGGAATGGTAAACTTCTCTGCATTACATTGGATTTTCTATTGTTGTTTAGAATTGACAGGAAAAGGGGGGTGAAATACAGCAAAAATACAATGCCATTTTATTGGTACATTACATTTGTTTATTCATATGTACTATAAGTAATTGGTAGTTTTTATATGCTACTGTTTACATTTTATAGTGTACTCTTGTAGGCAATACCATTAACACAACTTTGGCTACTCTTATTGAGCAATGTAAAGCCATATTTTACTGTTTATTCATCAGCAAGAAAACTCTCAAAACCAGTTTTTTCTCCATCTTGAAATTTTGTTTGAGCTTCAGATGAAAATTATGTGTATATAGATGAGAATGAATGCTACAGCAACACTGTACACACTGTTTTGGTTTTCAGTTATAAAGAATCTGTATGCAAAACCAAAGCAAACCTTTTAAAGACAATCTGATAAGGACATAATCAGAGCAGGGAGTGACATGAGCTCCTTAATTCTACCTAAATTAAGCCTGTCCTGTTGGTTCCCAGTGCTGGTTTCACTTGCTGGTGGGAGAATGGGAGACTGGTATGAGGAATCTCTTATTTGCTGGTGTGCAAAGTTTTACTGCACTCAGACCCCTCTGCTCTGCTATTGCTTATTTGATTGGACTTCTTCATATTTAAAATTGCAATCTTGTTTAATGTGTTTGCCTGGCTTGAAGCTTTTATAAAGTAATTGCTATTTAGTTTGGTTTCCTGGGAACATGAGGCCTAAGTGATTACTTTGCTGACTGTGGGCTCCCCTTGATAATTTTTGAACTTCTGGCTGATTCCAGCCAAATCTGTCTATGTGTTGAAGTCACTATAGTAATGATTGTATTAAAAAAAAAATAAATCGTGTCCTACATATGAGTTGGTCTTGCTCTCAATAGGTTTCGAATTTGACATTGTGTTTTGTTGTGTCCTGCAGATTTACTCATACCTTCCTCTGTAATATATTGAATATATACTGTAGGAGAGGAAAAAACCCTGACAATAATGTGAGAAACATTATTGTGATTATGAATATACTGATGGGTGCTCATGGAGGATTAGTAGATGAGGCTTGAGGACATTCCAGAAACTTCACAAAATACATCTGTTCTTCGAAGAGTTCAGCATTGCTATTGTTACAATGAATTGGTTTGCCTTCAGTAAACAAGAAATCCTTGTACATTAACTGTAGCAATGTCATTATGTTCTTAGAACACCAGTCAGCTGAGTGATAATCTCAAAGGTGAGAATATTGATTTGAGAGCACAATTCACCTGGAGGCGTGTGCTGCTTGCTTGCTTTCTTTCACAAAAGAATATTCTCATATTCCTTTAAATGAAGTATGTGAGTAAGCAGCAGACACCCCTGCCTCCACCTCAGCAACTTGTAAGTGCTGTTGGGAAGCTTGGCCGTGTTCCTTGGGTGAGCTCTTTGCTGCAGAGAGCAACTTCTTACTTCAAAGGGAGGAGAAGTGGGGCAAAGGAGAGAGAGAGAGAGTCTTTTCACTCTTTGCAGTGATACCTACCTTTAGTGGCTTTCATGGATACAGGACTTCTAAAACCTGGTATCCTACCTAATTCTCCTCTCTGGTGGCACTATAGAGATACCTGAGACCCTTTAGAGTATGCAGAAATGACAGTGATGCATCTAGAATGACTTTGAACAGGCAGAGTTTGTCAGATGCCCTCAAGAAGCATTTTGGGTGACAGGAAACTACTACTATTTCAGGTTCTCCCTGAAGTCATCCAACTGGATCAGGATCACGAAATGTGAAGGGCTCGTTCACCTTCTTCACAGGGGATATGCAGGGGCCATGTGATGGCATGCCTTCCATAGTGAGGGAGGAAGGCTGGACAGTAAACTTGGGTTGTCCTTTTTCACACGTGATGATCTTAAAGCAGTGCAACGACCCCAAACTATGTGCTCTGAGATCTGTTGCAGTCCCGGAGATGAAGGGGGATGCAGGTTCACATCTGGAGGGGAAAACCCTGTAAAAAAGCCATCCAGTGTGAGCTCTGGCTCTTAAAAGATACACAAAAACTGTGGACAGGGGATTAGTAGTCAGGAATTCAGGGACAAAGAAAGCTTGGGCAAGAAATGCAAACAGGATAGTGATTTCAGAGCAGATGAAGGTAGCCGAAGGGAGGCCGTGCTAAATGTAATGAGGCACTGATTCCCTTTGGGGAAGGGCACAATAAGCAGTGCTGCTGGGACTGTGTGCCAGTTACATTCAGCACCAAAGAATGCATACAGCTGTTGTTCTGAGATAGCGTTTCGCTGTGATGTGCCATTTTCTTCTATTCCTGGGAGTGGGGAAGTGATAGCTACTTTATTTGAAATCCATCAATGTAAAATGTATTGCAAACAAAGGCTGCACATGCTATCATATTGCACTTCCCCCATTTTTATAGTCTTTGCATAAATATGTACCCCTTCCTTCAGATTGTTCACTTGAGGGGCTGTACATGAGTGACTTGTGGCAAACACCAGGCTCTTGGTCTGAATAATAAGCAAAATTAACTTCATTGTGTAGAAAAACACGTTGTTTCTGGTGGTTTAGAATGAACTAGCTCAGGCCTTGGGGGAAATGCAGTGCTGTATCTTGGTGGATGCAAACAGCCGTGTGTGTGCTGGTGATTATTCAGTGAAGTTTGTGCCCCTCCCTGAGCACTGAGCTGTCTGTCTTCAGGCATCCTCAGTTCAGCCCTCAGGAAATGCCTTTCTCCCACCTGTATCCTTGCAGCTATTGCTGGGGATGCGAGAGGAGGGTTTAGGACACTCAGGACCCTCTCTCTCTCTCTCCCCTACTTCATATCTGAAACAGCAAAACAGCCAAACTTAGCACAGGCAAAGAAAAATTTTAAACCAGCAATTCAATCTTTCAAAATCAGAATATAGAATCAGGCTGATTCTGAGGAGTAGGTTAAATAATTTCACATAATTTTAACATATATTTTTATCCCATGTTTTTAATTGTAGTCTAGATCCAAGCACTTGATCATACTTTTCTGGGGAAAAAATAATTACAAAAGGAGCAGTGGAAACCAAGGAAATGAAAGTATCAGTGCATTTGCAAACATGGAGACACAGTTTCTCCCTTCCATTGGATCAGTTAGCTCTAACCATGTAGACCAGCTGCTCTACATTTAGCTACACTGATCAGGGTAATGTTTATAAAAATACTGTAAGATCTATTGTAGAGAATTTAGCTGCAACAATAAAAAGAGAATGAGCATTAAATTAGGTCCTTGAATTAGGTTATACCAAGCCTCCCTGTGTTTTTTGCAGTAAAATGGCAAAATGTTCTTAAAGTACACACATCTAATTGATATCTGTATATTACTAAAATTGCTATCTTAGATTGGGTCCAGTGTATAGCACTGACTAAAAAAATGCTTGTGTCTCTAAACTAATGACAGGCAGTAATGGAGATTTAAAGCAAATGAATTTGATAGATAATAAAATTAGAATTAGCTTTGTGAGCAGAATATAAGCACTGTATGAAGCATCACCCTCTGTCCTCTTTACTCATCTTTGGCTTTTTATTGGGTAAACAGTGTTTGCTGCTTTCCCTTAGGTAGCATCCTCCCTCTGTTGGCATATTCTTTGGTTTTGGCTGCTGTTACAGACTGTACCTGTAGTTTAGTTCCATTGAATTATCTTAAGTTTCACAGTGTGTTGTATCTGTCAATGACCATACAGCTGCAAGGGCAGGTCCTGTTTGTCAATGTGAGAGAGGTTTTTAGGGCAGCAGTGTTGTAAAGCCAAGGCTGTGTGGTGGTTCCTGCAGCAGCACCACCATGCCCACGGCTGTCCTGGGTGCAGTGCCTGGGCCAGGAGGCTGAGGGGCCAGGCTGTCCCTCTGCAGGGCCTGGCCCAGCCTGCCCTCCCAGCCCTCCAGAGTCCTCCATAGCCCTCCCAGCTCTCCATAGCCTTCACAGCCCTCCATAGCCCTCCCAGCTCTCCATAGCCTTCACAGCCCTCCAGAGCCCTCCCAGCCCTCCAGAGCCCTCCCAGCCCTCCATAGCCCTCCCAGCTCTCCATAGCCTTCACAGCTCTCCATAGCCCTCCCAGCCCTCCCAGCACCCAGAGCCCTCAGCCTGCCAGGTGCCATTTCCAGCAGCGTCGTGGCTTCCCTGGAGCACGCTGCAGAGTTCTGCTCTCCAGCTGCAGTCTCCATCTCCTCAGCAAGGCACCACAGGTAGGTAAGGCACTGCTGACTAAGGCAGTGCAAACGTGGGTGTTCTGTTGCAGTGTTTCTGCCTGGAATGGAAAGGTTTTACCTGAGGAAACGAAGAGCGCGTATTTCAGCGTGTGAGGGGCCTGTTGAGGAGAATGGTGTGGCAGGAAGGAGGAGCCCTGCCTTGCCAGCCTGCCCCGGGGAGAAATGTAGTTAAATTGAATGTGTAATTCCACAAAACACGCATTTTTTAAAAAAATAGATGTTTTAGTTTCAAAATAGTTCAAAGCTTTCTTGTGAAAGAAATGTTGAGGTTCAGTTGTGCTTCCATTTGAACAGGTGGTAGTGTTCCTGCTGCCTTCTGTGGTGCAGCATCAGGTCTTCTACTATTTGCTATCGATTTTTTGAAATAATTTTGCTATATTCTGTAAGTTTTCATCCAGGTTTCCTCATAGCAAATTTCAGGTGTTTTATTTAGTGCCTAAGGGAAATTTTGTGTCACTCAGGTGACGTGCCTTTTATGTGCCTTTTATGCCTTTTTCCTTGCAAAAAATCAACCAATGGAAAATACTCAGGCCTTTAATTTAGAATTATACAGTGAAAGGATGTTTTACAATGACATCATCACAGGCCCCTTTATTTTTAGATGAATTTGCTTTTGGCATACTGAGAGTGGAACTCACGGTGCTTAAACTTCAGTGCCTCCAGTGTAGTGACCTACAGCACCCTAGTGATGGGGGGCTGAGTCCAGGCAGTCGGTGCAGTCTGCACTCTGACCAAATAGAAATGCCCACTTGAGGCTGAGTTTGGAACTGTAGAATATCCTGAGTTGGAAGGGACTCCACTGTCTGTTTTGATTCTGTCTTCTGGTGCAGTCAGAGGTCAAAGCAACTCACTTGGGTGTAGATACCAATACTGTAGATACCAGCGGTCAGATAATTTGACCTGAATAAGAAGGATTATTTTGCTGTATTGCAAAATCATACGTGAAAATACGTGGCTTTTCTCACTGCTGTGTTGCCAAGCATTGACAAATCAATAGACCCATTAGAAACAGATGACTTGAAATTTAAAGTACTGAACATTTGATACACCAGAGTTTTTCAAATATCGGCTGACAGTAACTAGAAAATAGATCAGTACTTTAAATCTGTTAATCTATAATGTTAAAGATCAATGAGCTTCATCAAAATATAACAGGTTGGAACAGAATTCAGAGAATAACTAACCTTGAAGATCAGAAGCGTGGATTCCTGTACATACACTTCCTCCCTCCATCCCACCAGCTGCCAAACTCTGTGTTGTCAACATAATGCAAACAGGGAATTCTGGGATCTCAACTAGCTGGGAAGTAGGTGTGAGTGGGTTGAGACTGTCCTGAACAGGATAGGTTGTTTCAGAAAGGTGAATTTGCAGTTCTCCCTGTGATGTTAGCTGTCCAGCCAGCTTATATTCCATTTCTATTTTACATTCTCTGCAGCTTTTACGCCATTCAAAGGGAATTGATATTTCCAAGATCTATGACTATATCAGTCAGCTAGGCCCGTTTGGGTGTAAATCCCAAACACTACACAAATCATTTCAAAGTAAATAGAAAACAAATAAATTTAAGTTTTGTGGTGGTCAAGTGCAAAATTGGGAGAGCTTGAGTTTTTTTCCATCATCCAAATTGAAATGACTGTGGAGGAGAATAAATATCAGGTTAGAAACAGAACAAATAAAAGAAATAAATAACCACCATGCAGCACTATAAGATTGGTGGCCTAGAGGCTGAGAAAATTAAAGGGAATTTGGCTGTAATAAAGGTACTGTATCATAGTGAAGTGTAATGCAATTGTAATGTTAAGTCCATTTTGTAGGAACAATAAAAAAGACCTTAAAAAGGATTTTTTTTAAAAAGCCCTATCCCATGTGACATCGCAAGTAAACCATACAAATATTTCTCATTCGTAATAATTACTTTGAGCAAATCTGCTTGACACACACACCAATAAATTCCCTCTAGGCTTATATCAGTACTGAGTTAGGCCCTGTATTTCCTGGCAATCTGAACAGTTTGACAGTGCTTGTTTTTATATTTTATTTGCATAGCTACTGCTCCTGAAGTAATTTATTCTAGGTGTCTGAGAATCTTTTTATTTTCCTTGCTGAAGCCAGTCAAAATCTTGTCCAGAGATATTTCTCTGTACATAGCAAATAATTATGTTCCTGTAATGGTGATAAACAGTATTTCATGTGCATGTCTCATGAAAAGAATGCAGCAGCAAAGTCTGAATAGCTTTGAGACTATCCCTTTCCCATTATACGAGATGCTGCATTATAGGATTATCCTGCTGAGTTATTAACAAAGGCTTTGGATGGTCATAAACATTTCACAACTGCAAAGTACACTTTGCAAACTGGCTAATACTAACAGCCTTTTAGTCTGGGGTGTTTATCATGGCTAAATGCAGTAAAAGCTGGCTTATTATCTCTGTGATAGTACTGCTGTGTGGCCAGGCTGCTCTGGAACAGCAGAGGCACACAGGAGGAAAGGGATCCCTGTGGTCAGGCCTCAGAGCAGCTGTGCCTGCTTCTTCTGTAGTCTTGATGTGACAGCAGGTTATACAGCCTCGCGATTCAGCCTCTTCACTGCAAAATGAACGCATGGAAGTCTCGTGCTCCGTTTCTGGATGCACATGGCCCCCTGTGACGGCTGATGTCCAGTAGGCCACAGTGCACTGGAGCTGAAAACCCCAGTGTTTTGGTCTCGTCGTGATGGATTTACACTTTTTTTTCTGCCAGGTGTTGTGTAGCAGGAGTGGAGGTGTCATCGTGCTGAGCATCCCACCTGATGAAATGTTTTTGAGTAGGGAAGGTACTGACTTGGCAATACACTTAATAGGATTTTTTTACTGCTTAGCTTTCTTGTAGGTGCAGCTAGAATTCTCAGGTGTTAGGGGCCAAAAAGTGCCTTCATTGTGAAGGGTCAGCATTGGTGTATGCTCAGCAATGATCACAGTGTGCACTTCCCAAAACATTGATCCATAATCTGTCAGAATCTGGGTGGATTGGCTGTGGCAGTAGCTAATAGATGTGCCCAGGTGGCTGCTGCTTCGGTCCTGGGCTGCATGCTTCTGACTCTTCCCTTCTGCCTTCTTTCGACTTCATACAATTTTGTACTTAATGCATCCTGTGTGAACACTTCTTATCAGTCACTCTAGATACAAAGCACTTCACTGTTCTCTTTCTGTCTTCAGACAGCTTTTGTGTTGATGGTGCATTTCAAGGGTACCATTGATTCCTAAACCCTCTTAAGATTTGAAGAGTTTTAGAGCTTCATTGTTCTCTTTTCCCCAGCAGAGTAAGGGGGCACTCTGCACACTCCCCTCCAACCACATGGTTGTGGTCTGCAAGCACTGTGGGCATGGGTACTGCTGTGCCCTGTGGGATGGAGGGTGGTGCTGGGGCAGCCTTCTGGGTACAGGCCCGTGGGGAATTGCCCCCTAAGGGCGGGTAAGCCTCCCCTGTGCCATTGCAGGCTGTAGGGAGAGCTGGCAAGGACAGCAGACAGCTCTCCCTTTGCTGTGCTCCAGGAAGCACGTGCATCCTTTCCCTTTGGGAAACACATTCACAGTGTCTGGGTGGAGATTCCCCAGTGCACTGTAGACACGCTGGAATGATGACAGCACCTGAGGAGGGGAGGGATGAGGCAAAGAGCTTCTGGGGTTAAGTGTTGTGTCCTTAGTAATTAGGAGGCAAACTTAAGCTTCAAAACATGCCATTGTGTTTGGGCTGCTGAAAAAAGGGTGTATCAAGTGCAGTCAGAAGGGCAGTACTTAGTTTTATTTACTGGCATCCTTGTGTATTATCTTAACCCCAAAGGGAAGGACTGTGTGGACAAGTAAAATGAATTGATTTCATTCTGAGAGTTATTTCCTAATTTAAGAGAAGAAGAAATCATGAAGGATAGCTTGCTGTGCTCTGACCTGCCTTTTGACTGTAGTTTCATAGCTAAACAAAGAACTGTTCATCCAAAACACTCTGAACTGTCACTTTACAAAACTTAAATAAGATTTATCCATCCCTAAATCCATGGAACAAAACAATAAAAGAAAGTGCTTTTCACTACTGCTTGTTAATGATGACCAAGACAGACACTGCCCGTAAGGTTATGTGATGTGCACTGAAACCACTTGCAGAGACTCATTCATCTTGGAAGTGATAAATCTAAGCTTTTGCTATAATATTTAATTTGTGTCTTTGTAATGTGCAGTAGTACTCTCGCCAGCTCAGGTTCTTTCTACAGCCCCAGCTCTAAAACAGTTGCAGAATACGTTTCTGGAATTTGTAGGGATTAGTTCAGGAAATGTGTATCTCATTTGTGGGTCCTTCTTAGCATGAGTAATGAAACAATTACTTCATTCTTCTAATGCTGCACGGAGTAAGATACAGGTTAAGCAGAATAAATGGATTCTAATTGTTCTAATTTGCATGACCTGCAAATTATTTTGTTCTTTAGTAGCAAGTTTGTTCCACAGGTACCCTGCTCTTACCTTCCGTTTGCCTGATATCCGTAAGCTGTAAAAACAGATCTCTACAACTGTGGTTTGGGTTTTTTATTTGTGTGGGAGGTTTTTGTTGGTTTGGTTTTCTGGTTTGTTTTTTGTTCCTTTGAAACTTTTTATTGCTACCAGGAAATAGGATAGGTTTGTACTGATTATTGTCCTAGATGGATTTTTGGCTAAAAAACCCAAGGAGGTTGGGATTCTATTCTTCTTACCCTTGTCTTGAGCTGATGGAAGATACTTTTCCATTACTCAGAAAGTCAGGCTGGCAAAAGTAGAAGTTGGACTCTTGTGCTGTTACGAAGGGGGAAAAATGATTTGAAGATTAAGACATGACTTTGTAAGCACAAACGCAGGGGAATTCAAAGGTGAAATGATTCGGCTTCTGGTAAATTGAGGCTGTCTATCCTGTTTCCCGTGTCTGCCTTGTCAGTATAAGATTGTTAGCTGGATATTGGCAGATTTTTATATGATGCTGTATTTCATTCCCTTCACAGCAGTAAGTTACAGTAACCACTGGAGTCAGTGGATACTGAGTTTGTATTGTGAAATCCTGACCTGACTGGGAGTCTTGTGTCAGGAAACAAATATTATCCCATTGTCTGCACTGTTGGTTACCCCATCTATGTGCTCAGTCATATTTTCAGGCATGACCCTCTGAGTTATATTGCTTTTTATAGTTTTCTGTTTATTTGCTGTTGGCCTGAAGGTGGCAATGGCCATGTAACATCACCATTCTGTGCCTGGGATTTCTCATGGGAAAATAAGGGAAGGACTTGTTTCCCTCAAACCACAGTTTGAGAAAAGCTTTGTGGAAGAGTTAACTATTGCTATTGTGTTCTGCAAGGTTTGTTATTGCACTGTGAGTGATACAGTACATTAGACTGCTCGAGGTACAAATGGTGCTGAGGCCACGTGTGTCCCCCAAAAGCCCTTTTGGCTGTAGATCTGATGCTTTTGAAGGAAGAGGAAAATAAAGCAGCAAAGCAGGGGACCGGTTACTTCTTAACTGGAAAATAGGAAGACGTGGAATGCCACACTGAACTTAGTTCAATATGTACCTTTTTAAGAGCTGCTTTGTAGCATAAAGGTTTAACAGCTTTTCAGAAGTAGCAAAAGTGAAAACATAGGAAGTGCTAGTGCTTGATTTGGAACAGAGTGATTGCAGTAAACAAGAGAAAGGAACTAAAAAAGTCAGGCACAAGTGGACTCTTTCAAAATTGCTCAGAGAAGGGTTGAATATCCCATAGTAGAGGCCCAGAGCAAAGACACAGTACCTGTGAGAGAAGACTTTAAAATGGCCTCAGAACACTAAAATGGCTGAACTAGGATGTGAATGTCAGTACAAAGTAATAAAGTTAAATCACAGTGACTGTAAACCAGTATCATGCAGAAGGGCTTGCAAGAATGAAGAGAACCCCTTTTCAAATAGGTCAGGTCCAGCAAGTCTTAAAAAAGTCTGTGATATGACTGAACTACAATTTTGAGTGCTCAGGGAGTGCAAATTCATCCGTCTTCATTGGGTAAGTAGTTGGTAGGATTCTGACTCCACCTTTACAGTGGACATCAGAAATCATCCTCATGAGCACAGGTAAAAAAGTCACAGAAGAACTGACAGAATAAGTTGCAAGGAATCTTTGCAACCCTGTATTCTTCCTTCTAGTAAAGGTGATTGCCAAAGTGCTGGCTGATCTGAAGAGTGTCAGAGGCAGTGTTGTCTCCTGTTAAACAATGATGTAAGGCACCAAGCAGGTAAACTCAATCTACTGCAGGGTGTTTTATATAACTAGACAGTTGGACTGTTCTCATGTGTTACGTTTTCAAATCCTGTTTGCTCTTTTGCCCACAGAGACTCTTGTATTATCAAAATGTTGAGACCAGATCTGCTAATGCATTTACAGTTGTACCACCACCTCATCTGCTGTCACCGAAAACCATTATTATTATTATTGAGTAGGCTATTTTTATGATTGTCTCTTTTCTTCCTGTGTTCAACAGTCTGGCCCACTGACTTTTGGCAGTCTGTCTGCTCAGTGCAACATTACCCAGACAAGTTTTCAAGTACATAAAAGAGCTCGCTAAGTACAGCTTGAATGTATAAATGTTCTTTTCTACCAGTTAACATAGAGACACTTGTAGTGTAGCCTGCAAAACCATATAAATGTACAGTTATGCAGAAATACCTAACTGTAATGTCGAAGCATAAATATTTCAAAGTAAATCTAGTACCTAGTGCATAGTCTTATTCATACTATTATAACAGCATATTTGGTATATCAGTAAAGAACTGCTTTTTGAGGATGTTGCAAGTTGTAGATGTTCTCTTGCCTATTCCTCACTGTTTCCAGATCAGTATTATGATTCATATTTTGCAATAGACTGAAGAGGAACATTTCATGGAAATCTCAGCATCAGCTGCTATGGGACAAAGGCCAGTGAGCAGTGTTATACCAGTCCTCCATCACTGCAGTTATTACTGTTTTCAGTGCACGCACTTGTTTCCAACAGGGGCCTCGTTGTATTCGATTGTGTCTAAGCATATGAAAAGGGCTTTCAGAGTTTATAATACATACAGATGAATGTTAGAAACACTATGTCGTAGCATTATTAATATGATCCTGCCTTTAAATAATACCGTTTTGGCTCCTTGTTACATAAGCTGCAACTGTGTTTTGTCCATCAGCCTTAATAATGCTCAGCCGCAAAATTTTCCTGTCACAATGGCACAAACCCTTCAGAAAGGACTGTGGTCCTGCAGGCCAAAGCATGAGGGTAATTCTGCTTGTCTGTTCTGTGTTTACCTGTGTCAGCTTCCAAATTACCTTCAGTGCTATATCTGAATGGTGTTTTTTTGCTGATTGTATCTGTGGCTTGCCCTTGCTTTTATTCCCTGGCACACACATTTCCCTGGCACTAGAAGTAATATTCCTCGAGTTCAACTTTGCCACCCAAAGTGAATTTCTAAGAGTCTGTCTCCATCCGTATATTGTCTTTTTCATGTTAAGGTATGCCCAGTTAATACTTGCTGGTGAAAAATGCATGGGGAGCCATGCTTTAAATGTATTAATCTCTTTTGAGGGATAAAGATTAAAATATGCCTCCCTGTTTTCAATAGGCTAGCACACTTTCTCTTTTCCCTTTGGGAATGGAAATAATGTTAAAATCGAATAGAAAATAATTTGAAAAAATACTTATTTTTAAAGGGACAGGCATTTCCTAATTTTTTCATAATGATTCCTCAGTTTAATCATAGAGTGACAGGTTCACAGTCCATGCCTAACACCATGAGATAACTCCACCACTCTCAGGCAGGTTGTCTGGGCTGCAGGTTCACGGTGTGTCAGGTGTGGAGGCCTCTGGCTGGTTCCCTGGGCTGCCAGCAGCCCCACAGCCCCTCTGGAGCCGGCTCCATGCTGCTTCCAGCACTTTGGGGACAGTTACCCACCTTCTGCCTTTCCTCTCTGGAGATCCACTGGGCAGTCCTTGTGGTCACTTGGGCGTAACACTGGGGCCAGTGGAAAACACTCAGTCCTGGGCTTTCAAACATCCTTCTCCCTTTTCTTCAGGTGAACTGAGAGCTGATGATATCATAGAACCATAGAAGAGATAATGATAGAAGGATCTTTGGCTAAGCCTGGATTAGACTGTATATTCTAAAGCCATTATGGTGTGTTACTAATTTCTGCTGATTTCAGAGGGCTGTTTGCATTCTGAAATGGGCACCTGTGGAAAAGCATGGATGTGCAGTGTAACCTGCCTTCTTTATCTAGGCTTATTTCACTGTGGGCACAGAGAAAGCATATAGAAGGGAAAAAAAATTAAAAAAGGGAGAGAGGCCTGTATACCAAAATGCTTGCCCACATTCATAATCTCTCTGTCCCCTTTCACTTGACTTTTCTCTTTACATAGAAAGCTAGTGGTACAAGCAGTGTGCAGGAGAAGGCAGGATTTAAATAATCTCTCCCAGATGCTATACAGAATCTACCAAAGCTCTGTAAATCTGTGAAGGATGAATGCAGAGACAGACAAGTGGCAATAAGCACAGACTGTCAGTCTGAGGACAGCTGGCAGTGTAGAAGGCTGGTATCATGTCTGTGGTTGTTAGGAGGAAAAAGAGGACTGAAGTCAGCATGTATGTAGAGAGAAGCTGTAGGAGAGATGCTCAAGCAGGACTGTAGAAGCAAGTACGGTTCAGAAAAGGGTTTGATATGTGTACAGAAGACGAGTGAATGAATAGTGGGTACTAAGTTGCGGTGTCTCAAGCAAGGACTGTAATGATTTTCACTTCTGCTTTATGGCAAATAATGGTGTTTCTAAATTGTCTGTTTTGTTTCTCTTCACTAAAGTTTCCGTTTCTTTCTGACTTGTCTCTTCTTGCTGGTGCAACTTGCGTACTTTAAATTTCCTGCCACTTCAATGCTCTTTATGCTAACTTTTTTCTTTGTTTCCTTGAAAAAAATTGTTTTCCTAGTTCTGTATCCATGTTTTGGGTATTATATACAGAATGTATTATGCATATTTTGAAGTAACTATAATAATTATGGACACAGAACCTTCCCCTTCTGTAATACAATTGTGTAACTCAAGTAAAGAGCCAATAGAGTGCTCAGAAAACTCTGGGTAAAAACATCTCCTAATGGTCTGTATCGCTCGTACTAAATTATCCATCAGGAGTGTGCACTCATGCACAGTGCTGAGGTGGATTGATTGCGTGCTGTGTGTTCACTCACGGAAGACAAATCAGGAAGATCGCTGCTTGCTATAGATTTTCCTAATTTTCTGCTGAGTAACATCAAAGAATGCTCGTGTTAATTTTTCCCATCTATATAAAGAGAGGACAACCAGGGGATCAGGCCCAGCCTGGGTGGTGAAAGGCAGGTCCTGCTGGCACAACCTGATGTCCCTCTGAGACAGGGTGACCGTCTGAGTGGGTGGGGAAAGGCTGTGGATGTTGCCCACCTGGATTTCAGGAAAGCCTTTGGCACCGTTTCCCCCAGTGTTTTGCAGGAGAAAGTGGTCACTCGTGGCTTGGACAGGGCACTGTTTGTTGGGCTAAAACTGCCCGGCTGTGCGGGCCAGAGCGTGGTGGGGAATGGAGTTGCGTCCATTGGCAGCTGGAGGGGCCACGGTGGTGTTGCCCAGGGCTCAGTGTTGGGGCCAGTGGTGCTCGGTGTCTTCACCGCTGGTGTGCACGAGGGATGAGGTGCCCCCTCAGTGAGTCTGCGGCCAACACCGAGCTGGGTGCGAGTGCTGAGCTGCTGGAGGGCAGGGAGGCTCTGCAGGGGGAGCGGGACAGGCTGGACCCCTGGGCCGAGGCCACTTGGATGAGACTGAACAAGGCCCGGTGCTGGAGCCCAACAGCAGCTCTGTGCAGGGCTACAGGCTGGGGCAGGAGTGGCTGGGAAGCTGCTGGTGGGAAAGGACCTGGAGGTGCTGCTCAGCAGTGGGTGAACACGAGCACAGTGTGCCCAGGTGGGAAAGACCAGTGGCACCTGGCCTGTCACCATCCCTGAAGGTATCTAAGTGTGGCATGTAGGGACATGGCTTAGTGGTGGACTTGGCAGCGTGGGGTTAATGCTTGGACTCAATGATATTAAAGGTATTTTCCAGCCTAAAGCATTCTGTGATTCTGTATTTCTGTTGTGCTGGCATCTGGATTTTGGAACTGGGACTGCCAGCCTCAGTAGGAGCAATTGGTGTCCCCTCCCTTGCACTCTATGGCTTGGGGCATTCCTACGATTGCATGGAGACCCAGAGGAGGATCTGTTTGCTATTCTGTGTTGCAGGAGGCAGACCAGAGAGATGTAAATTGGGCTTTAACTCTTCAGATGTTCGTACATGAGTGTTTGAACCTGGAGTTCTGACCTGGGTGTAACAATGTGACACAAACCTATTCACAAAGCTTTTTCTGGTAAAATGATGTGCAGTTGAAATATGTGTGTACATGATGAGGTGTTGTCTTTGTTCAGTGTTTGTTCTGTGTCTGGCTACAAGCTCACTGAGAAAAGTGAGAAGTAAATGTAAAGCAAGACAGGCTTTGAACTCCATCTCCCGTGTCTCTCATCACTAGGGGTAGCTGTTCTTCGGCGTTCCTGGCAGTGAGAGTTACCTAAACCTCTGTGTGAATCTGCAAGAAATTGTGAGCTTGCATGCCACAGATAACACGCATCACTGTACTTGCAGGGCCATGCCACGTGAGATACATACTGGTGAGACACTGAGTGGTGGCAAGCTGTAGTTTTCAAAAGCTTTTGTGTTACCCAGGTTTTATTTATGGTTTAAAGAATAAGAGGGACAGAATCTAAACATAGTATGGCAGCAGAATCTGAAAACGTTTACAGCTTTTATGTTGTTAAACTACAAGTGGGACTTAGATATTTTTTAGCATAGTGTTTTGTAGTCTGCAGGCAGGAAATGTGTTTTATCACCTCACTGATCCTGATTTGTTGTTGAATCGAGTTGTTGTCATTGAGCCTTAGATAAATGAGGCTCTGCAGTTAGCAAAACAAAGTAAAAGAGGTTTTAATTTTGTTCTGGCATATGTCCAAAAACTGAAGAGATTTTTGGATTGTGTTAGAAATGTGGTGAATGGTCCAAAAACCTGTGGAGGTTAAATACTCCGTGAGGTCACAGATGGTACGTAGCATCCTTTGTAGGAACCACCAGCTTTTAGAGTTTCAGTCTGAGTCTTCTGTGACTTTGCAGTACAGGTGCTAATGAGGGGAATTAATTTAGAAGCACTTTTCAGCTTAGCAACATTTCCTATTAATTTAAATATACCTTCCAACAGTGGTACCAATGCTGTTTGTGCTGTAAATAAATACACGTTGTGCACGCATATAATTTATGGTGTTTTCTGACTTACTAATCAGTGCATTTAGTCTCATTTAAACATGGATTAAAAGTTGGATCAATCTTTTCTTACAATGCTTTACCAGTGTTAACAGTGTATACCATTATGCAGCAAGGGTCATGACCCATATTTTGTGAGAAGTGTGTTGTAGTCAGTGAGATGCTAATTGTGAATTAGAGAGGACTAACTACTGCTAACTAGAGAGGATGCTAACTGCTTCTGTAATAGTAGAAACACATTTGTAACAAAGATTTTGTTTCTTGAACTTCAGTTTCTCTCTCAAAAGCCCGGAGAAAAGTTGCTTGATAAAGCCCTGCTTTGCAATTCCAAATGCTGCCTAGTAAGTCACCAGGTAAAGGTGTTGAAAATGACAGCTGTTGTTTCCAGAGCTCCTTGTGGTAGCCTTTCCAAGATGCCATTCTGTCATCTGGCTTGTTCGTGCTCAGCTCTCCCTTTTCCATTGCTAAACTTATTCCCAAGGTGGGAAGCTGCTGGTTTTCTGCCACAGCCACAGAGTCAGTCACTGCCTTCAGTTTATGGCAGTGGCTCTTCATATCAGGCTGGAAAGGGCTGAGGAACCAGCTTGTAAGTGATGATGTCCAATTAGGACTTGATAAGTTGAGGGATGGCAGTGTTGCATGGAATAACCTCCAGAATTCAAAGTTAGCAAGACCTGGCCGTTCCTGCCATTCTCTGCCCTATGCTGAATATTCATTGATGTTGGCATTGAGGTGCCTGGTTTTTGTTTATTCACTGATTTCCATCATATATCATTTAAAGCCCCTGAGCATACCACTCTTTGGTATTTCAATTATACATGAAAATGAAAGCAGTGTTGTTTGCTACTTAGAGGCTTGTTCTTATTTTCTTTTTTTAGCTTTATCAGCAAAGTTGCCCACAGTGTATTCAGGTTTACCAGCTCCTTAACTAATGCATTGAACCTTTCAGCTTTGTTGCCTTGGTTTTATTTAGGCTCAGGTTACCGAAAAAAATTGAGTGTATTTATCTTTCAAAATTATATTGGATGCCATTAGATAGGATCATTTTTTAGTGGATGAAATGTTAAAAGCATAGCACTTGTGTGTTGCCCATCTCACAGCCTTGTGATTGCTAACAAGCTACTGCTAGAACTCTTCATAATGCTCAATTAAGTGCAGCAGTTTTGGTCAATGCCATACTTTCTATATATTGTGATAAGAGGTTATTTTGTGTATCATGGGATCTTTATGTCTTTTTTGCATGAGGAACAAGTGGATATTACTGTTTATTTTGTTTAGCCTGTTTGATCTACCCTATGCACATGGTTTCTGCCCTTGTTGGCTGCAAAAACAGCAATAAAGCAGACACTGCTATAAGCATCTCTTTTTGAGCTTTTGCAGAGTGTGTATGTACTTGTGTATTCTAAACAAAACCTGCACTTAATGTTTTTGCAGGCTCTACAACTTCCTTCCCTCTTGAAATTTCTTGAAACATGGATAAGGATACCCAGAGGCTTCAGAAACACTTTGTTAGGGACTTTTCAGAGCACTGCTGTGGTGCTGCTTATGGTGGATTTAACTGGCATGGTTTAGAAGCTGTTATGTCCCAGTCCCTAGAGCCTCCCTCTACCAGTCTTGCTTAAAATTTCAGTAATTGAAGAAATAGAGTACTTTAATTTTTTTTTTTCCCATGCTTGGAAATGCCATGGGATTATTGTGATGACTTAGTGAAAGCACTCTTATGTTGGATATCTCTCAGCTTTTGGACTTGGACTTGGCCAGTGTGGAATATGTGAAGTGATCCTGTTTGACTCCATAATTTACAACACAAAGGTCCTTTTTCCTTTTCCTTAGAATGGGTTCTCAGGGGACTTGAAATGAGACAGAACTTCTGTACCCTGTAGCTCTGTCTGCTGTTCTCTCTTGACTGCTGAGCGGGGACAGGCAGTTGCCCTGAGAGGTGTGATGGCATTCCCCCAAAGCCAGGCCATCTTTCACTTGCCACCTGCTCTGCTAACACAGGCTGAATGCCTTCAGGCAAGGAGAAATACTGGGCAGGGATGGTGGCATATCCATTATTGCCATCCTCTGATGGCCGTGGCTCTCCACAGCTTGCTTTAACTGCCAGTTTCACTGGATGGTGGACGAGGATCTTTGTGAGCCTGGCTTAGCAGGAAGCTCATCTGGAAGCATTTAGGCTCTTCTCGTCCAAGTTCTGTGCTCAGCATGGCTGATGATGCACCAAGGTGGGAGAGCCTCCAGCTTTGCCCCTTTCGTGCCTGAGTGTTCGGTGGGGTTTTCAGTTCTGTCAGTGTCCTGCAGTGGCACTTGGGTGTTAGTGCCCATCTGAGGATTCCTGAGAGTAGCAAAAATGGCCATTATGTTTCCTTTGCTGCGATAGGGATGAGCACAGAAGTGTATCAGTAACCTTAAAAAAAAGCATGAGCCTGAGTTTGATAGTCCTGAACAAGCAAAACTAAGCCCTGGTTCTGCAGACTTGTTTCAGTTCCAAGTATCCTCCTCACTCCTGCCTTGTGAGTAGGAAACAACTGTTCCATAATTTATCATTTAATTTCTTTATTTTTTTTGTAATTACAGAGGAGACCTTGCCTGGAACATTTCCTTGGCCTTTTCTGCTTAGTTTTCCTATTTTCTTTAGTTTTTAGGATTTTGATTTTTCTCTCAGTAACATTCTTTGCAGACACACTGTTCTGTTTACAGAATATGGTTTACTACAGCACCCATTTTCTCTTATGCTATCAAGCACAATCTGACATACCGCCTTGTCATGTACAATTAATGTGGTTTTATTCAATTATTATTTTTACTTTTAATGTATAATATTGTTATGTGAGTGTAGAGGGGTTTTCTCTACATGGGAACACATACTCTAGTTAAAAATGAACATATGGCACCCTTGAATATACCTGGAGGGAAAAAAAAGGACTTCCAAATGTAAACTGTCAGAGTGAAAATTTTAATGGTTTAAAAAAGGAGATATCCAGAACCATTTTTTTAGGCAGTGCTTGTCGTGGCAGTCTGGAAGTGTAGCACCCTGAAGTGCATTTGATGTAACAAGTGCACTTTGAAGTATTTTTATTTACATACAAAAGATGATGCTGAATTGTAACCATATTTTCAGCACTGAGCCTTTTGTTTTATACTTCTGTAAACAGCTGATATTTCAGCTGATTCCACCTTTTCCTCAAAAAAAGATACACAGTTTTCTTTGTGATTTTAGGATAGGGGTATCAGGATATCTTTTGATGCAACAGGAGTGGGGTGGGAGGGATGACACGAGAGCTTACATTCTGCCATTCTGTTCAGAGTGTGACAGCCAGTATTTTATTCATGGAAGTCTGGCGTTAGATAAATCTAATCAGTATCACATTATCTTCCTTCTCAGAATCTCACAGTTTTACTATATGCTAAGCT
This sequence comes from Margarornis squamiger, assembly GCA_035222235.1. Classification (NCBI taxonomy): domain Eukaryota; kingdom Metazoa; phylum Chordata; class Aves; order Passeriformes; family Furnariidae; genus Margarornis; species Margarornis squamiger. The sequence goes on along the minus strand of JAWWTY010000158.1, from coordinate 752,047 downwards.
TTCTTTCCATGACCTTATTAACAGTATTTTCCAAGGTATCTCTGAATATTTATTTTTCAAATTAATATAAAATTTGCTTTTCTTTGACTCGCTATGCTTAAACACAGCTCTCGAATATGGTAAATTGAGAGCTTTGTGCACTTGCTGTTTTCAGCCTTCCGTCAGATAAGCCTGCAGTACTGGCAGCTCTTGCAGTCCAGAGAGGGTGTCTAAAGTCAAGTAGCCACAGTCTGACCTATTTGTATTTATTTTTGCATGTGTATGTGTGATTGTTGCCATGTGTTAGGATAGTATCTCTGTGTGTCATGAAATACATAGGTGCATAGTTAGTAGCAGCAAATGCTGCAGCAGCTTGAAGCATCAGGAGCTGCTGTGGCTTTTGCCTGGGTGGCTCTTCCCTCAGTAACGGCGTGAGAAGCTTCCAAGCTGTCTGCCAGCTAACACATGGAAATGGCAGTGGCTTCAGCCCTAGAACGACTAAAGCACTTGCAAAGAACCAAGACGACTTGCTTAGCAGTAAGCTGTCGGGTGAAGTTTGCAGTCTGGATGGATGTTTGACTCCAGCCTGCCTTGTCTTGTTCTTATTTATGTATCCAGTGCATGGCTGGGAGTTCACAGAATGAGTGGCACTTACTGTGACCCAGACACACTGTCCTGAGGAGCAAACGCTCTGTAGTTCTGTTAAGGAAACATTTCACATCTCATACAGTGGTGTGTGTAAAACGTGCCCACTTCTAGGGTATGCAAACAGCAGATCTTTTAAAGACCCCAGTTACAGGTTGTTATGACACAATCTGAATATTTCTCCAATATAAAAGCATCTTAATATGCATTCATATTAAAATGCAAACTATAGATTAATTTTCATGTACATTCCAACTAGTGAAAGATATTTACAAAGGTCCTGCTTAGCCTTTTGATTTTAATCTTCTGTGTTTGTGTATTTTTAACCTTCTTTAAATGTCAAATATAATTCAGTACCACACATTTATAGCAAGAACAGGTTGCTCATTAGATTTCAGTCAAGTATTTCTTCTGTTTCATTGAAAGTGAAGGAATCAGTATAAATCAAAAAGGAAAAAGGTCTCTGACTTCTATAATATTTTTGCTTTACTCAACATAATTCCTAGATATTTTCTGCTGATTCTCTTCTGGTTGGATATTTTTCCTTTCATTTTTTGCTGTATTCTTCCATGGAGCTGATGACAATCGCAGGTTAATTTAGGTGAATTTATAATGCAACAGTTCCCTGACGAATTAGAGATGTAAATAATTAAAAAATGAAACATGAAACTTGGAAATTTGGACAAAAATCCTCTAGAGTGTTTAAGGTAAAAGTCTTACAGAAAAGGAACTTGCAGCATGAAGTATGATTGCTTTGTTAGAATGTCCAAAATGTTGCACTGAGTTTGACCTTTTCCCCAGGTGCATTTGTCTGTTTCTGTGTACAAACAAAGCGGGGGAAGCCGCGAGAATGTCTGCGTGGAGCTGCAGAGCAGTGTGCCCTGCCCAGCAGCCCTGCCTGATGTCGGGCAGGACCCTGCAGAGCCTGCGCCCTAGGAGGCTCTGGGTTTCACCTCTCTTCCCTGCACGCCATCACATGCAGCCTCCCTCCTTCCAGTCTGTTACCTGCTACTTGGAACTAATGGGGGTTTTTCTTGGGGGTAGCACAGAAGCCCAGGATGGTCACACTTGTGCTGAGAGTGTAATCCAACATTTCTCACTGTCCAAACCACTCTGCTAAATAAATGGCTGTGCAGTGGCCTCTTCTCTGGCAGCTGTCACTGTAAAAGGATCGTTCAAGTGCTTTTTTATCAATCTCCTTCATGTTCCTTCCTCCCATAAATGCTAACAGCAGAAACTACCTGAAGGACAATGGATCTTACCTAGTCAAGAACAACGATTTTTTTTTTTTTTTTTTTTTTTTTTTTTTTTTTTTAACAGTTGGGTATTTGAAACATTTAGTCATGAGCTTCTAGGAATAACACGCTGGAGCCATCTCACTGTGTTGCCACAAACAGTGGTATGTTTTATTCTGAAGTTGCTGAATTCACCTGGTGTAGTGATTGCATCCACCAGTATTTGCTCTGACGAGCCCCAAAACATCTGCTGTTGCTCTCAGTTACTTGTCGTCCTCTTAGAGACAAGGCAGGAGTTCATACAGTCTGGGCTCATTATACATACATACAGGATGCTGGTGAGTGTTTGCCTGAAGTGTTTGTAAATTTGAGAATTTGCCCTAGTCCTCTCCCTAAAAGCTGGATTCTCATCTGCTGCACGTGCTTAAGTGACTCCCAGGCTCCTAGATTCACATATTACATCACAGAGTGGTGCTAAATTAAATTAATTGCTCTGGATTAGAAAGGGATTAACTAATACAATTAATACGGAATTAAGTGGAATTGCATGTTTTGTCTGTTAGAGGTTTCAGCATTTAACTTTTCAATAAAAGTACGGTTTTGAACAGAGCCAAACCCATAACTTGTCTATTATTTGAAATGACCAAACTTGGCCTGGTTTAGAGCTGAAGTCTGCCAAGTAGCTATTCTCATAAGGTTTCTGTCTGTAGACTGGGCTCTGTCATGCCTTTGTGTCCAACAGCTTCCTTCAGCTCCTTCCACAGAAATGTTACAGTGTAAGTTACGTGTGAGTGAAAACCAGCATGTTTTTAGAACAATTGCAAGTGTAAATTCCTTTATCGGTATAGGCATACCTGAAAGCTCAGACCAGGGGAATCAGAGAAATCGATCTTCCTTACCCATCCAGTGTGGCACAGAAGTATGCTTGGTTTTCTGTTAAAAGAAGTATCCTAGCATGTCTGGTCTATAAAGATCGTGAATAGTACCGAGATTTTATCAGAATAATAAGTGTGTCAGCACAGCAAACTTCATAAAGGACAAAGAAAAAACCAGCCTCTTAGTTTTGTTGTTCTACCCTCCTTACCTCTTCACGGTATTCCTTGATGTGATGGGAATATAAGGAGAAAGTGTGGTGTTATTGTATGGTATGGAGTGGCTGTGAGGACTTGAAAGTTATCCTTTGTGGAAATGTATTTGTAATAGCTTTATTTATGTATTTTTAATATCTCTATGGATGTTTATAATGCAGGTTGATTTCAATGTTGTTACACTCCTCTTAAGTCTGTGAGAGTCTATCTGTGTAGTATGTTGTGCATTGAAACAGCATATATAAAGCCACAAGATTGGTTTGGTTTTCTTGAAAGAAGCAGGATGTGCCTTTTGTGTGCTGGAGAAATGGCACTTGGGAACCTGTAGTAACTCAGTCTGTGCCCAGGTATGGCACAACTCGAGCAGCTTACTGCTGGACATTTTTCCCTGTTTATGGCTGCTGTTTAAGACCATAGCTTTGTGATTTAGAGTACAGCTAAGACTTTTAAACAACCTCAGTGAGAAGGACTGTCTCAGCAACTCCACTCTATTTTATTTTGAATTTTCTTGTGCCTCCATCCCCTCCCTCTCTGCCGCAGCAGCACATAATCTCCAAGCAATTTATATGATAGTTCATCATGGGCAAGTCTCATGCTGCTGCTGTAGCATGAGATTTCCTCCAACTAATTTTCTCTTTTACCGCTGTAAAAGTGCCAGAACGCTTTGGTGAAAGGTAGATGGATATTCAATTAAAAACTTCTGTACTAGGAACTAAGAAAATTGTGTCTTAGTCAAAAGCAGATTAACCTCGAGTCTGGTTGTTGCTGTCAGTCCCACAGTATGGGTACTGCTCTGTTTCTGGTTATGTTTGCCTTTGCTTCCTGCATCATCTGTGATTGGCAGTAACATGTCCTGGGACACTTTTCCCCAGAACAGTGCTAGAAAAATATGGGTGTTCTTTAGGAAAACCTTGAAATCATGCTGAATTTTTCTAATATTCCCAGTGTTAAAAAGTAGGGGAAGAGATTATATAGTGAGATATTTGTCTTATATATCAGAAAGAAAGAATAAAAATTAAACCAGTACAGGTTCCTCCTTCCTTTCTTTGGCTGGATCACAGCCACTTTCAGGGGAATTTAATATCCCAGGGATCCAGCTCTGTCCTTTGAGGCAGCCTGGGCACCCTCCCCAAGTTCACTTGACTGACACCAGTGTTTTGGAGAGTGGGTTAAAATGTGCAATACTGTGCGTATTCCAGCAGCATCCTTATTTCTGAGGTTTTTGGGTTAATTAGGATCTGAACATTTCAGTGTTTTAAAAAATAATTAAAGCGGTATGCATTCTCAGTATTTGTTTATGGGGTTTTTAGGCTGTTTTATGCATGCTCATTTAGAATTAAATTTGTTTTGTGGTATTACAACTGTAGGTAACTGAATGCTAAGAGAGTTAGAGTGGGAGGCTTTAGATTCAAGGCTATTCCTGTATATTGATTGGGAAAGGGTAATTCAGACAGTGAGGAGAGCCCTCAGTACTCCAGCTGATACCAGTAGAGGTTGAGGTAATTAATTTCTTATGAGGTACTTCACATCTCACTGCATTAGATTCACAGGGAGTATTCCATGATGGCTTCAAGAGGAGAGAAATGACAATCTCATATTGAAACTGTTGAGGAAAGAAAATCTGTATATAATGAGAAACAGTTCCACATGAAAGCATCTTTATTTGCTCAGCTTGCATATGATTTTCTGTGCCCTCGTAGGGTTTGGTTCCTCACCTTCTCCTTTTATTTTTTAAAATACACGTCAGTGTTTATCACAGAAGTATGTTTCCTTGAGTCAGGTATCTTTAAAAAAGTTGGGTGTGTTAGAGTAGGGAATCTCTGTCACTGAGTGAATATAGTGATTTTCAGCTGAAAGTACTGGTGGGTTATCCATTCTTTGTGTTTCCTGTATTAAAAAAGAAAGATAATAAACATACTTGTAAATTAATTTCCCATTGCAAGCTTTTGATACACAGTAAAAAATAGGCTTTCAAATGCCTTTTGAAAAGGATGTTTGTCCTTTAAAATGTTAGAAATGTCAAGGTCTGCCTTGGTCAGAGGATTCCTCGAATAACTTCTAGAATGTTCACTGCAGAGGTTTCTCAGGCAGAAGTTAGTAGGGTGACACTGCTGTGAGTCCTGTGTGAGTAATTGTTCACCATCTCCATAGTCCTGTGTTTCAGTGAGGTTCTTTGTACTCACAAAGCTTTCCCTCCCCATGTCCAGGATGGGCAATAAAGAGGTCTGTGAAACAGCTGGTTTGAAAGCAGGAGATACTTCTAGAACTGTAAGTGATTGGCTTCTTTTTGTGTTCAAATCCCATACGAACTTGTCCACTGAGATCCAGGTGACCAACCGCTTGACTCTTCTTTATTGGATCATATGTTTTAATATAAATGAAGACTGCAGCAGGTTAGAGCTGGATATTCCCTTGTAAAGGCTTAGGGGCTTTTGGGTTTGTTTTTTTGATGCAGGTGCTTGCAGGTATCTTCAGTTTGTTGACTTAGATTTGAAAGATCAGGGTTTCTGTGAGCTGGCTATGAAAAAAACCCATTTTTTTGTCTTTGCAAAGCAAATTTAGGTGTGGAAATTCCCCAAGTAATGACAACACTGTTTCAACATGCAAAGTAACGTGTGAAACTGCTTTTTATACAATGCCTTTTCATGTTACGGTTTTGTTTAGAATTTGCAATTACACAATTCACAAGAAAAGTCATTTATAATCTCCATATACAAAAAAGGGTAAATGCTAAATTGTAACAACAGCCATAAAATGCTTGGTATCTCTATAGAGAGTCTGACTTTGCTGTAGTGTCTGAAGTTGTGTGACGGTTCATTTCATTTCTTTAGGTTTTGGGTTTGTTAATCAAGGTGCAGTGTACAGAACCCTGTAGTTACTGAGTACAGGATTATTGTCAGCCAACACACAGCCTGAAATGATCAGTCATTTAATTAGAGCTCTGACATTTATTAACTTATTGTAGTATTGATTGGTGCTTACCCTTTAGCTTGACTTTTTAAAAAAGTATTTCCATAGAGAACTGATTTCAATAAGTGTGCTAGTGTTCTTAAAATAAAATTGCCACTGGATACATGGAACTAAATCAAAATATGTTTATCGGAGAGTCATGGCACAGCTGCTGGAGACAATTGACAGAGGGCAGGTTTAGATTAGATACCAGGAAGGAATTCTTCCCTGGGAGGGTGGGCAGGCCCTGGCACAGGTTGGGCAGAGAAGCTGTGGCTGCCCCAGCCCTGGGAGTGTCCAAGGCCAGGCTGGATGGAGTTTGGAGCAACCTGGGCTAGTGGGAGGTGTCCCTGCCCATGGCAGGGGGGTGGAATGAGGTGATACTTTAAGTCCCTTCCAACCCAAACCATTCTATGATAAACAAGAAAAATCATGCTAATGACTTGGACTTCTTTTTCTATTAATTCCTCCCAAGATAGTACAATGAGTATTTGGGAACAGACACATCCTATGGTACAGAACATTTGCTTTGATTCTGGCAATAGGTGTTTAAGTATGGAAATGTATTTTCAGAAGAGTCTTTGAGTACAATATGGATTAAGGTTATGTATTTGGTTTTTAAGATGTAAGTAATTTTAAACATTCCAGTGAAGCATCGTTGCTTTGTTCCAATTTATATTTTTTTAGATTAACATATAAGTCCAGCAAGGCAAGATGAAGTTGCACCTGAATATCCTCAATCATCAAGAGACACCCTCTTGTGTGTGTTTACAAGTAACACTTCATAGTGGTGTTGAAGGCAAGGAAAGTCAGGGTGCCTGTCAAGCTGAATTGCTCGCTGCTCTGTGTTTGTGTGGTCGGAGGCACGCACCGATGTGTCTGCTACAGCTGGCCTGTGTGCTGTTTGTAACCCTGCACTGCCCGGTACCTGCACATAGTTACTCCTTTACAGACACCTTTGTGAGGGGGCAGTCCTTAACAATCCCGAGTGAGGCTCAAGCTCCAGGCTGAGCACTCACTGCTGCAGTGTCACTGCTCCTGTGCAGGCAGCCACAGGGGTCCTGGCCACTTGTGCTGGCTCAGGCTGCGTCCCAGTTCCACTCTTGTGTCTTGGGGCTCTGCAGAAATACAGGGGTAGCATCTCCTCACTGGGCTGTGGCCAGACAGACACTTGAAGGAGTCCTTCAGCATGGAAATAAAGGAGTTTTCAAGTTTACAGCTGACTCCAATTCTTCTGAAATAGAGGATTCAGAAAGGTATGTGTTCTCATCGTGGAAGTGATCCTTTTTGCTGCACAGTGTGGAAAGGCTAGAGACTACAGATGTGGGTTTGAACACATATGATTCGTTTGGGAAAATAATTATTTAATATCTGAAATCCCAATGCCTTCTTCAGGTGGGTATGTTCAAAATACCCAGGGTGCTTCATGAAGGCCTATTACAATTAGCTTTTAAAAGTTTGTGGGTTTGGATTATTTTTTTTAAAATACGAGTATTTTGAGGGTCTATTTACAAGACCAAACCTCAGCCTACCAAATTAGTTTTCCTCTCTTACCCTCTATATCGAGTAGAGACTCGGAACCTTCGGAGGTGATGCAGAAGTGATTTCTCTGTTGACTATAAGGGGACCTTAAGGGGTGCAGCACAAGGTTTAAGTAAATCCTTGTGAATATTTAATCACCAAATAACTGGCTGCATTTCACCTGTTTATTTTAGTCCTGCTAATGAGAGTGCTTTGGTTCTGTGTTGTAACTGAATTCTGGATTATGGCTAAAATGGGAGTGTTCATTGACTGATGTAGTGAATACTAATGTTTAATACTTATGGCTGATTGTATCCTTTTATAGATCCTTTTTTAATATAATTGTTTATAAATTGTTAGCTCATGTCTATTAGTCTCAGCGCTGGAAGAGATTATATGATCACTTAAGTAGTCCTGCCCAAATCATCTTTATAATCTACTGATCAATACAATTATCAGGTAAAGCTCTGTATCGCTTCAGGGGTATAAACAAGTGAAATTAAAAACCTTACCCCAGTACCTACGTTCCTTTAAGCTCTCTCTTCACCTCAACAAAGTGTGAAGGTAGTAGCATTGCTCCAGTCTCCGTTAGTTAGCACTGCTACCTGCTGGCAGGAGCCACCAAAGACCTCACTGGAGACACATGGCCGAGTTCTCCAAGGCTGTGGAGCTGATGGAGCAAATGTATTTGTGTCTGAACACCTTGCAGTGCAGCGGGATCTGTGGTGCCTGTGCAGGATGCCCTGCTGATACTCACAAACTCCTTTGGAAACAGTGGGGACATAATCATGTCTTTGGGTTGGGAGCCTGCCTGTAGGTATGGATTGTTTCAAATGCAGACCCAGCAGGAAACATTCCCTGCACGTGTGGTTGGTGAGTCCTTTGACTAATGCTGTTTGCCAGTGTGTGAAATAGATAGGCCTGTATTATTGGCAATGCCCAGCATTTGTCTTCAGGCTATCCAGTGTTAATTAAAAATACTTATTTTCACTTGGTGGAGTATTAATTACAGTGTGACTTAGTGCTTGTCAAATGTTTCAGGTTTTAAAAATTCATTGGAACAGGAGCTGGATATTGCTTTTAGGATCTTTGCAAGGGAGCCACATAGCTGCTGTTACATGTATTTTACAGTTAAAAAAACAGGTGAATGCAAGAAAGCTGAGAGAGCCTGATTTTCAAGATCCAGGCCCAGAATAATGTGCCTAATTTTGCTACCCCTTTTCCTAATTCAGTGACGCTGTACAAGAAGGAAGTATTTCAGGGTAGGATTGTTTGTCTTGAAGTACAGCAGTCATAAGAAGTTACAGGTTACTAGAGAACTTCAACAAACCCCCAGTATTTGACACTGATTCCATCCTTGCAGTAAACAGGCTCCAAATAGGAAGCTCTCAATGGATCTGTGTAGTCTGAGAAGGCACAGGCGTGAGCAGAGCTGTACCCACAGTGCTTTCCCTGGCCCTGTTTCCATGGCCCTTTCGAAGGGATCAGTGTTGTTGGCAAGTTTGACAAGAGCTTGCAAACACAGAGGAGTCATTCTTTACCTTGGTTCCTGCACAAGCTTTGATGGGAGAATGGAGGGCATTGCTGTGAAACAGAAAGTGAGGATCAACCTTGAGGGATTCCTTGAAGGTTAGAAGGTCCAGTTCACACCTTTCTCCAAGACTTGTTGTTGATCATCTGTTCCCTGCAAAGACTGGGAGCAATTCCAGAAATAGGAAATTCTCATAGGAGAATTTCTAAGTCCTCCTGAATATAGAAGCCCAGTTTTAATGTAAGAGTTTTTCCCTGATCTTCTCTAGTCTTTGCTTTAATATTAAGCATATTGCCTTGTTCACAGGTTATTTCTTTTTTTTTTTTTTTTTAACAAGGAAGTAACTCTGACTGAAGTATGATATATTGTAGACAGCAGGGTTATACACCTCAGTGTCTACCAAGATGTTATAATTTCTATATTAATTTTAATATCATTTACAAAAGAGGGGTGGTCATTTTCATAATACAGATATCCTAGTGTGCTGTACCAGAAGCCCAAATATTGTGATCAGTATAGGGAGCTATTTCTCCAACACTTAGGGCAGTCTGGTTCTGTTTGCTGTAAATGTCACGTGTGCTGGCTTTGTGTAAAGACACTGTCACTGTTTGTGGTTCTTTCCCTCAGACCAGGGCTGTCCAAAGGTAGTGAGTAATGGTTGCTTGCTTTAGGGCAACAAAGTTCATCACACATTCTGGCTTTTCCTGTAGTTTCTGTACTAGCAGGAAACAAAATGTTCAAACCAACTGGTAGACACAGAACTGTTAGGGTAACGTTGTATAGAAAAACCGATGGGCGGTCCAGTAAGCGTTAACTACACCTTTCAAATAGCTAACAGTGATATAAGCATGTTGCTTATAGGTAGAAATAAATGAAGATTGTTTAGAAAGCGTACAACTGATTGTCTTGAGACCTCTCAGATATCCCAAGAACTGAGACTTCTAGATGCTGAAAATGAATGTGCTGTTAAATGGAGAGGTGCCATTTCCTGAGCAACGAAACAACATCATGTCACTGCAACAGCTTGGACATTCTGAAACTCGCCCATTCTCTTCTATAGGAGTTACATACTGAGTGCTGCAGACTAAAGCATTCCCAGTCTGAACTTGTAACTTGTTCGGGGAGAGAGAACAGTATTTTTCACATGATTACGGTGACAATAGATTGACATCAATAATAATGATAATAGTAATAATAATTCTATTAACGTTGTCCCACAAGAAACCCTGGATTATACTAAGGGTATTACAGCAATTCAGAAGTTGAAAAGATTTTAATTTTCCTCCTATACCCTGCTACTAAAGCATATGTTTTCATTTGGCAAATCACGCTTAACATCACAAGTTGGCATTCTGTGAATATTGTGGTAGTGGCTCTTGAAACGTATAAAGATTCAAAACATCTTTGTGCATAAACAGTTTACCAAATACTCTGCTCAACTGAGGACACAAAGAACATGCTTGCTGAGGAATCCCAGATAACCACTATTGTGTTTTCTGTCACATCTCTTTCAGGCTGACAAGAAAGAGAGAAGTAATGCCTTGAATGTTGCGATAGACAGTATGTGCAAGAAGACAAGAGACCTCCGCAGACAGGTAAGCAACCTGGGGAAAGGAAAAGCTAGAAAAGGGCCTTGAAGGATGCCTTTTGAAATTCCTGTTTTCAGTTTCTGCATTTTGAAAAGAAAGATTTTTTCCATATTAAAAAAGTAATTGAAGATTCCACAGAATATATATATAAAAGTTTTCAAAACAAAAAGCTACTGGCTGAAAGGCCAGTAGTTCTTTCAGCCAGGCTGCCCCGGCTGTATGGAAGGTTATGGCTTCACAGAGCATGAGCACACCCTGCTTTCATCCTGTCTCTAGCTGTGGCTGTTTAGCAGTTCTCTGGTGGAAGAATGTCCCTCCTGACTTAGTGCACAGGCTTACAAGCCAGCCTGTGCTTCAGAGTGATGACTAAATTCCTTTCTGCTCCCATAATCAGCCAAGGGAAGCCTTGAAAGGTGAGGTGAATATCATATTAAAAAACATTTAAAAAACTATATATATATATGTTTGCATCTAACTAGCTATTCAATTTCTGCTTGCATTCTGCCAAAAATATGTTCAGTTCAGGGACCTGGCGAGTTGCCTCACAAACTCCGTGTGTCTAGGAACAATCCCATTCTGTCCTGCAATCTCTCCATGAGTTAATTAAACTTCAGCTTATAACAGTTTATTGACTCTGTTGCGGTGGTTAAAAGCTGTTAACTAATTCAATTTGCGTCTTTCTGTAAACCTTTGGAAAATGCTCAGGCTAAATGTAATCATGCCCAATTTACAGCCAGTCTAGAACCAGTCATTTTCTCTAACCAGAACAGCTCTGTGGCTTCTTGACATTTTCCAGTGGAAGGTATTTATGAGAAATACTTCATCTATTTCCTATTTTATGTTCACACATGTGACTGGCATAAGAATTGTTTTAGGAAGGGTACTTACTGCATGCCTGCTTCCTGATCTGGGAAACGTGAAATTGTGAGTTCTGTGCCAGCAGATACTGCTGTAGAGTGTTATTTGCTTTCACTTATGAGCATTCATTATTCTGTCTCCCAGCAGTTTTACAAAGAAACATGAACATTGTTGTTTGCTCTACTCTTACAGCTTTTGTAATACATGTTTTAAATGATACTGTGTACCCTCTCTGGTATTCCATCAGGCACTTGCAGTGGATTTGGGCCTGTGGTGTGCACAGTGTGCTTACTTTCCGTCATTCCTGGGATACCTATCTCTGCGAGGTTGGGGTTAAACATGAACCCTTAGGAAGCTGCATTTTTGCAGTCTCCTCAGGAGCACCCAGTAGAGGAAACCATCACACAGGTGCTGGCCCAGGCACCAGCCAGGCTGTGGGCTGTGCCATGGGCCCCCTTGGAGCGCCTTTGTAGAGCTGAGTAAGAGGAGCGAAAGAAGGCTCGTGTCTGGCAAGACCTGAGGGCAAGGCAGTCACCTCAGTAACAGCGTATCCTGGAGGGTGTCAAACGTCTCTGGCTTTCCAAGGGAAGTTACTTGCATTCCCTTCAGGCACTTGGCCACGACTTGTGGGGATTCGAAACTGTTCTGCTTGCTTTGGATTGTTACTTGCTTTGTGCCAGAGCTGTGCATGCCATTTCTGTGTGTGCAGTTTTACCTAGGTCACTGTTCCCTGCCTAGTATGAATATTTAGGAAGGAATTGCCTATTCATTCTAATTTCTAATTATGGGAAATTACCATGCCCTGTTCTTGCCTCCCAGTTGTTTCCCAGTGTAGCATGAATAGACTGCAAAGATGTTTCTCCTATGGTTGTTCTGCAGTTTTGGCTGGTTCATTGTTCTTGTAAATGTTATTCCTCTGGATATTCTTATATTTCTGTGTTACTTCATCGTGGATAGCTTTTTCTGAACACAAAGGAGGTTGCCTCCCTGGCATCCCTTCGGAAGAGGAAAGAGAGATCCTCAGTACTAACTAATCTGTAGTTTGTCCAGGACTTTTGCCAGGATAGTCTTTTGAGGCAAGAGGCAAACACAGTTTTCTGTACTCATCAGGATACTGATATTTAATACTGTTGTAAACAGCTGCTGGCATTTTCTTCTCTACCTTTCACTGTTTTTGACACCTTATGCCCCATGTTTTATAAACAACATGTTTCTATATTATTTTTTAATGCATTTAGATATCAAAACAAAAATTCTCCATGCTTATGCTTCTCTAACGCTCTGCTCAAAGGGTAAGAACAAGACCTTGCATCTTAAAAATAAAACAGTTTGTCAGGCATCACCCTCCCCCTGCTTTCCCTCTTGTGATGGTGTCTCTTTCATTTAAAAATATGAGAAAAGTTTAATTATAGCACAAGAACTTCGCTAGCACTGCCTGCTAGCACTGCTGATGCTGTCCTTTGTTTACAAGCCTCTCTGTCTGGCTGCTTAGCTTTTGGCATTTTGCTCGAGAGGTGGCCAGAGTCAGATTTACTGAGGCATGGAAAAAAAATGATTGGTATGATTAAGATGAAAAGAAATAGATACTGCTGCAGATGTTCCCTTTTTTTTCTTTTGTCTTTTCCTTCCCTTGTTCTGTGTTGTTGTTCTTGGTTCTTTAATGCTACACGAGCCATCCTTTGAAAATCCCAGCCTCGTGTATTCCTTTGCAGGGCTGAAACTGGAACATAATTTCAAACTTGTTTGTATTCAGCAAAGACACAGAATTACCCTTTTTTTCCCCCCCTTTTTTTTAATTTTTTTTTTTTTTTGGATGCAATTTGCTGTTTAATTGCAGGATAGAGGATTTCTTAGAACAAAATAATAATGATAATTTATATGTGAAAGGTTAATTAAGCCAAGCAAACCAGTAAAAAGCTACAGCAAAGAATTATGTGATGAGAGGTAAAATTAGGCTGCTGGTTTGAAATTGGATGCCTCAAGCTCACCACAAATGTGACTAAGGTTGTTACAGTCCCTGGCCCTCAAATAATACACTAATGCTGAGAAAGTCCTGCAGCCTGGGCTGTGCAGAACCAAAAAATATTTCTCTGGGAGATAATGAATCATCAGCCATGAGTATAATGGTTCCACAGCTTCTTCTTGCTTTTTGTTGTAAATTGCAATCCTAAGCTTTAAACTGTGAATTCCTCAAGGTCACATCCATGTGCTTAATTTCAACAGGCAACAGTGTCTGTTTTCTGCTGCTAGGCCTTCCCAACAAGAACATTTTAGCAGGTAGCTTATCAGGACTGGGGGATCAACACATTTTGTTCCTAGTAGTGAAACTTTTCAAAACTTTTTAAAGGTGTTTGGGTTTTATTTATTGGGGTTTCTTTGTATCTTCTGATTTGGTTTGGGGTTTCTTTGTTGTATTGTGGTTTTTTGTTTGGTTGGTTTTTAATTCCAGCCTGAATAAAGCTGAGAATGTCAAAAAACCGCATTTTGCGTTGGAATGGCACAGCCTTTGTCCAAGTCCCTTTTCAGAAGGTACAGTGTATCCAGGTGGTACAGTTAGGAGACAAAGGAAGCATTCCAGACATAAACTACCTGTGTTTTTTTGGGAAGATTTGTGTGTCCCCCTGGTGGGTCACTGAGGGCTGGCTTTAGACGGTGAGGCGATCCCAAAGCCAGTGGTGCAGTTCATCTCTGAATCTGGTCCTGCTGGTAAACACATTTCTCTGCTTTTAGTTCTGCTGTGTGTGGTCACTGCCCCTCTCCACAAGCACAGCAGCACCAGAAGATGTGGGGGGGTTGTATTTTTTCTAGTGGTAGGCGTCTTCACTTCTATTGAGTTTTCACATGCATGCATTGGGGCAAAATGCTGAGGGAAAACGTGCTTTGGGAACAACCCTGTCAGCGTGTAAAGAGCTTCACAACATTTTGTTTCCTTTGCTGTTCCCACCAATATCCTGTGTATTGTAAAGGCAACGCTTTTGCAGTGGGAAGCTCAGTGACCTTGATAATTTAGGGATGTTGCGTGCATTGTTCCAATGGGTATGTTAGTTGTAGTGTCCCATGATTAAATGAGCAATTGGCATGTATAGGTTTATAACATGCAGTGATGTCCCAGAGACCAGTTACAAGCTTACCTGAAACTAATTTATGAGACATAATTTGTAGCAGAATGTTATTTAATAATTTAAGTAGGACGCTCAAGAACAATTAATTTTAGCAGGGGAAAATTGAACGACAGACTCATTTATAGTTCTTGGTCTATGAACACGTTATCAGGTGGCATAATCAGTAATCCCACTGACATAGTCACCATGAAGGCTACCATTTTGCAAATCAGACTCTGAGGGTGGACTTCCCAACAAGAAAATATCTGAGTAACTTCACAGTTATGAAAACACGTGATGTAGGCTATTTTTTGTAAAACTAAACAGAACTTCTCGCTTGGCATGTGAGTTACAAGGCAGAATAGCCAGGAGACATGAGATCTGGTCTAACTAATTTCTCACGTGTGAAGTTGTTTAAGTAGTCTGTTCTGGTCATCAAGGAAGGTGAATATTTGTTTGGCTCCCTTGATTTAAACAGAACTAGGATATGTTGTGTGTTACATATCTGTACTCACACACACACACACATTCACACTTGCAAACATGCATATTGAGGTAGTGAAATAGTAAAATTGTCCCTAAAATTAAGTACAGTTTTCTGTGAGAGAGATAAATTGCAGCTGCAGTAGGTTTCTGGCACATAATCCTGCAAATAACACAGGAATGCAGTGTGTACATGCTTATGTTGTAAAATATTAATAGACCATAATTACAGTAGACTTTAATAAATAGCCCAGTTAGCAGGTACTAATGTAATGCTTTCTTTTGCAGCTCCGTAAAGCCATTATAGATCACATCTCAGACTCCTTCCTAGATACCACTGTTCCACTTTTAGTTCTCATTGAAGCTGCTAAAAATGGAAGAGAGAAGGAAATAAAGGAATATGCTGCTATATTTCGAGAACATACCAGCAGGCTTGTGGAGGTATGTTTGATGGAATTGCACTTTCGGTTTTTTTCTTTTTGAATATATGGTGTAAGTGACTTGCCCCTGAACAATTCCTTTGCTGGCAGATAGCATAAAACATTTCAGGCTGGCATTTTAGGAACAAATAAATAAATGGCCTGGGGTAATAGTAACCGTACTCCGTTTTTTATATAATGGTGTGCAGTAAGACAGAGGGCTTTGTGGTTATATAGGATTTCATTGCATAGAAATTCAGTGGTGTGGAATTGTAATTTGAGAAACCTCAACTCATTCAAACTGGAGCCTGAAACACTGCTGGAATACTGAAGTCAGGGATTGGCAGCAAGTGCCTGTAAGGAATGCACTGGTAATGTTTGTGGGGGTTTTGTAGCTTTTGGTGCTTTGGTGTGCAGTAATGCAAAACTGGGAAAAATCAATGAATTCACTTCGTGGCTGAAAATTTACTTAAGAAAATGATTTGGCTCAGAATTAACCAACCTGGAGTGATCTACAGATAAGGAAATACAGGTAGGTAAAGAGCTAAGGCAGAGTAGGCTATTGCATGTCTTCTTCTCTTCATGGTCGTGTAATTACAGAATAAGGCTGGTTGCTATTCTCTGCTTTACAAGAGTGTCTCATTTCAACCATGCTGCAAAACCAAATGAAAGTTAAAACACAAACCCAAAGTGGTTCTCTCACACCACAGCCTGCTTTTGCTGTGTATGTAAATATGCACTGTGTATGTGTTCATGGTTGCATTCGTGCTGTGTCTCAATATGCTGCCTGCACCAAAGAAAACAAACTTTTAAAAATGTTTGAAGGAACTGGCTCTCAGAGAGAGCCACCTCCTTTTGTGGAATGAGTTGTTCCAAATGTCACTTTACTGGTGCTTACATTGTACTCTGCTGTTGACAACTATCATAAGGTAAAATTGAAGTTATCTTCTCTGTATATACTGGAACTGAGGCGTCTCATTTCAAAGTTGCTTACATTGGTTTAATGCACTTACCAGTATCTCTAAGTGAGAGCTTGAGTGATGGCTTTCTGATAAACTGTATTTATCAACTGCTAAACTCCCCAGCAATTTAATTAGATGGTAGTTGTACTGCATCCATCAACTGGGAGCCTATCAGGGGGAAAACAAAACAAAAAGGAAAAAACATTAACAGCTAAGCAAGTGGCCACAACGGGGCTTTGTACAGAGAAACAGAATTACCTGATTTTTAAGAAAAATTCAGTCATTTCCAACAGCATCATCTAAGGGAAGGAATTGTGGCAGCTGTTTTGTGGAAAGTGTAATACCAGTTAAATTGATATAAATGAAATAGCATTTAAATACATTAGAGCAGTAAATTGGAAGCATATTTTGGTTTCTAGTGGCCTAAAACCTGTGAAACTGATAGTATATGTATTTTCAAAGTGACGTATTAGACCACTGCACTCTTGCTTTGATTTGTCAAGGAATATAATGGATAGATAGTCTTAGATGTGACTAACTGTGGTTTTCAAAAGCGTGTGTCCTTCAGAAATACACTTTTCACAACTGAGAAGTGGTGGATGTATCTGCAGCTTGGTTTGCAGCTGGACGTGGTGCTGTGGGTAATGGATATGCTGGAGAAATCAGGTCTAGCCAAAAGTGCTACCCAAATCAGAGCCTGATTCTGCAAGAGTCAGGGACAGATCAAAAGGAGATGAGCTGGCTTTGAATCCCTGCTATTTCTATTGTCCCTTTATTTATCAAAGAATTTTCTGGTTTTGTTCTGATTCTAATACCTAAACATCACTTGTCCCCTTTGGGACAGCTGCCCACCCTTTTGCCAGGGAACTGTTTCATAACATGGTGGTGTTGTCTGCTGTCTGTAAGATTTAGATTGGAGTGACAGGTTATTTCAAGAGCCAATCCAGTACAAAATTTCCATAGCTTATGAGAAGAGGTTGACATCTCTTTTATTAGGAGGTTCTTAAATGACAATCATGATCTACATGTTCGGAGGAGAGTCCTCACATTCATTCCTTTGTTGTTTATTTCCTTCATTGTTATAAGTGCGGGCAAACAAACACACTCTGTTACAACTTTCAGGCTGTGAAACAAATGTGCAAGGTCAGTTGTGCTGTTGCAGAAATGGGCTTGAGCTCTGCAGCTGAGAGTAAGTTCAGTCAAGCACTGAAGTGCAAGGTCATGGGTGGAATGGGCCATGGAATACTGAGGGCCAATAGCTGTAGGTAAAATACCTCAAAAGCTAAACAACTAAGAAGGAAATGTTGCAAAAATGGCATGGAACACTAGAGGAAGAGGAGACATCAGGCAGGGCAGCTCTAGTAGAACTGTGTAGCACTTGAACCATCTACATGTAGTTGTGGCATCCAAGGAGCTGGATGGTTTGTGGGCGCCACGTGGTAGGGCAACAGACCAGTGATGCAAGCAAGACTGCCCATATTGTTACATGCAAAGTGCCTTGTTTATCAGAATAAAAAAGGGGGATTTTTCCCCCCCTTTTATCAGCTGGAAGTAGCCTTTATGGAACATGGGATATAGTGGAGCTGCTTGCAAGCGCTGAGAGGTGAAAAGCAGCTCAGATGCTGGCAGTCCTCAGGTTTGTCTTGGGGAACAAAAGCTGAGAGAAGAACCCATTGGCATTCTGACTGTCCTCCTTTTCCTGACTGTCAAATGCTCCAGGTGTGGGTCTGAGCCCACTGTAAACCTTTGCCGTCTCTAGCATCCCATGGAAAGGAATTTCATAGCCTGGATATATGATGTATAGAGAAGTGAAACCCTGCCATGATAATTTATTTCATTACACAGAAAGCAGTGTCTCAGCTTTAATCCTGTCAAACAGGATCCAGCTAAGTGAGTTCCACACACTCACAGGGCTTCAGAGCAGCGCTCTTGGGCTGGGCTGCTCATCTCAGTGTTGCACCAGTGATGAACTTGATAGTACTGATGTCAAAGTGGAGACAGGACAGCACGTTGTAATAAAGACATGATACTGCATTCTCAAAATAAGCAGGGAGCAATAAACTGAATCAGCACAGTGGTATCCCCTACTCTGATATGCCCTCTGTTAATGTTAATAGATGCTGTTACTCTATGGCTCAGTTATAAATACGCTGTTGTTGCCATATTGATGAAACCATCAGTGTTAAATTTTCCTTTCATGGTGTTTCACCTGCTTGCAGGGATTTATGAAATAAGATCTGGATCTGGACCACAAAGACCTGTGTGCTTGGCTAGTCAGATCTCCAGTCACATAAAATTGATTTTAGCGTTGCAGCCAGCAGGTCCAACGCTGATAGGTAATGCAATGATTTTGAGGTTTCAGGGCTGGGATGGAAGTCCATTTTAAAGTAAAACAAACCATTGATATTTGTGTTATTTCCAGTTTGAGCATTTACTTGTCTGCTCAGATGAGAACCTGTACTAACAGTACTGGTCTGTCCCCCCACCCACCAGTGCCCTCTCATCCTTTTGCTTGTGTTGTCTGGTTTTCTAAACTGAAAAACTCCAGTAGGTATTCTGAGATTTCATTGTGTTGGTCTGTTTTCAATTTAAACCCTTATTTACCCTATTTACTCTTAACCTGAGATAAAGATTTCCCCAAATGAACCTGGGATAAAGATTTCCCAGGGATTTCTCTTGCCTGCATTAACTGCCTGTCTCTTAAAGCTTTGACTAAGTGACTAGCCTGGTCTGCATGTGATTTCTAGGGAGCTGAAGTGAGCTGAAATGATTTGTACCTTGAGAGATGACTGTTGGTCTGTTCTGAGACATACAACATGTTGCATTTTCTTACACTTCACAGAGCAGTTTGTATCAGGCATATCCTGGTTTTCAGTGCCGTTTTTGAATCTGTTTTTGAAAAATCAAGGATGTTTGCAGAGTAGTTTATTGACAGTGTTTTGTGTATAAACACAATAAACTGACTTCGACACTATAAAAACAAAAGTTCATTTTCTCACAAAGGTTAATCCAACAGTGGATTTGATATGGAAATTAGAAGTACTACTTGAAATGTCAGGAGATATTTTCTGTGGTTTCTGTTTTAATCTGAAAATGAAAACTTCTTTAATGGAAACAATAGGTCTTGAGAAAGACGATGCTTTTTTTTTTTGCCCCCCAGCTTTGAATATGAAATGTTAATTGTACTAAGCTAAATTGCTCACCACACTGACTCACTGCTCGTATTGTAATTTAGGAAACAAACAGTATCTTCATAGGCCGGTGACCTTTGTAAATTGGCTTGAGAAGTAATACCTCTTACGAATATCTCTCTTCTGAATTAGCATTTGAAAGCCACATTCCTTCCTTTAAAAATTGGTTTCAGAGGTAGCAAAACAATCCAGTTCAGAAGCACGTGTATGAACTCATTGAAGTATCAAACATCAGAGAAATGGGAAGACTGACCACCACACCAGGTCTGGGCAATAATATCTCCAGAAATAGTAGCAACTAAGGGTAGTATCTTCTTCCTTGCTTTGTTTGTTTGTTTTCTTTCCTGAGTTTATTAACCACTGTCTGCTCTTACCCTTGGGGTTCTGGCTTCTGTTAAAGAGTGCCCAGACTAGGGCTGTCAGCCCCAGTTAGCAGGAGTACCAGCTGGGGCTTTGTGGACAGCACTGGTGTTGAAAAGGCTCAAACTGGGGCAAGGTGTTTGGGATGCGTTGGGCAGCATCTTTACCGAGTCACAGCTGCACAGTCACTGCACAAACCAGAGTCTCGGGCTGCAAATGTGAATAGTGTATTCTGGTGTATGGAGGAAGGGAAACAGTCCTAGCCATGTAGTGACAATATCCCACTCCCCCCATATTAAACTGCCCGCTCTGGCTATGATATTGGACATTTCTCTCCTAGGAAGTGAACACTCAGCTGCTGAAGTCTTTTCATGGGTATCAAGGGGCACGTTAAACAGTCTTCACATGGAGGTTTTTCCTAGGCTGCAGTCCCTTATATTGCTCATATACTGCATCAAATAGTTCTAAGTCTGAATATTGATTTTGTGACATTGGAAAACTAGAAGATAGTGCAGGATGAAAAAAGCAACCAGATTTGGGTTGACTCTGCCTGTACGCCCATCTTTGTTTGTGAGCCTTGATTAATATAAATTCCCCAAAGATATGTTTCTGTTAGAAAATGCATGTTATTAGTGGGAATTCCTTATTATAATGCAGCAATTTTGAAAAAAATATTTCAAAATATGACGATTATGTGCTTTGAGATTTGACAGAGTTTTTCCTTTGAAATGCCTTTTCATTTAAGATGTTACCATTAAACTGCAAATGTAAGTGAAATATTGGATTATATGGAAAGATTTTCAAAAGCCTTGACTTCTAGGACATTTTAAAATGAGCTTTGACTATAAACACTATTTTAAGTTATGAAAATGAAGACACAACAATAATGAAAAAGCCTTAAGGGACTCAGTTGTACTTGCTAGTCAGTCCTCTGTAAGACATGTGTGTCTTTAGTGAAATGAGGGTTCTGGCCCGTGGTTCACTTCTGCAAAGACAGAAACCAAATTCTGCCACTGAGGTAGCAAGGGAGACTGAAATGTCAATGTGCATGAGGAGAAAAGCCCCCCCTGAGTAACTAGAAATTCTGTGTCTGGGAAACCTGACCACTGTTCTGAGCTGATCTTTCACAGAGATATAATGCTTTCTGAGAGGAGGAGTGAGAGGCTGAGGGAACTTGAGATTAAAAAAGGAATTTGATGGGAGCAGGGCAGAATCCTCTGATTATCTTCTCGTTTGGCACAGATGCAAATCTCCCTCTGCAGTGCTTAAAGGTCAGCTGCACCAAGCAGGGACTGAGAGATTTAATAGGAGAAGTGGAGGCAATGATGAAACGAGCTTTGTGTGCCTCATCTCTTCTCTGGGCACACGAATATATCATATTCTCTGTGTTTGGATCTAAGAACACTGACTGCAGATCTACTGATACATCAATTTGATGGTTTAGCCTATTGCCTAATTCTTGCCCTTGTGTTTTTCAGTTTTGACTGTATTGCAGTATGACAGTGCTGGCTTCTAGGAATTAGGATGTCTAAGGTTGAATCTGGTATGAACGATGGACAGTCAGAAACAGCACATCATTTTTGTGATGGGTTGATATATGATATAGAACAGCAAAGGCATGCAGGACAGCGCTGTTCAAAAAACAAGTTTGCAAGTTAATACAAACATCTCCAGTTCAGGAAATCCACATCTTTTGAAGATGAATTCTCCCTAAGAGATCATTCTTTTTAAATGAGGTTAAATGCTGTAACAGAGAAAAAAATCCTGAATTATAACAATATATAGAGAGAAGTAAATTGTTTTAATCCCTAGATGTAAGATCCAAGTCAAGGTCTTGTCACTTCCTTGCTGGCACTTTTGCTGTTCCTACTCTTCTTTAACCCATTACATAATTCCAGTGGTATCATCATATAGTCACATCTGTGTCAGAATAGCCATGAAAGACCCTGAGGTGGAGAGTATATCTCTGTGTCTGTTGTGGTGTTAGTTTGATGTCTGTCAGTTGTGCACATGGGCAGACCCAGCTGCTGTCCCTGGGGGGCACACAGGACCCCGTTGCACCAGGAGATCTGGTGACACAGGGCTTGGGTGGTTTTCTGCTTCCAAGAGCATGTAGCTAACTAGGAAGGATGAAGCAGTTGGCATATGGAGATACGGATGCAGGCTATTGGTCAGCATTTGGGGAATAAAATGTACCTGCCAGCAGATTGGGATGGCATTTTTGTAAACGAGATAAGCTCTTTTAAGCACAATCAATATTTATAAATGGGAAGTGGATTTTCATTACATTACCATACTAATTTGTATTATCAGTCTGTCCTTGACAAATTAACTCTCCTCTCTTGTCCCATGCTTTTTATTTTTTAATGCTTATTTAGTGAGTTAATGCTTTGCTTTTGAGAGGAACACCACGTAATTTTAGTTTGCTAGTTTCTGTGCATCCTTGGTTTGTGTGATTGAGAATTCCCATTCAGTATTCCCCTGTGTGCAGCCTGCCTGTTCAGGCATGCTTCAATTAATGGCACATCCATGAGATCCAGGCAGTGGAGATTCCTTTCTTGTAGGTTCTTTATTGCTGCAGTTAAATCCAAGGATCTTAGTGGATCCACTTTCGCAATCTGACTGCTGACTTTGCTGATTTTAGCAAATCTGTGAATAGGTAGTTCTGTAGCAAGCAATACTCATCTAACTACAAGATAAAAAAATACTCTTCCCCATTTTACTTAGAGATACTTCTTTTTTCCCTGCAGCTGTTTAAAAATCAAACCTCTAATGTTTGAAACCCTGAGATTAGCTCAGCTGGTTAGAGCAAGGTGCTGTTAACACCAGGGTCATGGGGTTTGATCCCTGTATGGACCATTCATTTAAGAGCTGGAGTTGATGATCCTTGTGGGTCCCTTCGAACTGAGAATATTCTGTGTTCCTGTAACACTGGTAGACCCAAGGGTTAGGTTGAAACCTCTGCATTCCCGTTTCAGTTGGAATTAATTTCTGTGCTGGGGTCCCTCAGCAAACTGAGCTGCTTGGCAAGAGGACGTGGCAGCCTTGCTGGTTACAGCCTACAAGCCCTTCTCTGCTGCCAGGGCTTGCAGACAACATGCAGCAGGCAAAGGTGATTTCCCTAAAGCTGGTAATGGCATCTGGGGGGGAGAGGGTTATGTGAAATTATTGCTGAAATTAAAGGTAGCATGGGAGTGATGCACAAATGCTTTAAATGCAAACAATGCTTTATGTTCCAGTAGAAAGAGTCTGGCAACAGTAATTGAGGGGTGACAGGAAGGAAGGAGGCGTTTGAAGTCACGTAACTTGTTCTGGATGTATTGGAGCCGGTAGATGGACATTTAATGGAGAGTTAACGCTGTCAAAACAGTCAATTAAGAAAATTAAGTCAATAAATTAGTTTAAAGTCAAGCATGTACTTCTAAATGTGTATAAACTTTAAGACGTTGAACCTTGCTATTTAGGGCCTCAGAGAGTTCTAGCATTTTGCAGCAAGTCCTGAATTAATAATGGGAGAATTTTTGCACCTTTATGTAATTAATCAAATAAGGTCCAACTTTCCTATTAGTGATTGAGCTTCAGGTGATAAATGGTGACATTTTCATTAATCCTCTTAATCACAGTCTTTATTGCGTAAGTGTGAAGCAAGGGAACAAAAGGTAAACAGCCCAAAGATTTATCAGACTTTGAGTGTCTGAGGGGCATATTTGAGCAGCTAGAGATGCCGGGCACCAAGTACAGTGAGACAGGCTGTGCTGTGAGTTAGGGGAGCTCCAAAAGGGAAAGGGACTCCCCGTCGGGATACACTTGGTTAACGTCTTTGGTGGTAGTGTAGAGAGAGCTGACACAAGTGCATTGGCAGGGACTTCTTTCCTTACATTACTGCAAAGACCAGATTTAGAACTTCCTCAGAATATTAGAAATTGCGGTAATTGTGATTCCATTACATCCCCAGAAGTCTCATCGTTTTGATATACTGATCTGTAATGAGCCAGTCTCCTACAGCAGGATAATTTCAAAGGTACTAAAAAAGGAACACATCATCAAAATGGTAACATCATTTTTACTAGAGCTTGTGCTTCTTAAATACCAAAGAAGTCTACCAGTGTGTGCACTTGTCAGAGTTTGCTGGCATATTGGGCTTTCTTCCCTTGGAATGTGGATGCTGTGATACCTGTTAAAGGAGGAGGTTTGCTGGTAGTGGTTTTGAACTGAAGGAGTGGAGATTTGGATTAGGTAAGAAGAAAACACTCCTCCCTGTGAGGATGGGCAGGCCTTGGCACAGGTTGGGCAGAGAAGCTGTGGCTGCCCCAGCCCTGGACATGTCCAAGGCCAGGCTGGACAGGGCTTGGAGCAACCTGGCCTAGTGGAGGGTGTCCCTGCCCATGGCAGGGGGTGGAACGAGATGATCTCTTCCAACCCAAAGTATTCTACAATTTTGAGAGTATTTTCCAGAAGATCAGGCAAGATGTTTGTTTGCTCAAGTTAATCACCTCTCCAGAAATCTTTCTGGGCATTTTACCACTGGCAAATGGCTTTTGAACCAGTATTTTTCCACCACTGTCTGAGTGATGCTTTTTCCAAGATTGTACTTGAATATATTCTTGGATACGTAGGAATAACTGAGAAATGTTCTTGTTCTGAAGTGCCGTTTGTGCCCAGTACCTAGAGAAGCTATCTAATATCTTGTATTTGAGACAAGAAAGCAAAAAGTAGGGCAAATCCTTTCATAATGCAGACTTAACAGCATAAATTAAAAAAAAAAAAAAGAGCTGGGGAGAAAAGGTAAGGAAATTATCATAAAACACACTGTGGGAAGCCATGGACTAGAATCTCTGATCACAAGGAAGGCAAGTGGTCTTTGTTTAACAGGGAAGTTGGATATTCTTTTGTTTATGACTGCTTGGCTGAGACAAAAGTCACATACTGTTAGGTATTTCCCTTTGGTGTAATTCATCCTCCATGGAGGCTCCTTAAAGAATCTGAACACCAAACTTGAACAATATGCAATAATGTCAACATCGTTACTTCCAAGAAGTTTGCGTTGCTCACATTTTAACATCGTTATTAAGCTGCTTTTTAATAACTTTGACCAGTAATCAAAATACTGAGTTCATGACAAATTTTTGAAACATTCTGGAAAACACAGGCTGGCCTTGCTAGGCAGAGGAACCTCCTTGCTGGGCTCAGTAGGACAATTCCAGTACCCAGGTGTGCTTTCCCTAAACACACTGTCCTCAGTCACAACACTGTCACCAGGCATTTAGCCAAGTGGTGCAGGGAAGGGACAGAGGACAGTACTGGCCCTATCCTATGCAGTTCTGGGATGGGAAGTTCAGCCCACTGTTCTGAGTTTGGCGTCATTAACATGTACCCTTATAGATTTTAATTCTGGACTTCCTTGCACGGAGATTTGTTTCCTTTGAAATGTAACTGCTACATCTCTTTCTCCGTTGTTGTTTCTCACCCATGCATCACTTTACAGTGAATAACAGTCAATCATTTGCCCCTTTTCAATATCCTTTTCATAGGGGTTTTTCAGTGAATTGATCAGAATCCTACAGTTTGAATTTTATCCACATGCTTAAGGCTGAGCCCACACATCCTTCAGACTGCACTGCAATCTGCAGCTTGAAAATCTGATATCATACGTGATTCTGTACGTAAGTTTTGGTTGCAAGGCTTATGAACAGTTTTAAGTGTCTTCTTTGTGCTCCGTTTCACCTTTCCTAGACCAGAGATCACATACCAAAAATGAGTCCAGGGTTTCCTATAAAATGTTTTATGAACCTTTAAACTCCATTAGCAGAAATGGAGACTTCCACCTCCATAGAGACATGTTATGTTAGTACAATGTTTATTCCATATAAACCAACGTAGCTACAAGCCTACCTCCAGCTCCACTGCAGTTGGAATTGGCTGTCTGTACGTGGCTTTCATGGCACCTTTCACAGAGAGGAGAATAACAACTAATACACCTGAGAAAAATTACTTGCTCATTTAAGGGATAAAGGCAGGGTAATAATGAATTAGAAGGGTAATTATATTTTTACAAGATACTTGAAATGTAGCCTATTGTGAATGCATGAAAATATGCTGTAATGCAGTAATAATGTAGTGTATAAGAATATACTTTGTGTCTGTGGCACAGGTGAGATTTTTACCACTGGAGCAATGTAACAGTTATTTGGTTTTACAGACAACTTAGTTACCGAGTACATACTCGTATGTGTTTAATTATGAGGGAGTAAGGGATTACTTTGTAGCCACTACACGTGTTACTGGCTTGAGCAACTCATAGAAAGCTTCCTAAGCGTGTTTATCGCCTTAAATTTCAATTTAGCGCTTCAGTTCACTGCAGCATGGGAAGTTTTTTGAATGGAGTCAGTATATAGGCAGAGCTCCTGCCTGCCCTGTAGGTGAGGTAGTGACACTCAGCAAGAGGCAAACAGACCCACGGGCAGTGGGAAATCAGCGCTGGCTTTTCATGGAGCCAGTGACAAGGCTCTTTAAAGGTTTCCAGGCATGGACCTCTCTGACCCGGCCAGGCTTGGGGCTGTCCTGGCAGCGGCTCCTTGTGTGTGCTGGGGCTCAGACACAGACACACCCCTGTGTGCAGTGGGGCTCAGACACAGACACACCCCTGTGTGCAGTGGGGCTCAGACACACCCCAGTGTGCAGTGGGGCTGAGACACAGACACACCCCAGTGTGCAGTGGGGCTGAGACAGATACACACCCCTGTGTGCAGTGGGGCTGAGACACAGACACACCCCAGTGTGCAGTGGGGCTGAGACACATACACACCCCTGTGTGCAGTGGGGCTCAGACACATCCCTGTGTGCAGTGGGGCTCAGACACAGACACACCCCAGTGTGCAGTGGGGCTCAGACACAGACACACCCCAGTGTGCAGT